>SKCR01030518.1:0-475042 GCA_019454045.1 Zanthoxylum bungeanum
TTTTTTGGGCAGGTATATTTTAATTATTTCATGATAAATCAAATTACCCCTTACGGTTATTTTTAATGTATTGTATAAAAGTGTGTCAAAAGCCTAGTTTGTCATTATCTTTTATCAATAAAACAAATTATTCAGACTTTGTTCTTTTCAACGTTTTTCACTTTGTCAAAACGATTGACACTTGAATGTGTTTTTTTTTTTTTTACTAACAAGCCTCGTGTTATACGCATCTCAGAAATTTTTGCCCCATAATCTTCATGTTGTTATCATTCATGTGTTTTTCTCATAATTTTAATTTGGTTGGAAATGCAGTAAATGAAGCAATGAGTCGAAGGGCAGTTTACAAGGCATTCTGGGAATCCAGTGCTCTCGTTGGTGCAAGTGTTCTCCAAGTTTACCTCCTCCGCCGCCTGTTTGAAAGGAAGCTTGGAATGTCCAGAGTTTAGCTCTAGCCCTGGAGATGTGAGTATACACCCCCATGGATCATTGAGTTGTGTAGGATTATGCAGCCTAGTGCTGTTTCATGTTATTCATTCTCTTTTGCGATCTGCCATGCCAGCCGGAAAAGAACACTTGCAGAAACTAAATTATACTTGGAGTAGTTTTTGTCTCAATGATGATGAATAGATCCATTGATTTCATATTTGTCTTCTTAGAACCACAATATTGACAAATAAACTAGTTTTTGTCTCGATGATGATGAATAGATCCATGGATTTCATGTTGGTCTTCTTAGAGCCACAATGGTGGCAAGTAAACTTTATATGTTTCTTGAAATGCCTTGAAAATTCAGATGAATGAATCTGCATGAAATCCATGAACTGCAATAATTGCCTAAAAGGGTTTCACCATATCCATGTTACACCAGACTATTGCTTAACAGATGCATCTCTGATCAACCAAAGAAGCATTTTCCTAATCCTTCCGGGCTCAGATTTTGATCACTTCAAATTCTTAATACAATACAAAATTCATTACCAAAAAAAAAAAAAAAAAAAAAGAAAGAGAGAAAAAAATCCGAACGTTTAATCGCATCTATAGAGATTAATTTTTACTTTGACAGATTAAATCATGAAGGGAATGATAACAAAACCCGAATATTAATAGAATCAATCTCAAAGGCCGTGAGAACAACCCCATAAAGTAATAAAATTAAACTCGAAGACTAATAATTATATGAGTTATTTATTCCCTCACTCCATCGTGAAGAATCGAATCAAAATGAGAGCGCTTTTCATAAAGATGCTTTTGATAAAGAAAGGTTGTACCACAAACAATTTCAAATCACAAAATACAATAAGCAGAAAGAATATATGTTCAAACAAAAGCTCTACATCCCACAGAACAGAGACGGGAAAGACAATATATAGCTTCGCTTAGAATAATAATCCACAAAATCAGTACATATAGATACAGTAAAGTAATTTTCTTCTTTCCCCCACCATGACTCAAATTTTTACAGCACAGAAATAAATTCCAACACGACTCGTCACAGCTCTAAAGCTCCCATATACTTTAAATGGTGGGGCACCAGTTACAGATGAAGATACTCTTACATTGATGCGCTTAGGTGGGCAGGACCTCATCAAGATTGAGCAGATGGGCTTTGGATGCAGCAAAACCACTTTTTCTGTTTAACAGGGAATTCCAACAAACACAAGCCATTAATATGCGAAGAACTTACAGGTTGATGTCCGTTGACAACCTAACATGTATATCCAATTTCGAGAAACGAAAGGGCAGTGCTGTAGCAATTAATGGAAGGACTTACAGGTTGAGGTTTGGAAGGATCCACTCCATGCTTAATAGGAGGATCAACTTTTCCAGGTGACTCTGGTTTGCCACCCGTCTTTTTCTCATCTCTGGCCTTGTTAAAGATCACAGTAAACCCTTCAGCGGAAGCTGGATCATTGACGTCCCATTCACCGAATTTAGGCAATGGGCGACCCTTGTCCTGTTTGGAGAAATAGAAGACACCGAATTAACATTAGTATTCTCATATCTGTTAGCCGGGGGCAGACATCTTATTGCTCGCCAAAATATAAGCTTAATGACAGAGAATACAGACTCCAGATATTCAAGTATAACAACATCAAGACCCTTGCTACGCTGTCATCGTGAACTTCAGAAATAGAACAAACAATTAAACCAAAAAGCAGGAAGAGTCATCTAAATCAATCAAAGTGCTCTTCCAGTTCCTACATGATTTGATAGAACTCTAAATGGAAGTTTGAAATGCAGTGAATTTCCCAATCAACTTATGGACTTTAACCACAGAAAGATGTCAAAAGGGGCAATATGATAATCAAACAATTCAATGACAGCCTAATAAAGTAGTCGAGACGATCTGAGAATTGTAATCCTCATGTTTTAGCCTGATAAGGTCCATGTACCTCTATACTAAACGAAATGATTACTACAGTAAATCTAGCTAGGCATTATGTGCCAGAAACATATGTTTACACCGGTGCATGTTCTTAGTTCTTACAGCATATATCTTTACTACCATTCTTCAAAAGTCACATAAATGTCTATTTATTGATTAGAACCAAAATTCCAATATCAAGTTGCCAAGCCATTGGCAATCCAATCATGCCATCAATACAAAAATCAAATATAGACAATTGAAGATGGTCATTTGCAGGAAGCACTGATCACACAAGTAAAAAGCCAAGGTTCCCAACAGATCGATGACATGACGCATGAGATAAGAAGTAGAAACTGTAAGAAAATTCAGTCTCAATTTCTCGATGCGGAAAAAATCTTTTTTCCCCAATGTCAAGTACAAGGCAGACAGATATTAAGAAAAACAGACTAATTGTGGATTTTGTAGTTCTTTTCAGAAAACAACACAACTTCATCTACAGATAGCACTCAACCCAAGTTCTAAGCTATGAGAACTCACATAAACCATTCTTGCATTTGACAAAGGTAAAAGGAATTAGTACCAGACAGTTACAAATCTCTAAGAGATACTTTCGGTCAAATGAAAGGATGTCACATCAAAACATAG
Organism: Zanthoxylum bungeanum; assembly: GCA_019454045.1. Lineage (NCBI taxonomy): Eukaryota > Viridiplantae > Streptophyta > Magnoliopsida > Sapindales > Rutaceae > Zanthoxylum > Zanthoxylum bungeanum. Next base: position 3,014 of record SKCR01030518.1, read on the forward strand.
ATTTTTGATGACTACGAAACAACTTTACGATCAACTTCACAGTCCAAGCAGATCTCATACATAAGCATTGAAGGAGATGTCAATGACAAAACCAGAAACTTGGCATATACACAGAACAGAACCTAAAACTATAAAGCCAACACTTTAAACATATAGTCGTGTTTACACAAATGAACAATTAAGAATTTCAAATGATTCATCAAACTATCATGATGCCAAAGTAGTAGAAGCATAAGAGAATGAATGTAATTCCACACATATCCATCAAACTGAAACAAGATTCAAAAAACAAACAAGAAAAAATTTTCATTTCCAGTAACACTATAACATGTTCCTCATTAAGATTCTAGAAAACTTCTTAATCATGTATTATTCGATTAAAAATCAAACTTTGCACAAATCAGATATCATCTACATGTATAGCACAAACCCAAGAAACACAAAAAATTAAACACCATCAAACAGAAGCCAAAAGTACAAATTTAGAAATTGAATTCCAAAATTTAGAATCAATCAATTCATAAGAGAAACATCCAAATCAATCAAAGATCATATCGATAAACAACAAACCCATTTCAGTAAATCAAAATTTGAGCAGAAAAACAACACAAACAAAGCTCAAATCGGTCAAAGTTTAAATAAAAAAAAAAAGTAACCCACAAAAAAGGAAGTAACAAATATAGAAACTTGAATAAAAATAGAAACTTTACAATAAAAGTTAAAACTTCGAAACAAAAATAGAAGCTTTAAGAGAGAGAAAGCGATTACATACCGACATGAATGAATTCTTGAGAGAAAGAGGAGCTTTTGTTTGTTCTGCGAAATGGAATGAAGGTGAATTTTAGAGAGAGAAGGAGAAGAATTTAGAGAGAGAAAAGGCGTTGGGGTCATATTTGACGGTGATGGGAAGGTGGGACGTCGTCGTTTGGAGAGCTGGAGAGGAGAGAGAGAACGGAACGGAAGGTGAGCTGGCAAACGGGGTGACTTGTGTTTTAGTTTTGAGTGGGGTTTAGAAAATGGGTGGGCCGTCAGATTTCTATAAAAAAAATTTCCCTATTTTTTTAATTTTCAAATCTGAACCGTTGATCAAAATCCAATAGCGCATATTTAATTTAATTTTGATAGAATTATATAATTTAGTGTTTGCTGAGTTTATATTAATTACTAAATTAATAATTAAAAAATAAGTAAGACTCGTATGATTTCACATAAGAAAAATCATGACAATCGATTCGAAATTCAACTCAAATATATTTTTATGAGTAGAATATAAAATCAACTCAACTCAATGTAATTTTATGATTATAATATTTAGTAATTTTTTTAAAATATAGTCTGAATTTGATTGAAATCTAAATAAATTTGAATGACATTTTTTTTAAACATATGAATATAAATGTATTATTAATTTGACAATTATATCTTTATATGTATGATAAATAATTAACGGTGAATTTAATTCTTTTTTTTTTTTTTTGTCAATTGTACTATCGATCAAGTATTTTTCATATAATTAGATATGTTTTCTTTGATTATTTGATTGTAATACTATTTTTAAGTTAAGTTATTTTTTTAAGTTAAGTTTTTTTTTTTTAGTAGAAAAGCCATCCCAAAGCAAGTACTTTTTCTTTGATTTCAATAATACTTTCCCATTCATAACTAAAAAAAAAAAAAAAGAATATTCTTTCATAATATAATTATTTTTTTTTCAAAAGAAGAAATAATTCAAACTAATCTTTCCCACATCACTTTCATCAAAACAACCACCAAAATTAAATATCAATGAAAACAAAGACGTGGGTATCAATTCTAATTAAAGAGGATGGTGAGCTCACTAAAAATAAAAATACTTATATTAGCTATTGAGTAATAATTTAATTCAAGTTGAAGTTATCATAAGATCTCTTTCTTGTTCTTTTCGGATAGAACCCCCAAAAAAAAAAAAAAAAAAAAAAAAAAAAACTCAAATAATTGGCCACAAAGAAAATGTGACATCTATTTTGAGCATTTGATTAGGCACAAAAGCTGAATGGCCAATCTATTTTGTTCCCATAAATTTTGAGGGTGACACTTAAAAGATCAAGATGAACAAATTGCCCACAATTAATTAATTTATTTTTTAAAAAGAGGAAATTTATGATAATGATCCATTTCCTATCGCCATTAATAGCCAAATAAATATTTTGAGGTCAAATTATCCTCATTTTTAAGTTAAAAAAGAACACGAAATTCTTTCATATCATAATCACAAAATTTCTACTAATCTCTACACTTTTTTGATCAAAATTTTTTCACAACTTCACTCAAAAATTTTTGGAAAGCTCATTTCATTAGTTGGAAATTAATCAAATGAGGTTAGTAAGTTTATTTTTTTTCGTAAAAAACTGATAAATTTATAATGGGCAACTTTCCGGGCGCGTTTCCTAGATAACCTCGGAAAATGATAGAGTGGATTACCATGATATAATAATAAGTGTGATTGTTGTTCAAAGTAATATTACAGTTAATTGGAAAATTATTCGTGACAATCGATAAAAGTTCAAATGAATACCACATTTCTTTGAAGATAATTTTAAATATGCTTTTGGTACAAATGGTCGTGAATGATTCTTGTGGCTATTATAGGTGATGAAATGGTTAAGGCACTATTAATAATAAATTCTCAAGCGGGAAATATAGTTTGACACATTTTTATGTGATGACATATCCTAAAGTTTTGATATAGTCTCATTTGACACCTTCAACAAACGACGTAGATACTTTTCATGAAAGATATGAGTTTACACTAACAACTCAATCAGAAGCATTTAGTACCAGAGTGGAAACGAGAGTCCCCGTTATTCGCCAACATGAAATAATGACAGTGGCTATATTCATTGGATGAGTAGAGATGAACAAATATATAATAGGTTTAGATATTATATTTTTACGCGTAGCCCGATGATGAGTCTCGTATGGGGCACCATTTGAAAGTTTGAAAAATTTACAAGGTTTAATACCGGAAGGGAAAGAAACTCCAGAGAATTCAGAATATTAACCAAATCCAGGCCAGACAACACCTATGTCAGGCCAACCTTTTCTTGGACCACAAACTTCGGCTGAATATACCCTGAAAATCCTAAATCTGACCAGATAAATCACAGCTGTCAATGAACATATAGATTGTCAATCACTGAAATCACGGGTCTGATGGATGTCTGGCCAGACATATAGTTCATATAAATGTCCAGCGGGATATGCGTCGGGCTTTCAGTCAGTGTGCAGATCTTCAATAATTGAAATCACAGGCATCTTCATGTCCGGCTGAACGTATATCCCAAAATATACATCCGGTAATATATATATATATATATCAAGTTGTAGCTGACGATGCAGATTGAGAATCACTGGAGACAATGAAGGAATCACAGATCCCTTTCACTTTTCAGTCTCCGTTTGGGCACTATAAATTAGTGCCCAAACCCTTCAGCTCGGGGGCCTGAAGCCTTCAGTCTTCAATTATACACTCATACACTGTAATTTTAGAACGTAAAACTCTGCAAGTTGAGAGAGAGACAAATAGTAAGATCCATTGAAGTTTCCCCTTTCAGCAATCGACCTGGTAATCACCTAAGTTTTCAATGGAGCCTTCAGAGACAACCACATTTAAGAGGTACACCCAGAGGACACCCTTACTACTTCTGTTTATTTTTTAATATTGTTCTTACATAATATCTATGACCGAACATGACTTGTTCGATCGAACATTCATATATTCGGCCGTATATTCGTTTCCCTCTTGGTATATATAACGAAAACCCAGACATAAATTTCATAGCCGATTCCGAATGGACAATCTTACGGTCTGTACTCGGGATATAATTCCACGTACTACTAGGAAATGACTATATGAAAGGTTTGTTTTACAGTTCTCGTTTACTCATGGTTTTATTATGTCTGTTCTGTTTATTTACCGTTTATTATCACTATTATCTGTGCATGATTTTGTGATTTATTGACTCTCTAATTTGCGAAGCATATTTGACCATACTTGTAATAATTGGAAGTGCTGAACACTAAAAAGTGTACATTTATTAAAAGGAAAATTAATTATTTTACACTTGTAGTTTCATTAATCCCCTTAACTTATCACATTTGTAAAAGAATAATTAAATTTATGGTTTATATAATTTTATTGTGAAATAATTCATTGGATGCATAAATAGAAAAATAGACGTGACATTTGGATTTTGGAGGCCAGAAACTTGAAAGAGCGTTCTAACAATGTATAATTTCGGAAATTCCAACTTTGCGCAAGTTTCATATTTTGGCCATAACTTTTCACTCAAATATCGGATTGAGGAGATTTCAGTTCCAGATGAAAGAAAACTCAAATATCTACAACTTTGCTCTTTATAAAATTTTCTAATTCTGATATTTTCAAGGTCGAAATTGGTGAAGAATCCAATGTGTGTTACATGTAATTTTAATTATTAGAAAATAAAGTGAAAAATAAAAAATAAAAAAAAAGTTTAAATGTCACAATCCATCTTTAGGTGGATTGTAACAAATGTTTATAAAATGATCAACAAAAATCAAAAAAAGGAAAAAGAAAAAAATAAGTTAGTAAAAATTTATTATTTGTATTTGATTTGGAAAATTATAATTAATAATTGAGGGATAAACACTTCTAATATAAATATAGGTGCTCATATCTCATTTTCTTCATGCTTTCATTTTATCTCTTGAAGAATTTGGAAGAAATGTCTGGTGTGTTTTATTTGTAATCTGTTTTTCTTTCAATAATAAAATTATGCAAGTTTTTATTCAAATCACGAGTAGATAATTTCATCACGCCGAGGTAAAGGGTGAAACTCTAAATATGAGAATATAAATTAATTTTACTTATATTATAATATATGAATTGTAATCTGAAAACTAATATTTAATATTCTCTTATATTTAAGGGTGTCTTGATTCGCTGTAAATCATTAAATCTTGGTTGGCACAATTAATATTTTACCCCATATTATATGAGAGAGTAATTTAAATCTGGATTAATTATTGACAAACTTTGTTACCGCCTTTATGGCTGGTTTTATATATTTGACATAATTGAATACCTAATTGGACTTGTTATAGACAAATGTTATCACCGTCTTTATGGCTGGTTTTATATGTTTTTACATAATTAATTCCTGAAGTAAATTAAATGGGTAATAATGAAAATTTCTATATTATAAAAAATAAGATTTTTCTATATTTAAAATATTAATTTATTGTTACATCTCAATTTAAAAGGTAGGATCCCTTAGCCCCAGAATTTTAATTTATTGTTACATCTCAATTCAAAAATTGCCCATAACTTCTAACAATTCAGCCTTTTCTTTTCACTCAAATTATTATTTTATTTTACTAAATCTATTCCCTGTGGATTGACCCCGGACTTACCGGGTTATTTTATTACTTCGACACTCTTATACTTGGGAGTAAAGAACCATTTAAAAAGTGTGTCAAGTTGTTTACGCCATTATCAGGGAATATAATGTAACGACCGAGGATTTCGACTACTGTTACACGGTGAGATGAGTGTCACAAAATGTAAACCATGTCAGGAATTACATGTTTTCGTGAGATGACTATCGGTAGATTCTTCGAGAATCCGACATTGATGTTACGATGTTGCACTCCGGACAGTCTATGATATTTAGGCCGTAACTTTTTCATAAAAATTCCGATTTTTATAAATTTTATATCACTGGAAAGCTTAGACCGAGACCTACAACTTTGGAGTTAAACATTTTTCCGAATTCAGACCAGAAGTGAGTCAAAAATACATATCACAAATTCAAATGAATAGTAACCGAGAGACATTTTTGTAAATTCCCAAGCTTCTCCAAATTTCTACACTCTTCTTATTTCTTTGTAAATGTCCATAATAAAAAGAGATATTATTCACTTATACAAGAAGAAGAGAGAAGTAACATGAGAAAGAAAAGAAGAAAAGAAGAGGAAGAATAGAGGAAATGAGAAGAAGAAGAGAGGAAAAATAAGGAGAAGAGGAAGAGAAGAAATAGAGAAAAAGCTTGGAAATCTTAGGAGACTTGGAGGGTGAAGGAAAAAACAAGAGAAAGAATGTAAGGGAACTTCAACCCAAGTTTTGGGATTTTGGTATTCTGATGATTTGTTGATTGATGATGTTGTTGAGTTGTGATAATTGATGTTTATATAAATTTAGTTATTAAAAACTAATGGTTGTTAGAAATCCCCAATTTATTTGATTTTGGAAACAAGATTAAGAATGAATGATAGATTGGATGGGTTTAGGCAATAAGAATGATATTGTTTGTATTTGGAGATTAATTGTTTGTGTGATGATATGGTTTAAATGTTAAGAAATTGATTATTGAGGGTAAACCCCCAATTTGTGAATTTTGGATGTGAATCATTGTTGAGAGTGATGTTAATGATGTTTTGGATGTTAGTTGTTGATGATTTCTTGTGTGGGATGTTTGGGGGATGTGTTGGTTATAATCAAGTGAGAGAGGATGAAGTGAAGGCCTGAGTTTTGGCATCTCGTCACGACGCGATCTGGGAATTTTCCCAGGAATGCCTCTGGTGTGTTACGTGTCGCAACGCGCAGGGTTCTTGCGTTGCGACGCACAAGGAAAAAGTGGGGGTACGCTTCTGGACAGCACGCGTTGCGACGCGTCCAAACCTGCGTCGCGACGCAAGGATACAAATTTCCCTAAATTCATTTCTAACCATTTCAGTTTCACCCGAACGGGTTAGAGGCTACCCTAGAAGTCCTGTATCAACTGGTATACATCATGATATATGTACGATGCCTTCAGAGTGATAACGCTTACTTGAATAAGACAATTTAAATCTGATTTCGTAGTGCATTTCTTAATCCATTTCTAATCTAGTTTATCCAATGATAGATCATCGCAGGAACCACAAGCTTCACCAGTAAAGTAAATAAAGACTAGCGGAATTCCGATAATAGTGAGTGGACACTACTATTTTAAAATTGATTTTCATTTTGTTATTGTTACAACAGACTTACTTTTATGTTTTATGGCGATAGCTCATTTTTATTACAATTATTACATAAAAGTTAATGATTTAAGATATATTTGTGAAAGAAATATTTTCAGAACTTGAGTTTTATGTTTTTCGGGGCATGTGGGAAAAACACACCCCAGTATATAACTAGATACAGTTTGAAATTGATGAACAGATAACATGTGCACATGTAGAGGACTGGGGGGACGGTGATACGTAACTCCCCCAGATCCTAGTTCAGGGTTAGGGGGATGGCGATATGTAACGCCCCAGGACCCTAGTTTCAGGGTTAGGTAGTAGCATGGATCAACACTAACGGCTATAGTTCAGTGGCTTGGGGGATGGCGATACGTAACGCCCCAATACCACCGATTTTAGGGATAATAGTGGCATGCTTTGGGGGACGGCGATACTGTTAGTGTCCTAGACATGCCACGGGATCTCTAAGCGTGATTATTATGTGAATTAATCAAGAAAGTTGCATAATACTTACATTGATTTGGATGAGAAGTTTCAAAAATTTCTTTGAATATGGAAGCTCCAAGCCCTCTTTTAGTGTTTCCAACACTTGGATGAGTCTCCATATCACCTTGATTGACTCCTTAATGTGCTAGCATACTTGAATTTTTGCAACAAAAATCCATGGAGAAAGAAGAAGCTCACGGTTTTGAGCTTTGGAGAAGAATGAGAGATGATGTGAATAGTAATCTTATTACACTTCCAAAGTCAACAAGTTAATTTATAGTGAGGTTGAGTGTTGATATTGGTTTGAGTGTTATATAAGCAAAGCCAAGCTTACTTTTAATAAATCAAATCCATGATTTTAAGCCTAACCACTTCCATAACATGTCTAACATGTGATGTAAGTGAAGCGGGTCCCACCACTTTTAAATTCCAAATTTAAGTCGGCTAATCCAACACGCAACTTCGCTCGGGTCCGGTTTCGTTTAATTCCAAAATAAACAAATTTTCCATCGCGATATAATTAAATCCAATTTAATTAAATAATAAAGCCTAGCAAAATTATTGCGAAAGTCGCTTACGAATTAATTCTAAATTAATTCGTTCGCCCGAATTAAAATCCAATTTTAATTCCACTTTGAAATCTAATTTCAATTAATATATATAATATATTATTTAATCGATTAATTCCAAATTAATCGTTCTCTCTCTTCTATCCGAATTTTATCCCAGATAAATTCTTACCGCAATTAATCTCAGATTAATTTTATCTCTCTCTTAATTAATCCCAGATTAATTATGTTCGAGTCAATTGTCATCGGTGAATCTTTGGGAGGCGACCCAAGAATTTCTCTGGATATGTTGGCAGTAAATACGGTCATCGGACTATCCGAATACGTGCGTACCCGGTACCACGTTCTTACCGATTTGCAAGACATGGTTGGCTTATAGTAAAGCACCGTGCCTACCCAAATCTCCAGAAATATTCTTTTAAGGAATACAAGATCTTTGACAGGCGTAGTTTACATAGTATTGCGTATTACGATCCAGTATCGGATATCACATGCTAGGCCTGGGGCTGGAGTTGTGTCTGCCCCGTACGAAGCATATATCGGATCACTAGTAACTAGTCTCTTTATGATCGGAAAGTAATGACCTAATCATACTTTCCCGATGGATATAGCACTATAGAGTACCAGTTCTGTATCCATGCGTGATCATCATCTCAATATGACTGAAGTGATACTTCCATCTTGACATCACACCCAATACACTACGATTCTCAGTATACCTAGAAGAGGCGTACACAGAATCTGTTAAAGCCCCGGATGACCAAAACCAAAGTATACTGATTGTCGCAAGTATTAGCGATGCAAGTCTCAGGTTAAGACCAAATACACCTACCCTGATTCGGATTCTCATAGACATATAGTCATACTACCAATGAGATTCCGATGGGTCTATCCAGAGTGAAGCTCTTCCCGTACCATCGGCAAACAGAACCTCATATCACACTTGCATAAGTATCCAATACTTAAATATATGAGAACTATGCCGTTAAGCTTCCATAACGCGCACAAGTGCAATACTAGCCTATTCTGCATTATCGATGTCCAGTCTCGATAATACTACGACTAGAAATATTTAATGATTAAACCTTAGTGGATTAATATTGTCTCATATCTTATTAATCCGGTACTAATCATATGTACTTTTATCATTTATATATCCAGGTAATCCAATTACAAATTATAAAAGAGCAATTTCCATTGTCACATAGTTAATTTTGTACAATAACACCATGTTCTTTACAAAATAGTGATGCTATGGGTCATAATTATCCAACAGATACGTAATACCCCAAAGTCATGGATTTGCACTGCTGGCTCCAAATAGGCGTATGGGGGGACGGCGATACGTAACGCTCTCATACGTCAAGTTTTTCAGATCAAACCAGTTTTCAGATAAAGATTTTCATAAAAGAGTTTCAGAGATCAGATTTTAGAAATAGTTTTCAGAAAGCAGATTTCAGAAAAAAAAAACACAAAAAACAAAAAAAAAAAAAAAACAAGTTTTATAAAAGAGATTAAGAAGAGGTTTACAGAGATAAAAAGTTTTTTATATAATGTTATTTCTGAAACTTTGATTTCAGAACCAAATGATTTTATTGCAGCTTTTTAGTGTTATAGTCCACTCAATTAGATCGTACGACGATCTAACCCCCCACTCCCAGTTTTCTGTGGTTGCAGGCATTCTCGGAGGACGAGCTCAAGAGGACGGATATTGATGCAGTCACTAGGGTTGGGTCCACCAATCCAAGTCAAAGGTAAAAGTCAATTGGAGTCAGTCAGAGTCAAGTAAAAGTCCAGTACTTGTTGGAGTTGGTGCTCAGAGCGCCAATTCCCGGTTGTATTTCTGTTAAATACTTCTGTAAAACATATATTAGAATAATATATGCAGTTTCTATAATATAATCTATCTTTCTTATGGTAAAGACGTAATGACCATAGAATGATTAGTCATGATACAGTTGCAAAAGCGTCGCAACGGACATTGAGTAGTATCATGACGTTGTCATTCTCAGACAGTTCCTGGTCAAGGTTTACACTACTTGGTCAGTATAGTAAACCTGTTGAGACTGGTACATGTTGTATACTGGAATATATGATTCCAATGGTTTCTCAATGAACCATAAGTCTTGGAGACTAGTATAGACGTGTAGGTGTTTATAGCGGATAAACACTGAACGACTCACCGAAGATTCTTAATGGATGGTACACCAGCGTCAATAAGAATCTTCTTGGGTTGAGTAGCACTTGTGATTCTTAGACTTGAGATGCCATTGTGGGCACATGAGACATCTTCTACACTTAGACGGCAGTCACGTCACCGATCTATTTAGATCAGACCTCCGCATGTTCGTTGGGTGTAGACAGATCCTCAGGGTGTCCTATGTGTATCAAGATAGGATCCGTCAGTTCTGTGTATCAGAGCATAGGTAGTCCATATGATTAGCAATCAGATAAAACCATGGGCCCGTGGTAAAGTTTAGAAGCTAGTTCTAAACATTCTTTTAGAGATTGCTAATAGAATAGTCGACTGGATAATCCCGATAGAGATTTGGCGTTTACATCTATATCTCTGGGATTTATCCGGATACCTGTGACGGAGGAATTATACATTTGCCATGACCTCGACCTGTATGGTTCAGCGAGATTATCCGTGATCGTCATAATCTACGGGTGGATAGATTATGGACACGAAATTTGATTTCGTGACGGATATACCTGAACCTAGAGAGTCTCAATAATGAAACATACTCGTAGAGCACTAGAGCAACATTAATAAATAATATTGATTATTTATAAAGTCGTTTAAAGGTTAAACGCAAGATACGTGCTAAAAGGACTAGATAGTCATTTGCCTAATTGTTGTGTATTTACATTTAATACTTGATTAATTTAAATACACATTAATTAATAGTCAAAATGAGTTATTTGACTTATATCCTAAATGAATATATGTATTTAATATTTAATGTAAATATTATACATATATTTAATATATTTGTATTTAATTAATTAATTATTTATTTAATTGTTAAATGATTAAATTAATTAAAATATAAATATCTTAATTTGGATATTTGATTTAAATGATTAAGTTGCCTTTGTTGACCAAGTTATAAATATCTATAAAGTGTTTTTGGATATTTATCAACTTGATCAAATTTATGTGAAATAAAATTGAAATGAATTTGGTGTATTTGGCTTAGCCAAATTCGGCCAAGGCATATTTTGCCACAAGTATATATTGTTTTTCATTTCATTTTATTTATAACCTAATACACTTTTACAAAAGAGATACACCATTGAAGAAACAAAAAGGAAAGCTTGAGAAAGAAAGAAAACTTCAAAAGCTTGGAAATTTAGTAAGTTTTTCAAACTTGCTATTAGTAAGGAATATGTTCCTTAGGTTCTAGGCTTTAATATATAAATTCTTAGGATGTTTCTTTCTTTGTTCCTTGTGGTTTTTGATGATGGAAGTTTTGGAGAAGTGTGTGAAGCATGTGTAATGAAGGAAGTGTTGTGACTAATGTAGTTACAACTATTCTTTTAAGGTTTTGGAAACCATGTTGCTAATCTAGAGTTATTGACCCACTCTTAAATGACCTAGATTTGATCTTGAGTTGTTTCATTGTGTTGAGACTTGGATTGGATGGAAGAATGATGATTGAAGTAATTGATTTAATGTATTTGGTCTAATTTGTCCAATTTGTGGAAATTGAAAAATTAGGGTTCTTAACTAATTCTAAATTTGGGACTTTTCATATATGTTGTGTATTTGTGTGTGTATATGATGCATATAAAGTTTCATGATCATTGGATTACATCTAGATGTGTTTTGAGACATGAAATGACAAAGTGCACAAATGTGCTCCAATGAGGGGCACTCGGCTTTGGTGATAAAATTTGGGGGTTTTGGTTGCTTTGGTGTTTTGATGTTTTGAACATCATAAGTTCATCTTGGAAATGATTTAGAATCATTCAAAATTGATTAGATCAATTTCGGACTAAAATGGACAAAAATACAAAGCAAGGGTATTTCGGTAAATTCACCTAAAATGTTTTATTGAATTTATTTTCATAATTTGATTATTGGAATATTAAATAAATATGTTTATTTAATTAATCCGAGAGAAAAAGTTTTGAAATCTGAAAATCGGATTTTCACCGCTTCCGCTGCGTTACCGGATCCACCCCCTAAAAACCCCTACAAAATGGTATCAGAGCGAGTCTGATTCTAGGCCACCTAAAATGATTAGCCTTCATTAAATCAATGTTTAATCATGTTTTCTTGACTTTATGCATGCTTATTAGGATCTAAATCGGTTAGATTTAGGGTGTATGACACTTAGCGGAAAATCCCTAATTAATAAGGTTTGAATGTAATTATGTATTTGATGCATGTTATATGGTCCGTCTTGTCAATACGGATTATGAATACTTCTTTGTGACTACATCCGAGACCGTGCCTCTGCTGTGAGGATGTAGCCGATAAAGATTTATTTATACCGGATGTATATCAGATACTAGGTAAATTCAAGTAAAAGCGGAATTCTGAACGTGCCCTAGCTGTCAGGATTACGTAAGTAACTTGAGTTTATCATTGTCGAGTTTAACCTTGGTACGTCTCCTTGTGGGCCTGCCTTCGCGCAGCGACAACGAGAAACGGCCAGGACCGGATACTTAGGAGTCATTAGTGAATGATCGACAAATGAGTTGTCTACCTGATGAATATATGTAGGCGAGACCGTGCCTCTGCTGTGAGCCGAAATATATTCACGGGATCCACTTTTCACTATTAGTATTTAATTTAATTATTAAATATTTGTATCTGTTTTGGGATTACAGTATTGCATGATTTAGTGGGAGGGGCATATTAGATTAAAAATCCATGATCTAGTTATGCTTTTGATATTATATGAAACTGCTTAATTTCTGCTAACCGTTTTTCGTGATCTATATGATAGATTGGCGATGGCGGCACAATCCACAAATCAGTTTGCGCGTATGCTTGATGCGAACAAACTGAAAGGCGCTGAGAACTTTGCAGACTGGGAATTGGATTTGAGGATTGTCCTCGATTCCGAAAAACTGGGTTATGTTCTTGAGGGTCCGTTGCCCCTTGCAGTGGGTGCGGATGCTTCGGAGGAGGAACGCCAAGTTTTTGAAACTTGGAAAGATGATGATTTAAGGGTTAAATCATACATCCTTAGTTCACTCTCTCCGAAACTCAAGCAACAGTACTATGGTATGCTAGATTCCTATAGTATGATGACGCGATTGAGACAATCGTTTGAGAACCAAGAACAAGTGATTGTTCACAAAGTCGCCATGGAACTGTTCCATGCGCGTCTGGATGAGGGGCAAAGTGTTAGCCCACATGTTCTTCAGATGATCGATTTGATCGATCAATTGAGGCATCATAATCTCATCTTGAATGACATTCTCGGTAGGAGTTTCATTCTTGGTTCACTACCAGTTTCATTTCGCCAGTTTGTGATGTACTTCAACATGCACGGGACTGTCTGTACCTACCAGGAGCTACATAGGATGTTGCTCACGGCAGAAGAGGACCTTAAGAAGGGAGTACCGACTCGCCCTTCTAGAACTACTTCTCTTTCGGCTTCTTCCCAAGGATGGTCCAAGGGAAAGAACAAGAAAGGCAAGAAGAAGAAGAAGGCTTTTGGTCCTCAACAACAGGCGAAGATTGGAAAGCCCAAAAGGGCTTCTGAAGACAAATGCCACCACTGCGGCAAAACCGGGCACTGGAAAAGGAACTGTCCTGATTACATTGCCCAAGTGAGGAGAGACAGAGCTTCTACATCAGGTACTTTTATTTTTCCAGTTATTGATTTATCTTTGGCTTGTGAAGCCGTTACATCCAGCTGGATTTTAGATTCTGCTTGTCCCATTCACATTTGCAATTCGTTGCAGGTGCTGAAGGAAAGTAGGAAACTGAAGCCTGGAGAGATGCAGTTGCGATTCGGGAGTGGAGACTCTTTGGATGCAGTTGCAGTGGGAGTATGCGAGATCTCATTGCCGAATGGGACACTTTTGTTAAATGACTGTCATTTTGTACCGGGATGTGTCGCTAATATTATATCACTTTTTGTATTGGATATAGAAGGCTTTTGTAATAATATTAAGAATAGTTCTTTGTATTTATATGATAAAAATAATATTCAGATCCTTAGTTGTCCAAACCAGCATGGTCATTATACATTGCAAACTTCAAAAGATATATTAAATACTGGAGTTAATAAACGTAGTTTACCTGTAATTAATAATACTGAACTTTGGCATATGAGACTTGGTCACATTGGCGTTAAACGCCTTACCCAATTGGTTAGGAATGGTTTGATATCAGATCTTACCATTGAATCCTATCCAACTTGTGAATCCTGTATTCAGGGCGACTGTAGGTGTAGATCCTGATTTCGGTCGAGGTCCACAATTGAGAATGAGTAGGGGGGCACAAGCGAACCTGCAAAATAAGAATAGAGCAAAAGAGATTTACTGCCCACCGGTGTGATGGAAACCGTAGGCTCTCCGACGCTCAAGTTAGCCAAAGAATGAAAGAATCTAAGTAGAAAGGATTCAGGTGTTAGGATACCTAAACCACTGATCAATTGCCGTGAGGGCGGACTATTGGATATTATCTGATGATAGGAGTTGTCTGTGGATCCCTTTCTTATTCTTTGCCTTGCTCTTTTATAGGATTCCTCATCTGCCCGTTGGAGACTTCCTTCGTGCTCTCATAATTTCAGGTCTTTTAGATCTCATAACCGTTGATTCCATGATGACGGTCATGAATTCGGATCCATTTCCTGATCTTTGTAACTGGTGTCCGTTTGTCTGCCTTTAATGAATTTGGGCTCGTGAGGCGGCCCATGGATCTTCCTCTGGGCTCTAGGTCTTGCGGCTGGCTTTGGTGGTAAAAGTCGATTTTACCCCTGGCCCAAATTTGGCCCGTACAGTTTGTCCCCTACTCTCTAAGTCTGGATTGTCCCTGACTTTGAGAGTATCATCTGTCGAACGTGTCGAGGTTTGTATGATTACTCCCCTGATTTTGGCGATGGAAGGTTTCAGATCTACTCATCTTTGTCGTATGTGGTGAGTAAATTCACCGATTATATTTGATTCGACATGAGATGCCAGGGATGTCCCTTGGTCGACTTGAACCAGACGATGGCTAAGGACCACACTTGACATGTCGTAAGTGTTGAGTGTGTTTACGATTTTTTTTTGATTGTACACGAGTCATCAGGGGTCTCTAGGTAGATTTGAGCCAGTTGGTCTCAGGATCGCATTCGACATGACGTAGGTGTTGAGTATGACTGTATTTGACTCGACAAGGATCATTAGGGATGTTCCTTGGTCGACTCGAGCCAGTTGGCTCAGGATAGCATTCGACATGACGTAGGTGTTGAATATGACCGTATTTGACTCGACAAGAGTCATCAGGGATGTTCCTAGGTCGACTCGAGCCAGTTAGCTCAGGATCGCATTCGACATGTTGAATGTGTTGTACGTATTTCATGATTCTACGACTTGGCATGAATCATGTAGGGGATGTCCCCTGGTCGACCGAACCATATGGTGGTTCAAGAATGACATCACTCGACTTGTCGTCTGAGTCGTACGTATTTCATGTTTCCTTGATTGCGTGAATCATGTGGGGGATGTCCCCTGGTCGACTGAACCGGATGGTGGTTCAGGGTTAATTTTATTCGACACGTCGTATGAGTCGATAATACTCCATGACTTCATGATTGCATGAATCATGTGGGGGATGTCCCCTGGTCGACTGAACCAGATGGTGGTTCAGGGTTAATATTATTCGACACGTCGTATGAGTCGATAATACTTCATGACTCATGACTGCATGAATCATGTGAGGGATGTCCCCTGGTCGACTGAACCAGATGGTGGTTCAGGGTTAATATTATTCGACACGTCGTATGAGTCGATAATACTTCATAATTCCATGACTGCATGAATCATTTGGGGGATGTCCCCTGGTCGACTGAACCAGATGGTGGTTCAGGGTTAATATTATTCGACACGTCGTATGAGTCGATAATACTTCATAATTCCATGACTGCATGAATCATTTGGGGGATGTCCCCTGGTCGACTGAACCAGATGGTGGTTCAGGGCTAATATTATTCGACACGTCGTATGAGTCGATAATACTTCATAATTCCATGACTGCATGAATCATTTGGGGGATGTCTCCTGGTCGACTGAACCAGATGGTGGTTCAGGGTTAATATTATTCGACACGTCGTATGAGTCGATAATACTTCATAATTCCATGACTGCATGAATCATGTGGGGGATGTCCCCTGGTCGACTGAACCAGATGGTGGTTCAGGGCTAATATTATTCGACTCGTCGTATGAGTCGATAATACTCCATAATTCCATGACTGCATGAATTATGTGGGGGATGTCCCCTGGTCGACTGAACCAGATGGTGGTTCAGGGCTAATATTATTCGACTCGTCGTATGAGTCGATAATACTCCATAATTCCATGACTGCATGAATTATGTGGGGGATGTCCCCTGGTCGACTGAACCAGTTGGTGGTTCAGGGTTAATATTATTCGACCCGTCGTATGAGTCGATAATACTCCATGATTCCATGACTGGAATTATGTGGGGGATGTCCCCTGGTCGACTGAACCAGTTGGTGGTTCAGGATTAATATTATTCGACACGTCGTATGAGTCGTTAATACTCCATGACTCCATGACTGCATAAATCATGTGGGGGATGTCCCCTGGTCGACTGAACCAGGTGGTGGTTCAGGAATAATATCATTTGACTTGCCGTATGACTGTTCGCTATTCATGGTTCTAAATATTAATTGGGCGTCGTGCCAAATATCGAGGAGGTACATTGTCGAGTTTGTTGTAAATGTTTGATGGCACTGATATTCCATTCGACGATTCCAGTTTGAAAATGGTTCTGGCTATGTACACGTGTCATCTGATGCTGCAAAACCTAATACGAGTTACGAGGCGTCCATTTTTGGGCGGGAATCTTTGGCGCCAGATTTTCAGGTAGCATGTATAAAGGAACCTCGGTTGTTTCATTTCGCCTTATCCGGAAGTCGAGTAAAAGGTGTGCTCTCAAGAGTTCTCGAGGTATTCTTCGAAATCTTCTTCTTGTTCTTCATTCCTTTAAACATTCATATTGAATATTCAAGCTGTTCTTAGAAAAGTTAAGCTGTTTGATCTCCTGGTCTGTGTGATAGTTTTCAACTTATGTTTGTGGGTTTTGATCTTTAGGAGGTGGGCTATTTAGATGTTTTTGTTGTTTAATGCTTGTCGTCTGGAATATGTCGAGTAGTGAATCTTTAGGCAGCTTAGGTGCCAAGATCGATAAATATGTCGAATCATCAAGTGAGACCGAGGGATCAAGAAGTGAAAGTAAGGAGTTAGTAGAGTGTGGAAATAAGTCGTATCAAGATTTTATCGAAAGTGGTGCTGTTACCTTAGCTATGCCTTCTCCACCAGTGATCCCTGCCGAGGCTATTCCTTTGAGGTCTTTGCCCGCAATTGGGGAGTCGAGCGAATTACCTTGTACGAGTGAGCCTACCAATTTATTATCAAAGAATCCTGCAAGTCGAATGACTGGGAAAGTATTGAGAGAACTTAGCTGTATGTATAGGTTCCCCAACACTTTGGAACTCCGGGTGCCTTTGTCGAATGAACGAATTGATTATCGGGTTCCTGGGTGGATGGGATTCTATGTGCGTCCATTTTTTATAGGTCTGAGGTTTCCCATTCCGAGATTGGTTTGGGAGGTTTTGGATCATTTCCGAGTAGCTCCTTCACAGCTGATGCCGAATGCATGGAGGATATTATTGTCGATTGAATGTTTAGCCTTTGAACTGGGGGTACTCTTCGAGGTGAAGGACGTTTTAGAGACGTACTATCTGAAGGAACATTTGAAGGAGAAGGGAAGGTATACGTTGATTCTTCGTCAAAGAAAGACGCAACTAGTCACTGGACTACCAACTAATGATAGGGGAAATTGGCAGTCTTATTATTTCTTGTGAAGGGTGAGGGTGTATTCGGATCGGCCGGGGTTGGTCGAATCCCGGAGTTTTGGTGTTTGTCGAGTGAGTAACGAGCTCTCGCTTTTCTTCAATCTTTGAGTCGTTCATTTGTCTTTGAGTAATCATGAACTTATTGATGCAGGTCCTCTACAGAACAAGTCATTCGTCAAGACTGTACGTACAACCTCCAACACCAAAGCCATCTTGTCACTGCCGGTCGAAAAAAGGGATTGCAAAACTATTTTAGCGGAAAAGAGGTTAAGGTCGACTCCACTGTGGAAAGAAATCTTTCACCGAGAAGGTAAAGTTCTGGCCTTATGTAACGACGTTTTGTCCGTGATAAATAGTAGATGGTCGTGTCAAAAGTTATATGGGGGAAATAGATATCGAGAGCCCTTAAAATCCGAGGAATTTTTATGCGCAGAGGAAATGATGACTGGGCCTTTCACCGTAGCTTCACTTGATGAAATGAAGAGCCGGAAAAAATCAAGGAATTGAAGAAGAAAGAGTCGAAGGCTGAAAAAGAGGCTGGGTCTCAACAAAGAGAAATTGAAGCGGAGAAGGTGAAGTCGACCGCGACGGTTTCTGCGGGGAAAAAGAGGAGGTTGGTTCCCGAGGTCGAGGAGGAAGATGATTCTGATAATCTCACCTTAAAGGTTCCTCGGGAGTCGACTGCTATATCCGATCCTTCAAGTATCGATTCGTTCGTAGGGGGACTTCTCCTCGAGGGGGATGAAGTAAGAGATTGGCACAGATTGGTCCCACGGAAGTCATGAAAAAAGCCATCGCACTGAATTATCAAGTAAGTAGCAACCTCAACTACTTTACTATTATATTACTATTATATCTTTTTTTTTTTTTTTAAATATACTCGGCTGTCGTAGGCACTGGAATGCAGTCTATTCATGCGAAAAAATGTGGAATCTAACCAAAGAAGGACAAAGGAGCTGGAGAAGTCGCTGACGTGATGAGGAAGGAATCGTCAGAGTTGAAGTCAGGAATCATTGCTTCTCAAAGGAATGAAAGAGCTCTTGAGAAAGAATTGAAGGAAGTTAGGGCTGCTTTGCAATTGGAGAAGGAAACTGCTGAATTGACAATCGACAGCTACAAAGAAGGTTTCGAAAATGTAGAGAGAAGAGAAGGAGCTATTGTTAGAGCAAATGGAGGATATCGCCATTGATTCCATGATGAAAACATGTGATTTATTTAGAGAGGGATTTCTTGGCTGGGAAACATGTCGACTGGAAACCTGAGAAGTGGATAAGAGAGTATGAGAGGCGCGAGGCCGGGGTCTCTTCTTCGACAGATGATGCTTCCGAAGAGAAAGGATTGGAGGTTGAATCAAAGAAGAATGGGGCAGAAATAGACAGACTCGTCGCTGCCGAAACAGAAGAAGTCGGAAGAAATGTGGAGGGGGAAGAAGTCATGGAGGAAGCTACTGAAACCCAAGGCGATGCGCCCGCCAGTCTTCCTGCGGCTACCGGTGAAGCACCAGACAATGTCTAGGTTGTTCAGGTCAAAAATTAGCATTAAAATGTCGTATGAAATTAAGTCGATGATTTTGTCAGGAAAACTGTGATCACATTTTGTATGTGTTGTTTATGTCGTATGGGATTAGGAGAACGAAATTGTGATGTGTTTGTAAAAGTCGGTTGATTCGTTAATATGACAAACTTTGCTTTTATTCGAATGACTACTGCTGATTCCTTTATTCAATCTCAACAAAAAACTAACTGAGCTATAATTGGAAACAAACAAACAAATAAAAAACATAAGGGTTACCGGTTAAATCGCTTGAGATGCATTGCGTTCCAACTATTGCGTACGAGAACCCCTTCTAAATTCTGTAGCTTGTATGCACCTTTCCCAACGACTTTCGTGACGAGGTAAGGGCCTTCCCAATTCGGACCCAATTTCCCGTCGCCTACTTCCTTGGTGTTCTGGAACACTCTCCGTAAGACCCAATCTCCAGCCTTGAAATTCCACTTCTAACGTTTTTGTCGAAGTATCTGGCCATTCTCTGTTGATATGCTGCCAGTCGAATGGAAGCTCGATCTCTTGCTTCTTCAATCGTGTCGAGATTGAAATTCTTCAGTCGTTGATTGTTTTCTTCGTTGAGATATTGGTAACGTGTTGAAGGAATAACTTCTTCAGTCGGTATGACGGCTTCCGTTCCAAATGCTAATGCGAAAGGGGTTTCGCCTGTTGAAGACCTCGTCGTTGTCCTGTATGACCATAATACTCCTGGCAGTTCGTCGGCCCAGGCTCCTTAGCTTTCTCCAACCTTTTCTTCAGGGTGTTCATGATCGTTTTGTTGGATGATTCGGCTTGTCCGTTCGCCTGTGGAAAGCGAGGGGTGGAGAAGTTCAACTTTATGCCCCAATTCCTGCAGAAGTCTTGAAAGTGGTGGCTAATGAACTGTGCTCCGTTGTCGGTCACGATCTCCTTTGGTATGCCGAACCGGCAGATGATGTTTTTCCACACGAAAGTTTGGGCTTCCTTGTCGCGTATTTTGGCAAATGCTTCTGCTTCTATCCACTTGGAGTAGTAGTCTGTCATGACGAGCATGTACACTCGTTGGCCAGGTGCTGTTGGGAGTTTTCCAACAATGTCCATCCCCCACTTCATAAATGGCCATGGCGACAAGATGGGGTTTAGTTTCTCCGGAGGAAGGTGAGGTATTGGTGCGAATCTCTGGCATTTATCGCACTTCTTTGTGAATTCAGATGAATCGAATCTCATTGTAGGCCAGTAATATCCTGTCGTGTGCGCTCGTTGGGCTAAGCTCCTGCCACCTGAATGATTCCCACATTCCCCTTCATGCAATTCAGACAGAACAAGTTGCGCTTCGTTAGGAGTGAGACACGTCAAGTAAGGTCCTGTGAACGATCTTTTTAACAGATGTCCGTCGAACAACACAAATCTGGCTGACTGTCTCTGAATTTTCTTTGCTTGAATTCTGTCGTCTGGAAGTATGCCGTCTTGCAAATACTTTATAATCGGTGTCATCCAACTGTCGACAGTGTCGAGCACCGCGACAATCGCTTCTTCATTACAAATCGCGGGCCAGTTTAAGTACACGATTGGAATCGTTCGTGATTCGTTCCCTTCCATCGTAGGTCTCTTACCTTTCGTAGATAAGAAGCCATGGCTTTGTCTCTGGCTTGATACGACCGACCCTTCAATCTGGTTCACAATCAACTGGGAATCAGTTTTTACTTCGATATCTCTAGCCCCCAATTCTTTAGCTAGTGACAGCCCAGCTACCAATGCTTCGTATTCCGCCTCGTTATTTGTAACTCAAATCCGCACTTGATTGCTTGCTGTATTATGTCGCCGGTTGGAGTTATAAGCATGACCCCAAGACCGCACCCCCCTTTTTATTACTTGCCCCGTCGACCGCTAATTTCCAAGGTGTCTTTTGATGGATGCAGTTGATATTGACTTCGGTTGCCGTAAGTAAACTGGGGGTGAAGTCGGCTACAAAGTCAGCCAGCGCCTGAGATTTGATAGCGGTTCTGGGCTGGTAAGTGATGTCGTGCTCTCCAAGTTCGATTGCCCACTTCATCAACCGTCCTGACATTTCCGGTTTATGAAGTATCCTTCTCAAAGGATAGGTCGTGTACACCGTGATCGGGTGCCCCTGGAAGTAGGGTCTGAGTTTTCTTGCTGCGGTAATGAGGGCGAAGGCTAATTTCTCCATCAAAGGGTAACGCGACTCTGCACCCAACAGCGCTTTGCTCACGTAGTAGACTGGTTGTTGGTCTCCTGCCTCTTCTCTACTAAGACTCCACTGACCGCCTGCTCCGAAACACCCAAATATAGGAAAAGTCTCTCCGAGTCGTGTGGTTTGGACAGCAAAGGTGGTGTGGTGAGGTACAATTTGAGCTTTGTCAGTGCTTCCTCACAGGCGGGTGTCCAGTCAAAGCTGTTTCCTTTCTTCAAGGCTGAAAAGAACAAAAAGCTCTTATCTGTAGATTTGGAGATAAACCTATTTAGAGCTGCGATTCTCCCAGTTAGTCTCATGACATCTTTTGGGCTGGAAGGAGACGGGATGTCGAGGATCGATCTGATCTGTTCCGGATTCGCTTCGACCCCTCGTCGAGTGACCACGTACCCCAAAAATTTTCCTGAAGCAACACCGAAAGCACATTTAGTTGGATTTAGTTTCATTCCATACCTATCCATGATGTCGAATGCTTCTTTCAGATGATTTAGGTGCTGCTCCGATTTGATCGACTTCACCAGCATATCGTTGATGTACACTTCCATGGTTTTCCCAATTTGGCCGTCGAACATCTTGTTGACGAGTCTTTGATACGTTGCTCCTGCGTTCTTTAGGCCAAAGGGCATGACTTTATAACAGAAAATTCCCTTGTTGGTTACGAAGGCTGTCTTTTCTTGATCGCCCGGGTGCATGAAGATCTGGTTGTAGCCTGAGTATGCGTCCATGAAACTTAATAACTCATGTCCCGCCGTCGCGTCGACCATAGAGTCTATGTGTGGAAGTGGAAATGAATCCTTTGGACAGGCCTTATTCAAATCTGTGAAGTCGATGCAAACTCTCCATTTCCCGTTCTTTTTCTTCACCACCACAACGACATTTGCGAGCCATTCCGGAAATTGGACTTCTTTTATAGCTCCATTCTCTAATAACTTCTGGACTTCTTCGTCGATGATCCGGTTCCGTTATGGGGCAAATTTTCTTCTTTTCTGCCTAACCGGGGCATACTCTGGATCCACATGCAATTCGTGGGTCATGAGCGTTGGGTCGATCCCTGTCATATCTCTGTGGGACCATGCAAAACTGTCGTGTCGGCTCTTCAGAAACTCTATGATGTCGGCTCGGAATTTCGGATCTAGTCCAGCGCCAATTAACGCCTTGTGATCTTCAAACTGTGGATGAATCTGAACCTCGTCGAGCTTCTCTATGTTCGGTAATGTCGGCTCCGAAGCTCGAGGTTCAACCTGTAATTGCTATGCTGACTCGTCCTTCGCTTTCAGAGTGGTCTGGTAACAGCTCCTGGATGCCAACCTGTCGCCTCTGATTTCTTGTACCCCCCATTTAGTAGGGAATTTCATCACCTGATGGTAGGTTGACGAAACCGCTCTCATATCATGAATCCAGGGCCTCCCCATTATCAGGTTGTATGCGGAAGGGCATTCCATGACTAGAAATGTAGTCAGTTTGTTGATTCCAGCAACGTATACCGGAAGTGAAATTTCTCCCATCGTGATCTTCTGTTCCCCACTGAACCCGATCAACACTGTCGTCCGCCGATTGATTTTATCCAACTCTGTCCCCATGTCGGCGAGGGCGCTTGCGAAAATTACGTTTGCCGAGGAACCTGTATCGATCAACACCCGTTTGACCAAGAAATTCGCCACCTGCAAGGAAATGACCAGTGCATCATGGTGCGGGTTTAGGGTGTGAGATTTTTCATCGTCTGGGAACTCCAAGGTCAATTCTGTGAAGGCTTTTTCTACAGACGTTGTAGTATGAGAAACATTATTGATCAGAGCCCTTGTATGTCGCTTGGCAGCCGAGTAAGTTGTTCCACTGATTCCCGAACCTCCTGAAATAACGTGACTGTGTTATTTATAGGGGGTGGTAGGACAGGATCTTCTCCCTGGTTGGTTTTTTCCTCCCTTCGTGACATGGTTGCCTTTCCCTTATCTGTTAGCAAGTCCCTGAGGAAGCCTTTGTTTAGTAACTCCAAAACCTCTAATCTCAAGGCTACGCACTCCGCTGTCGTGTGACCGTAGTCCCTGTGGAACTCACACCACTTCCTGGTGTCTTTTTTCGTCGAATTGTCTCTGCTGCGCGGAGGCCACTTTACTTCATTCCCCATCTTCTTAAGCACGGTGACCAGTTCCCCTGGAGAGATCGTAAAGTTGTAGTCCGATAGCCTGGGTTTGCTTGCTGGTTGCTCGTCATGTGTGACCTTTGTCTTTTTTCGACATTTGGGTAGTATGGTCGCCGCTCACCCCTTTGGTTGGTTCCTCTTTTCCCTATGAGAATGGACATTGCTATCGTGCGGCCTGGGAGCAACAGGCCTTCGGTCAATCCGGGTATTCGCAACATCTGCCCTTCCGTTGTTTCTTTTATCTTCTTCCCATCTTATTTCTACCTGGGCCCGTGCCATTACTTGTTCCATGTTGTAGCATCGAAATTTCGTCAACTTCTTGTAGAGTCCGCTGTCATAAGTAGTCCGTTCCGGAAGGCTTCTACTGCTGTAGGTTGGTGGAGATCTGGAACCGTGATTCTCTCTCGGTTGAATCGAGCAACGTAGCTCCGCAGAGATTCTCCCCTTCCTTTTTGTATAGAATTAAGGTCGTCCGAAGTTTTTTCTATTTTGCATGAACTTGCAAAGTGTTGCACAAACTTGTCAGCTAGCTCTTGGTAGGACTCGATTGACCTGTAGGGAAGGTTGATGAACCAAGTAAGGGCAGGTCCTGCCAGAGTCTCGCCAAAGCATCTGCACATTCCAGCCTCCCACTGACTTGGGGACAGGCCGGTGGACATCATCTTGTATTTGTATGTGTACGACATGGTCGTCTGGATCGGCAGATCCATCATACGGCTTCATCTCCGGAGGGCTGAATTTTCGGGGTAAATCAATAGCAACAATAGACTCCGCAAATGGGGTGTCAGAAATCGCTCCAGCCTACTTTTCCTAACCGGCAACCTTACCCCTGGTAGTCTCGACATTATTGCTTCCTTGAATTCGATCATCTCCTTCCTGATTGAAGTGGCAATCTGTTGGGTTGGATCGATGAGAGAGACCGGTTCTTGCAAGATTGGCTGTTGATTGTTGTTTGGACCTTCTGTCATAAGCGGGATTGTTGGGTTGCTCTGGTCGTCTGGATT
This sequence comes from Zanthoxylum bungeanum, assembly GCA_019454045.1. Taxonomy (NCBI): domain Eukaryota; kingdom Viridiplantae; phylum Streptophyta; class Magnoliopsida; order Sapindales; family Rutaceae; genus Zanthoxylum; species Zanthoxylum bungeanum. The sequence goes on from SKCR01030518.1 coordinate 28,029, forward strand.
GCTTGTTTGGCTCAGAGTATTAGTATGCGGAGGATTGGATGACATCAGCTCCATCTTTCTCTGTAGATTGTCATTGGCACTCCGCATCGTTTGATTTTCTTCTTCTAGGGCTTGCAGCACCGTTCTTGGAGCATGGCAAGCTGTGCCATCATGGGATTTGGGTTTTGCTCATTGCTTGAGGCCATTTGCTGTCTTACTTTTACAAATTCGCTTGGTAGGCCCCACGGTGGGCGCCAAATTGTAGATCCTGATTTCGCTCGAGGTCCACAATTGAGAATGAGTAGGGGGGGCACAAGCGAACCTGCAAAATAAGAATAGAGCAAAAGAGATTTACTGCCCACCGGTGTGATGGAAACCGTAGGCTCTCCGACGCTCAAGTTAGCCAAAGAATGAGAGAATTTAAGTAGAAAGGATTCAGGTGTTAGGATACCTAAACCACTGATCGATTGCCGTGAGGGCGGACTATTGGATATTATCTGATGATAGGAGTTCTGTCTGGCTCCATCTTTATTCTTTGCCTTGCTCTTTTATAGGATTCCTCCTCTGCCCGTTGGAGACTTCTTTCGTGATCTCATAATTTCAGGTCCTTTAGATCTCATAACCGTTGATTCCATGATGACGGTCATAAATTCGGATCCATTTCCTGATCTTTGTAACTGGTGTCCGTTTGTCTGTCTTTAATGAATTTGGGCTCGTGAGGCGGCCCATGGATCTTCTTCTGGGCTCCAGGTCTTGCGGCTGGCTTTGGTGGTAAAAGTCGATTTTACCCCTGGCCCAAATTTGGCCCGTACAGGCGTACGTTTGGATGATACCAAACCAGAACCCAAATTGGATAAGTGCCAAATTATTGGTTATCCTAGGGGAAACCATAAGTATAGTACTTATATATCTCACAAGAGAACAATGTGATTGTTGCTCACCATGCGATCTTCCTTAGAGGATTACCGATATGTAGTGGTCAGTGGGAGGACAGTAAAACTCGATGAAAATCGGAGTAATACTGTTCAAGGCATGAAGTCCTTAAAGGAACACATATAGTTCATCAAGGATGAATCTGTTCCATTAGTCTTCGAATACACAAGAACCGCGTAGATCGGAGAGAATCGGAAAACAACCTGGGGTATGGATTTTTGATCTCACCTCATAAAGATGTCAATCTTGTTGAGGTATACCAACCGACTACGTTTGAGAAAGATATACAAGGTATCGACTCCCTTTATGGCAAGGTGCCATGAATCCTAAATGGATTCCATGTATACCAACTATGTTTGGACACTAGTTGATGTACCACAAGGCATTATGCCTATTGGTACTGTAAAGGTCTTCAAGGAAGACATACATGGAAGGCAACATACCAACATACAAAGCTAGGCTTGTAGCGGAAAGGTATCGTTATCAACATTGTGTTGATTACGGTTCAACTTTTACCTGTTGCCACGGTAAATCCATTTGGATAATGCTTGTTGAAGCTGCACGTTTCATTTATGAAATGTGTCAGTTAAAGATCAAAATCGCTTTCCTGGAAAGGAAACCTTTTGGAGGATGTTTATAACATCCTGACGATTTAGTCTTACTAAAACCAGCAAACAAGGTTTGCGGGTTATTCGATCCATGTTTGGATTGAAGCAAGCATTAGGTTCTTGGAACTGATGTTTTGATGTAATCATAAATGGTTTATGATTTAATTCAAAACAAAATGATTCTTGTGTATATAAGGAGGTTAGTGGGAGCGCACTGACAATGAATGTCCTGTAAAAATAATGATAATATATGTCATTTCTTGGAAATGATATTCCCATATAAAACAATCGGCGAAAGCTTGGCTTTCGAGATATTTCTCCGTAGAATTCTTAGGAGTAACAACCTTTATTCTAGGAATAAAGATCTACTGGGGTAGATTTAGAGTTGTTAACACTCTCTGAGAAATTGTACATTTAAAATGTACGTGACCTGGTGTCTCATACGCTTTGAGCATATGGAGTCACAATTCAGGCCAATCCAAGTGATAGTCACTGGATTGATGTTAAGAACATACTTAGTATCTTAGAGAACTAATGATGCTGTCTTAGTCAATGGAGAAGGAGAACTTGAAGTGACTGGGATCACTGTAGCAAGTTTCCTATAACCGATAAAGACGACTAAAGTCGCAAACGGTACTATACAGTTTGAATAACGGTACAGTGAGCTAGAAATCTTCCAAGCAAGATACTGTTACCGAATAAACAACAAATGTGGGTAATTACAGCAGCAGAGGCAGCAATAGAAGCCTTCTGGGGTCGTAATAATCTAATTAGATTAGATATAATTCTGTTAGCAGCTGAGCTAGGCGTCAGCACAGGCTAAAGAATTAATGGTCTCATCAACGATCCAGATATATACTTCGATATTCATCTGATTCGTTCGGATCATACATCGTGGCGATGGGATGATCTAATAAATTGCATCAGACGATAATTATGTAAATCCACTGACGAAAGCTTTTCTCAGCAATTTGAGCCAACCGTACATAGTTTGGGTGTAAGACACTCGAGTGACTGGCTATAAGCCAAGTGGGAGATTGTTGGATAATTATGACCCATAGCGTCACTATTTGTACAGATCATTGTGTTGTTGTACAAATTAACTATGTGACAAGGAAATTGTACTCTTATCATTTGTGATTAGATCACCTTAGATGTATAAATGATGAAAGGTCTCTATGATTTGTTCCTGGACGGAGAATGATATGAGACAGTATCAGTCCACGTAGGATAAATCATTAAATATCCCTAGTCAGAGTATTATCGAGATTGGACATCGATAAATACGTAAAAGACTAGTATTGCACTTGTGCGCGTTGTGAGGGCATAACGGCATAGTTCTCATATATTTGGGTATTGGATACTCATGCAAGTGTAATAGGAGGTTGTGTTTCACCGATGGTATGGGAAACAGCTTCGCTCTGGATAGACCCCCCCTCGGAATCCCATTGGTAGTATGACTATGTGTCTATGGGAGTCCGACATCAGGGTAGGTGTATTTGGTCTTAACCTGAGACTTGCACCGCTAATGCTTACGACAATCGATATACTTGAGTTGAGATCGTCCAGGGGTGTAACAGGTCCTGCGTACGCCGATACTGGGTATATTGAGAATCATGGAATATTGGGTGTGATGTCAAGACGGAAGTATCACTCCAGTCATAGTGGAGATGATGTCACGTAGGATACGGTATTAGTGCTCTTAAGTGCTGCGCGGCCATCGGGGTATTATGACTAGGTCATGTATATCCCATTATAGAGACTAGTTACTAGACATCCGACATATGCTTCGTACGGGGCAGACACAACTCCAGCCCGAGGCCTAGCACGTGACCATCCGATACTGGATCGAAATACGCAATACTATATATACTACGCCTGATACAGATCTTTATATTCCTATAAGAATATTTCCGGAGAATTGGGTAGGCATGGCACTTTGCTAGAGGCCAACCTTGTCTTGTGAATCGGAGTAAACGTGGTACGAGGTACTTACGTGTTCGGATAGTCCGACGACCCGATTTACTGCCAATATATCCGGGGATCTCATGGGTCGCGTCCCAATGATACACCGATGAAGTATGGCTCGCACTTTAATTAATCTGGGATTAATTCGATGAGAGATAAAATTAATCTGTGATTAATTACAGATATATTTTATCTGGGATAAATATCGTCTAAAGAGAGAGAACGATTAATTTGGAATTAATCGGTAAAGTTAATATATTCGATATATTTAACGAAATTGGATTTCGACGTAGAATTGAAATTGGATTTTAATTCGAGCGAACGAATTTATTTAGAATTAATTCATTAGCAACGTGAATAGTGATTTCGCTAGGCGTAATCATCTAATTACGACGCGACGGAAAATTCGCTAATTGGGAATTAGCGACCCAAGCCCAAGAGTGATTGCGAGCGCATTCACATTTCGAATTCGAGTACGGCACGCAAGTCACATCAAGCGTCAAATCATTCGTCACATCAAGCGTCAAATCAAACGTCACTTTGAGTGATGTGACATTTGATTGATTGATGTGATTGATTGATTGAAAGACAACTTGTCACTTTGAGTGATGTAAGTTGTTGGAATAGTAAAGTGGTTGGAAAGTAAAATCTTTGACTTTATGAAATCCAAATTTGTGTATATACCTTTAATATATTTTTGGAAAATATATAAGGTAATTGATTTTACACTTTTCTAATACACTTAACACAACTCATCTCTCTTTCATCTATTCTCTTTCTCTCTACTTAGTTCACGCCAATGGCAGTGAACTGTCACAGCTTGGCCGAATTTTGTGAAGCCATTTTGGAGGGTTTTGTGGCAAAATCCAAGCGAGCTAGCACTCCCGAGAGACATATGAAGGTGTTAGGGACACTCACCCACGAGCCGGGAATCGTTTGACGCAATCTTGGAGCTCAAATTCTTGGTTCAAAACTGAAAACAGTGGACAAAATCTGCACTGCAGTTCACGCCAATCCAGTGAGCAATTTTGGAGTTTTGTTCGTCGTTTTGTCTCAACCGATCGATGTGAGTTTTCCGCTATCTCCTTTGATGTATTCACACTTGTTGTTCATGCTTGTTTGATGATCTTGGGACCTAGAATAAAACCAACAGAATAGATCTATGAAGATCCTTCAATTTTTTCATCATACTTTAAGGATCTAATCATTAGTTCTGATTAGGAAATTAAGGAGTCTTTATGGCAAGCATAATGGATTAAACATTAAAGTTATCATCACATGAATCTTCCAAAGATCATGCTCTACTATTTGCTTAACTCCGGGCTTAGGCCTAAGATGTTATTTTATCAAATAAAGTAACTTCTTAGTTTCAGGACTATCCTGAAATTTATTCCCAATTTTTAAAATTAAAGTCGTCTAAACACATTTTCCCTAGGATAATGTTTTAAACACTAATCTTTCAATTTAATCTTGATTCTAATAGTCCAACTATTTAATCAACGATTTCAGGTACAATCTAATGTAATGATTACTATAGTCTAACTATATAACATATTACAATTTTATTGGTTAAAATCAAATATATATTGATTACTATAATCCAATTATATAATCAACTATAAATGAAATAGTTTGAATACAGTCCAACTATTTAATTAAAACAACAATAAATATTAGTCCAACTAATATATAATTTATTTGACGAATGATATTTGATTGAGCGCGTATGGCAAGTAACTAAACGAATATTGCAAATCTAATACTTGCCTCCCACTATTTTTCGGCGAGCCTCTAACCCTCTGTGGAGTACTCGGGAAACCTAGTTTCCTAATAGGCTAGGATCCCGTTAAATAACACATAATCTTGACTTTGGCCAACAAATTGTATGATACTTAACTAGGTAGATCTCTAAGATAAATTTGATCCCATCCAATTCCTAGATCCAGTAGGTGGACATCTAAGTCCGTAACATATATCTTATATATGCCAATATATCGAATATATTATCTAACCTTTTTCCTCTGAATCAACTAAGCATTGGCTTTGGCACAACAAACTTAATGATCCCAGTTAAGCAGAACCCATTGACATGGAAAGCTTCGTAATCAATGTCGATGGACAAGAAGTGATCTTGACTTTGGCCAACAAATCATGACTTGGACAAGACACTGATATGGAACAAAATTCTCATGATTCAAACACATCCGCAATTGAAAAAGGTCTTGACTTTGGCCAACAAACCAATGCCAACTTTGGATCTTGAGTAAGAATCACTCAACGGAAGGAAAAACGCTTAATATGTTTTGAAGGTTTTTCGCGTGCAAATTGGCAACCAATTTATTATCTTTCATTAGGTCTCATCATACACCCTTAAGCATGCATTCTAAAAGCATAATAAGGCGTGATAAATAGATAAATTAATAATGATATGCGGATGGATATCTCACAAATTGTTCCTAGAACAAATCACTCCATTTCCTCTCTCCTGCTAGAACTATTCTAACTCCTACCCAATTATATAATACAATAAAGAAACCTCATTTTCATTGAGGGGAATTGGTGAGAAGAGAAATACAATGAGAAATGAGATAAAAGGCTGGACACGCAGGTCCAATTTAAATAAATTCTAAATTTATTACAATTTCCAAAATTGCCCTCGCCCTTCTAATATCCATCCGATATACATTATTCATACAACACATTCATGTATTCATACAAAACATGTTATTCAATTAATCTAATCCAATTAATTAATCTTTGAATTAATGACCATCCAATGTTCAAACAACGATTTGATTTGCATGAGTCCAACTCGTTTAAGAATAGATACTTAAAGTATGTATTCTTGAATTATATCGAACTACAACTTTAAATCCAATTTATTTGTATTCAATACTAATTCCAAATTTAATTCCAAATTAAATATTTACACTTACTTATAAGCCTTAAAGACTTGGATTCCAAATCCAATCTGAATGGGTCTCAAAGGCCCAATAACATCCAATGTCATTTCAATTAAAGTCCAATGGGCTTTTAATTGATTCTTAAGGCATGGGCTTTGGCCATAATGGATCAAACCCAAAATACCAAGGCCCAATAGGAATCACCATATTGCCAACAAATCAATTTAGGCCCATTAGGCCCAATTAAATTCTTTAAAGGCCCAAGTGATGTATTTGGACTTTATGGAATTGGTTTTGGGCCCAATTGGATCCAATCCAAAAGTCCAAAACCAAACTTAGTCAAACCAAGCCCATTAAGCTCAAATACACACTTTTAGCCCAATTCTTAATTAAAGGCTTATTAACATAATTATAATATTCCAAATATCACAATTACTTAATTAAAGTGTATTAGCCATGATTAATTAATTACACTCAATATTTCCAAAATACCAATAAACTTAATTAATCATGCTTAATACATCAATTTATGCTTAACACAAATTGAAGCAAAAATTCATCATTTCATGCTCAACACAAAATTGAATCCAAAACACATCATTTCATGCTCAACATGCTCTTTGATTTTAACATAAACTTTATTGACTTTGATTCTAATCCAATCAAACCAACAATCAACATTTAAACATGCATTTAAACACATAATTTCATGTTACAAAAAATTAAAAAACTGCAGTGGACTGCACTGTAATTTTCGGTCATGCTAAGAGAAATTAAAAAATTTGATCCAATCAATTTTTCTCAAATCTAATCATGCACAACTCTAAGTTAACATAATCTAAACATGCTCAAAGCATCAATTTGAAAGAATCATGTTCAAAAGATAAAAGCCCCAAATTTTAGTCTCATGAACCCTAAAATTTTCATGCTTAAAATTGGCTCTGATACCATTGTTGGTGTTCCTAGAATATGCCAAGGATCTAATAAGCAATAAAAGGTGTTCATAAATTCATTATAAGTTGCGGAAATACTTACATTGAATGGATTTGAGCTTTTAAAATTTTGAGAAGAATAAGATCTCCAAGATCTTTCCTTTGTTGATTCCAAGCTTTGAGTTGGTTTCCAAGATCCTTCCTTTGATGATTCCAAGCTTTGAGTTGTTTGAATGAAGATCTCCAAGATCCTTCCTTTGATGATTCCAAGCTTTGAGTTGGTTTCCCTATCACCTTAGTTGATTCCATGAAGTGCTAGCTTTGTTGATTTTGCAACAAAATCAAAGAGAGGGAGGAGGAAGCTCACGCCCCTAGCTAGGATAAATTAGGGTTTCATTTGTTTCAAGTGTTGTATTACACAAGTGAAGAGAGAGAGAGGGCTAGGGTTTTGTTAAAGGGTATTTACCCTTTTAACAAAACCATGTAGTTGGAGTCTTGGTTTCACCTAAACCAAGTAGTTGGAAAGTAATGGTTTGGCATAAATGCCAACCACTTTCCAACCACCACTTCACATGTGTGACATGTGTGAAGTGGCCCCCACCATTTTGAATTCAAAATTCAAAATGTCTCTACGAACATTTGCCGTGGCTCGGATCCGTTTAATCCGATTAAACGAACTTTCGTCGTTAAAAAATTAAATCTAATTTAATTAAATAACGATGCCTCGCAAATATATTATGAACGTCGTTTACGAATTAATTCTAAATTAATTCATTTGTTCGTATTAAAGTCCGACTTTAATTTCGTAATGAAATCCAATTCATATTAATATATCCGATATATAATTTTAGCCCATACGAATAAATAAAATAGAAAAATCAATTTAACTATTAAATTTATTTTACCGATTAATTCCAAATTAATCGCGTTCTCTCTCTTCCGAACACATTTAATCCCAGATTAAATAATACCTCAATTAATCCCAGATTAATTTTCTCTCTCTTAATTAATCCCAGATTAATTCTCTCTCTTAATTAATCCCAGATTAATTCTAATTAAATCAACTGTCATCGGTGAATCTTTGGGAAGCGACCCAAGAGATCCCTGGATATGTTGGCAGTAAATACGGTCATCGGATTATCCGAATACGTGCGTACCTCGTACCACGTGCTTACCGATTTACAAGACATGGTTGGCTTCTAGCAAAGCACCGTGCCTACCCTATTCTCCAGAAATATTCTTACTGGAATATATAATCTGTGTCAGGCGTAGTATACGTAGTATTGCGTATTGCGATCCAGTATCGAATGTCACGTGTTAGGCCTAGGGCTGGAACTGTGTCTACCCCGTACGAAGCACATGTCGGATGTCTAGTAACTAGTCTCTATTATCGGATATACATGACCTAGTCATAATATCCCGATGACTACAGTACTTAAGAGCACTAGTACCGTATCCTACGTGACATCATCTCCACTATGACTGGAGTGATACTTCCGTCTTGACATCACACCCAATACACTACGATTCTTAATATACCCAACAGAGGCGTACACAGAACCGGTTAAAGTCCTGGACGACCAAAACTAAAGCATACCGATTGTCGCAAGTATTAGCGATGCAAGTCTCAGGTTAAGACCAAATACACCTACCCTGATATCGAACTTGCATAGACACATAGTCATACTACCAATGGAATTCCGAGGGGTCTATCCAGAGCGAAGTTGTTTCCGCACCATCGGTAAACACAACCTCCTATCACACTTGCATAAGTATCCAATACTTAAATATATGAGAACTATGCCGTTGTCCTCGCACAACGCGCACAAGTGCAATACTAGTCAATTCCGCATTATCGATGTCCAGTCTCGATAATACTACGACTAGGGATATTTAATGATTAATCCTTCGAGGACTGATACTGTCTCATATCATCTCAATCCAGGAACTAATCATAGGGACCTTATATCATTTATACATCTAGGTGATCTAATCACAAATGATAAGAGCGCAATCTCCTTGTCACTTAGTTAATTTGTACAACAACACCATGATCTGTACAAATAGTGACACTATGGGTCATAACTGTCCAACAGCTCTTGTGTATTCGAAGAATAATGGTAATAGTTTCATTCTTGATGAACTATATATGTTCCATTTAGGAATTGGTGCCTTGAATAGTATCACTCCGATTTTAATCGAGTTTTACTATCCTCCACTTACCACTGCATATCGGTTATTCCTCTTAGGAAAACCGCATGGCGAACAACAATCTAATTGTTCCATTGTGAGTTGTATAAGTACAATACTTATGGTATCCCTAGGATAACCTACAATTGGCACTTATCCAATTTGGTTTTTAGCTTGGTATCATCCAAACATATGCCTAGCATTCCCAAATTATCAGGAATGAGAAACCTGGTTTCTTTCCTGTTCATATATAATATGATATCTGTCAAACAGATTTTAATGGAACCTTATTCTAAATAAGTTCTGCACTGTCAAAGCTTATCCGTTGAAGGAAATGGTAGCTCAGAGCGACTCATGATTAGCCTTATCATGTCTAACACAATTTGGTTAATCCGTTCAGACACACCGTCATACTGACGTGTTCCGGGAGGAGTCCTCATTTGAAAGAATACTTTACTCTTTCAAGTATATTATAAACTTATTGCTTAAGTATTTTCCATTACGGTCTTACCGTGACGGTATAATACTATAGCCGATCTGTTTGTCTATTTCGTGTCGAAACTTTAAAAGTTTCCGATTTGTGTTCTCCAAAAGAAACACATAACCATAACGCGATGCCACATCCGTAAAGGTCACGAAATATTCATATCCATTTCTAGCCTAGCTAGATATAGGCCCACTTGCTTCACTATGAATTAGGGCTAACAGATCGGTGGCATTTACACTTTTACCAAGTAAATAGTGTTTTAGGCACTTTGCCTAATAAACTAGATTCGTAGACTTTATTTGATTGGAATCAAAGTAGTCCGAGTACCCACTCTCCGAAAGAATGGATATACGAGTCTTGTTTGATTGTGTCCCTGACAACAATGCCACAATTAGTTTCACCTGATCAAATCAGTTTGAGCTATTTATTTGTCATATTTATATTCAAAATATAAATTATGTTATTCACATCTAATGTGTTTATCTCTATATCATCTTTATATAATGAAACACTTTAGTGTTCTAGAATATAAAGGTTCACCCGCAGCGGGTTAAACACTGATATAGAGATAATGTTTCTAGTCAAACTAGTTACATTATAACAGTTTCCCAATTTAGGTACATACCAGAGGGTAGTTCCTAAACTTAGGTATCTACGGTTAAAACAGCGACTTTCGTCCCGTTTCCAATTCACAGATAAAATCTCAATTGAGGTCAGCATCCTGTTCAAAACAGATTCTGAACATCAATATATATTTATATCACACTAAGTATGTAAAATCCAATTTTAATACTAGTAGTGAATATATTATGACAAACATATTTGAAGTCAGAGCCTTGCTCGTTCTTCAATTCCTTCATGTCTGCCTTATCCAAACGGCAGTCATGCTTTCGCGATCCCGTTTGCCATATTTAGCAGACATTATGGATATGTCCTTTATCTTCCCAGAAGATTATAATGATTTTGCCTTTGCCCTTTTCAACACTCCAGAAGCCTTTGGCCAAGCCTCGACCTTTGAGAATATTGAAGTAAAATGCGTCTTGCGCTACTTGCCTAATTGTAAACTTTGACTTTATCTCCTTGAGAATAGTCATTAACCTCCAAGAGTTTTTATTGCAATTTAGTACTTCTAAAATCTAAAATAGATCTTTGAAGATCCTTCAATTTCTTATCGTACTTTAAGGATCTAATCCTTAGTTCTGATTCAGAAATTAAGGAGTCTACTGCGGTAAGTATAATGGATTAAGCACTAAAGTTATCATCACATAATCTTCCAAAGATTATGCTCTACTGTTTGCTTAACTCCGGGCTTAGGCATAATATGTTATTTTATCCAATAAAGTAACTTATTATTAGTTTCCAGGACCATCCTGAACTTTATTCCCAATTTGAAAATTAAACTATTTATACATTTTCCCTAAGATTATGTTTTAAATAAATTCAATCTTTCAATTTATCTGGATTCTAATAGTCCAACTATAATCAACGATTAAGGTACTATTAATTATATGATTATTGTAGTCCAACTTTTTAATCAACTATAATTAATTAAATCAAATATATAGATTATAATAATCCAATTATATAATCAAATATAAATGAATAGTTTGAATATAGTCCAACTATTTATAAAAACAACAATTTAAATATTAGTCCAACTAACATTTAATTTATAACGACGAATGATATTTGTTTGAGCGCGTATGGCAAGTAATTGAACGAATATTGCAAATTCAATTCTTGCCTCCCACTATTTTCGGCGAGCCTCTAACCCTCTGTCGAGTACTCGGGAAACTGTGTTTCCTAGTGGGCTAGGATCCCGTTAAATATCACACAATCTTGACTGTGGCCAACAAATTGTATGATAATTAACTAGGTAGATCTCTAAGATCGATTGGATCCAATCCAATTCCTAGATCCGGTAGGGGGACAATCCAAGTCCGAAACATATATCTTATATATGCCAATACATCCAATGTATTACCTAACATTTTTCCTCTGAATCAACTAAGCCTTGGCTTTGGCACAACAAACTTAGTGATCCCAGTTAAGCGCGACCCATTGACCATGTAAAGCTTCGTAATCAATGTCGATGGACAAGAAGTGGTCTTGACTTTGGCCAACAAACCACAACTTGGACAAAACACCAATATGGAACAAAGCCTTCGTGATTCAAACACATCCTCGACGGACAAAGGCCTTGACTTTGGCCAACAAGCCAATGCCAGTCTCGGATCTTGAGTGAGAATCACTCAATGGAAGGAAAGACGCTTAATATTTTGCAAGGGTTTTTCGAGTGCAAATTGGAAACACAATTTATTATCTTTGTTAAGGTCTCATCATCATACACCCTTAAACATGCATTCTAAACACATAATAAAGCGCATATGATAAAATAATAATGATATGCAGATGGATACTATACACATTGATCCTAGATCAAATCTCTCCCTTTCACTCTCCCGCTAGCACAAATATTTCTTCTACCCGTTACACTACACTTCTAAAGAAACCTCATTTACATTGAGGGGAATAGGTGAGAAGAGAATACAAAGAATGAGAGGTAATAAGGCTGGACACGCAGGTCCAATTAATAAATCAAATTTATTACAACAATTTCTAAAATTGTCCCACCCATCTAATATCCATCGATATACATTATTCATGCATCGCAACCATGTATTCACACAAGCATGTTATCAATCAATCTAATAAAATTAATTAATCTGATAATTAGTGACCATCCAATGTTCAAACAACGATTTGATTTTGTTCGAGTCAAACTCGTTTTGCGAATAAGTACTCAAAGTACGAATTCTCGAATTAAATTAAATTACATAATTAAATCCAACTTAATACGCATTTAATTCTAATTCGCTATTTAATTCCAAATTAAATATTACACTTTAGTAATGAACTTTTACGACTTAAATTCCAAATTTAATCGTTACGGGTCTCAAAGCCCGATTAACGTCCAACGTCAATTTAATTAAAGTCCAATGGGCTTTTAATTAATTTCTTAAGGCGTGGAGTTTTGGTCAACTCGGGTCAAACCGACAACCAAAGTCCAATCCGGGAATTACCCCATAAGCCTTTAAATCAATTTTGGCCCATTAGGCCCAATTAAACTTTATAGGTTCATTAAGTCGCATTTGGGCTTTATGGAAGCGGTTTTGGGCCCAATTGGATCCAATCCAATTTGCCTTAACCCAACTTTGTACAACAAAGCCCATTAAGCCCAATAACAACATTTAAGCCCAAATACAATTTCAAGCCCAATTTAATTAAATACAAAAATTCCAAATTTCCCATTTAATTAAACTAAAGTGTATAAACATAATTAATCACCCAAATCATTATTTCCAAAACACAAATTAGGCTAATTAATCATGCTTATCTACATCAATTAGTGTCCAACTCAAATTAATCAAAAATCAAACCCATACATGCTTACTTTGTTCTTGGCAATGGGGTTAATTTTATGTCCGATTTGTTTCAATCCAATTAAACCCAATTCGACATTAAATCAACATTCCCGAATGGTTTCCAACACATCCAATGATTCAAAAAATCAAAATTCACTAAGAACACATAGAGCATAACTCTCGGCCAAGACAAGTATTTTGGGCAAATTTGTTCCAATCCAAATTTGATCAAATTGATCCAATCAATCATCAACAAAAACACATTCAAGCATACTTAATCATCCAATTTCATAATTACATGCTCAAATTCATTTTACCCAAATTTTAAGCCTTATTCATATTTCATGCTTTTACTCGCTCTGATACTATTGTTGGCAGTTCTAAGGGTCCCAATGATCACAAATCAAGCATGAAAATAAGTGAATACATTCGAGAAGTCGTGGAATACTTACATCGAGCGGTTGAGCGACGCAGAGGTAACAAGAATGAAATCTTTATGCCTTGTGAACTGCGGCAGTGGCAGTGAATTTCTTCATTGTTTTGGCGTCCATTGATGTCTTTCGTCGAGCTCCAAGCTTCGTCGAATGGTTCCCGGCTCATGGGTGGGCTTCCCTATCACCTTCGCATGTCTTGTAATGTGCTAGCACTTGCGATTTTTGCCATAAAAATCCAACTCTTGCTTCCCTTTTTCTTTCCATCATTCGGCAGTTCACTGCCTCACAAGAAGAAGAAAATGGCGTGAGGAGAAAGGAGGAAAGAGAGGAGAGTTGTGTGTTGATTTTTCCTTTTGTGTATCTAATACACTTTTTTTCATTTCAAAAGCATTTGGAATTGAATTTGGCATCCACAAGTCAAGCATTAAAAGCTTGCCATCAACTCACATCACTCAATCCATCAAGTTGTCAAGTCACATCACTCAAAGTGACTAATGATTTGACGCTTGATGCGACTAGTGATTTGACGCTTGATTTGACGTGCCGCACTCGAATTCGAAATACAAATGCGCTCGCAAATAATCTTGGGCTCGGGTTCGCTAATTCCAAATTAAAAAATTTTCCATTGCGTCGTAATTAAATGATTACGCCTAGCGAAGTCACTATTCACATCGCTAATGAATTAATTCTAAATTAATTCGTTCGCCCGAATTAAAATCTAATTTTAATTCGCGTCGAAATCCAATTTTGTTCAATATATCAAATATATTAATTTGCCGATTAATTCTAAATTAATTGTTCTCTCTCTTAAATGATATTTTATCCCAGATAAAATATCTCCGCAATTAATCCCAGATTAATTTTCTCTCTCTTCTAATTAATCCCAGATTAATTAGAGTGCGAGTCATACGTCATCGGTGAATCTTTGGGAAGCGACCCATGAGATCCCCGGATATGTTGGCAAAATTCGGTCGTCGGACTATCCGAACACGTAAGTACCTCGTACTACGTTTATACCGATTTACAAGACAAGGTTGGCCTCTAGCAAAGCGCCATGCTCAACCAATTCTCCGGAAATATCCTTACAGGAATAAAGGATCTGTATCAGGCGTAGTATACGTAGTATTGCGTATTTCTGTCCAGTATTGGATGATCACATGCGAGGCCTGGGGCTGGTACAGTGTCTGCCCCGTACGAAGCATATATCGGATGACAAACAACTAGTCTCTTTAATATCGGATAATCATGACCAAGTCATATTATCCCGACGGTTGAAACCTTATATAGAGAACCAGTTCTGTATCCCTGCGCGATCATCAATTCCATATGACTGGAGTGACACTTCCGTCTTGACATCACACCCAACACACTACGATTCTCAATATACCCAACATTGGCATACACAGAACCGGTTAAAGCCCTGGACGACCGCAAACAAAGTATATTGATTGTCGCATGTATTAGTAGTGCAAGTCTCAAGTTAAGACCAAATACACCTACCCTGATTTCAGACTTCCATAGACATATAGTCATACTACCAATTGAATTCCGATGGGGTCTTATCCAGAGCGAAGTTGTTTCCCATACCATCGGTGAAACACAACCTCCTATTACACTTGTATGAGTATCCTATACCCAAATTTATGAGAACTATGCCGTTGTGCCCTCACAACGCGCACAAGTGTAATACTAGTCTTTTACGCATTCATCGATGTCCAATCTCGATAATGCTCTGACTAGGGATATTTAGTGATTTATCCTTCATGGATTGATACTGTCTCATATCATTCTCAATCCAGGAACAAATCACAGGGACCTCCTATCATTTATATATCTAAGTGATCTAATCACAAATGATAAGAGTGCAATCTCCTTTGTCACATAGTTAATTTGTACAACAACACCGTGATCTGTAAAAATAGTGACGCTATAGGTCATAATTGTCCAACAATATGTTGCATAGATTCGATTAAATTATTGCACAAATCATTTCATTACAAGTGGCATAAGTAAGGGACCATTCCGAACCCAACGGTTTGATGTCTTCCCTTGCGAGGAGTGAGTGCGGCTTTAAATCATTTTCTCGGTTCACACCGGATGGCGACTCCATGTTATTTCTCCGGTTTAGTCCCCCGTGGGCTACTCCGTACTCCCAACCGGGCCACGAGCTCGGGACAGCGTCGTCCACGTCTGTGTCCTACAGTCTGGCGACTCCACTAGGGATAGAGAATTGGCCCCGAAATAATGTCTTGTAATGTTTGTGCTTTGTGCTTTAGTTAACCGTGTCTATAATGGGTTGAAGGGGTTTAATCAAATCACTTTTAGGCTAGGTAATGGTTTGGTGTCTTCCTTCATTCACTACCTTTCTATAAGGAAATACTGTGAAGGCATCTACATAATCATGTACTTGTAGCTTATTGTGATGGAATAATTTGGAGGACTCGTTGTTTATTCCTGTCACCAAGCGATAAGAGCCTAAGAGGCTTGGGTTTTTAAGAGAGTTCGCTCTGCCCTCCCTCTGAGGAATCTATAATGGGAAATCCATTTGACAGTCAGTCATGCACCATAACTCGTTGGCACGTACCGTAAGGTATAAAAAAGTTGCGCTCACTTGTTCACTCGAACCCTTGAGTGGGGAGACCTAGTTGTGGGCAATTCTTCGCCAGCAAGAGCCTTTGTCTACACTCCCGCAAACCCATACGTAGACCATAGTTGTACGACCAATAGAAATTATTTCCTTGTGCTTGTGTTTAGGGACCATCGTCATTTGGATTCAGTTGGACTTCTTGTCAGAAATGTGAACTTGTTGGGCCATTTAAACTGGGACGAGTTCGTATCCTATGATAATTGGGCCAAAAGCTTCTGAAATGTCGATGGGTCGCTCTGTAGAAATTATTGCTTTATACTTGAATGATCTCTTTATGCTTGTATTTATGGACCATCATTATTTGGATTCAGTTAGACTTCTTGTCAGAAATGCGAACTTGTTGGGCCATTTAAACTGGGACGAGTTCGTATCATATGACGATTGGGCCAAAAGTTTCTAAAATGCTGATGGGCCATCATGTGATTGGGCCCCTTATCATTTGAAGTTATTTTGCCATGTTATCACAAAAGTGTAGACCTGTTGGGTCTTTTCAACTGGGACAAGTTTGCACCTCGCGATAATGTGATTGAATGCTTTAAAATGACAAAAGGCCAACTTATACACATCGCACGTATCTCATGCACCTCATGCATACAAGCATCATGCTAACCCATTGTGTTCAAAAAAAGCCATCATAGATTCCCGTTGGGTTAGGGAAGAAGGAAGACTCACCAAAAGGTCGATAGCAAACATGAGCGGATCAGGGAATAAGGTATCCCGTATGGATCAATTAGAGACCAAAGTAGCCGAAATTACTGAGCTGTTGCAAGTTCTGACCAATATTGTGGCCAGTTTGACCGTACCCCGTGTAGCCAATAACAGAAAGTGTGCAACTAGAATGGAAAGACATTGGGGAACCTTCAAGGACCAAGCCCACTCCCTCTGAGGTTGCCCCCATCAGAAACAGACGATTCTCCAATCTTGGTAGACCTTTGTCAGAGGTTTTTAAAGAGCTGAAAAGGCAAGGACTCCTAAGTCCCTTAAAGCCTAAACCACTTCCAGACCCTATACCACCCAACCTTGACCTGAGCCTATATTATGACTTCCATCGGAGGAGAGGCCACAAAATCGATAACTGTACCCGCCTTAGGCATGAGATCCAGAACCTCATAGACTCTCATAAAATACCTGACCCTGAAAAAGAGCAACATAACACACAGAGAAACCCCCTACCTAACTATCATTCCGTCCCACCGCCTACCTACATGATTAAATTCGGCCTACCTGACAGCATTGTCTTCCAAACTCACGACCACCAAGCTTCCCGCATGAGGATATGGGGCAACAATAGTAAAAATGAGATAGAGCAGAAAAGGGAAAGTAAATGGGAAAAAGAATTACAGGAGTTAGAGGATCTGATGTCCAAAAAAAGCAAGAAGATGGAAGAAGACAAAGTTGCAAATTATGGGGATGTTTGTTTTCCTGATCTCATTCAATTATGATGTCACATCCACTAATCATAAGACATTGATTTTGTCTACTTGTTCGAACATTTTCCTTAATAAAAATAAAGACGTTCATTTCGCTTACTTGCCTGAGTCTCTTCCTTTCAACCTGCAACATGAGTATATTTGACAAAAGCATTCAACCCTGGTACTATGATACTCAGCGATGTTTAGAACACGGGGAATCCTCAGAAGAATCAAGCAGAAAAGACAGGATAGCCATTCAAAAATTGGGAAACGAGGCAGTGAGACTGTCAGATTTAGAAGGGAATGAGTTTACCAAGCCGATCAACATAGACAGAGTGAAACAGTACTTTGCTTGAGGAAGAGAAGACCGAGCAGTCACCAAGGGAATTGGCAGAAGACCTAACCCAACGGGATAGGAAACTCATTCATGCATGCATGCATACACGTAACATATTTTGCATTCTTTTTTGTGTTTGTTTTGTTTTGTATTCACAGGTTTCAAAGAAGGAACAGAGAAAGCGGAAAAGGGAAGCCAATCAGAAGCAGCAACAATACTGTCAGTTTCATAAATGAATCAGTATCAGTTTCGGGGATGAATCCCAGGGTTGAGGCCCATATCAGTGTCAGTTTCGGGGATGAATCCCAGGGTTGAGGCCTATATCAGTAGTAGTTTCAGGAATGGATCCCAGAGGGCGAAGCCCACATTATCAGTGATTGAAAGGAAGAATTCCATGTAGTGAGTGAAAAAAAAAAAGTCTTTGATAGTTGGGCATATGTTCGGTGATGACATTGTTTGTTGTAGGGAGAAACCTTAGAAACGATAAGTGTGAGATGTGCTCTCATCTTGTATGCTAAATGGATTGATCTCGGCTAGAATCACGAGCACTTGATTATGGGATCTCAGCAGTAGAAGCCTGAGTAGTTGGCAAGATGACTAGTTGAAGAGATTGTGGATCAGTGAATAACCGTTCGCCTGGATGTCCATCCTGGTTTACTTATGCTACGATATATGATATGGTTGGAAACAAAGAAAAAGTCTCTACAATGAAAAAAAAAGGAAAAAATAGACCGTCTATAATCGATAAGCGTGCAGCTACCCATGGGCGAGTATTTGGACCACCATGAGGAGAAATGCTACCTTAAAGGGTAGGTGAGTCAAAAAAAGAGAAAGAAAGAAAAGAAAAAAAGAAAAAAGAGAAAAAGAAAGTTCAAAATAAAAAGAAAGAAAAGAAAGAGACAAAAGAAAAAAGAAGAAAACCATATCATGTTGAGTACGTGGAAGTAATCACAAAGTGTGATCAAGACATATAGGTTGGTTATACCCACTGATCCGGTTCTCCGAGACAAAATCATCGAGTTGGCTTACTTAAGGGTGAAGCTGCACGAAGAGCCTTAGCACACACACCTTGGAGTCTAGTTCAGATCATTAACTCAGACGGTCGGATTTGAGTTGTATCAGGTACTTTGAAGGTTCTCTGGTTTGACACGGAGCAATCCGTTGAGGACAAAATGTTTAAATATCAGGATTATCTGGAGAGGCAGTACATTATGTTGAAAGGTCCATCACAATTATCATATAAGTCTTTGCAAGGTATGGCACTCCGGGTATGGAGACACATCAGTATCAGTTGGGGATGGTCCTGAGGGGTGAGCCCACTTATCAGTATCAGTTTGGGGTAGGAGGCCACACATAGTATCTGTAGGGGTTTTAGGGGGCTAAATCCGGTAACGCAGCGGAAGCGGTGGAAAATCAAATTTTCCGATTTCAAAACTTTTTCTCGGATTAATTAAATAAACATATTTATTTAATATTCCAATAATCAAATTATGAAATAAAATTCAATAAATCATATTTAAGTGAATTTAACAAATTACCCTTACTTTGGTATTTTGTCCATTTTAGTCCGAAATTGATCTAATCAATTTTGAATGATTCTAAATCATTTCTAAGATGAACTTAGCATGTTCAAAACATCAAAACACCAAAAACACCAAAATCCCCAAAATTTAACCATTGGCCGAATGCACCACTTGGTGCCAATTGTGCACTTTGTCATTTCATGCATCAAAACACATCAAGATGTAATCCAATGAACATGAAACTTTATATGCATCATATACACATCCAAATACACAACATATATGAAAATCCCCAAATTTGGAATTGGTCATGAACCCTAATTTTTCAATTTCTTCAAATTGGACAAATTAGACCAAATTGGTTAAATCAACACTTCAATCATCTTTCTTCCATCCAATCAAAGTCTCAACACAATGAAACAACTCAAGATCAAATCTAGGTCATCTAAGAGTGGGTCAACAACTCTAGATTAGCAACATGGTTTCCAAAACCTAAAAGAAAGCTTATAACTACAATAGTCACAACCTTCCTTCATCATACATGCTCAACACTTCCATCAAAACTTCCATCAACAAAAACACAAGGAATAAAGAAAGAAATAACCTAAGAACATCATATGTTAAAGCCTAGATCCTAAGGAACATTTTCCTTTCTAATAGCAAGTTGGAAAAACTCACTAAAATCCAAGCTTTCTTTGATTTCTTCTTTCTTTCTCACAAGCTTCCTTTGCTTCCATTAATGGAGTTTTTCTTTTAAAGTGTATTAGGTTAACAATGAAATGAAATGAAAAACAATATATACTTGTATCAAAGATGCCTTGGCCGAAATTCACCAAACCAAATACAAGTTAATAATTTCAATTTCATTTCACCTTACATTTGATCAACTTGATAAAATATCTTAATAACACTTTATAGATATTTAATTAAGTCAAAAAATGCAACTAAGAAAAATATAACTCTTATATATTAAGTGTATGGCCGAATTAAAAGAAAATAAAGGAAAAAGATATTTTTATTTTTCAAACAATTTTGAACAAATATCTTAAGAAGTCAAAATCAATTTGACAACCTTTTCCTTTAATGTAAAGTCAAACATTTACACTTATAATCATTTCCTAACTTTATCATTTGGTGATATATTTATATATTTAATTATATTAATCATTTAACAATTAAATAATTAATAATTAAATAATTAATTAAATACAAATATATCAAATATATGTATTATATTTACTTTAAATATCTCAAATACATATATTGATGATATATGTCAAATACCTTTATTTGACTATTTATTAATGTGTATTTAATAATATCATATATTAAATACAAATACACATTAATTAGGAAATGACGGTTCGGCCCGTTCGCATGTATTTTTCGTTTAACGATTAAACGATTTATAAATAATCATCATTATTCATAAATGTTGCTCTAGTGCTCTACGAGTATGTTTCATTATTGAGACTCTCTAGATTCAGGTATATCCGTCACGAAATCCAATTTCATGTCCATAATCTATCCACCCGTAGATTATGACGATCACGGATAAACTAGCTGAATCATACAGGTCGAGGTCATTGCATACGTATAATCCCTCCGTCACAGGTATCCAGATAATCCCAGAGATATAGATGTAAACGTCAAATCTCTATAGGTATTATCTCGTCGACGTATCTATTAGCAATCTCTAAATAACACTCGGAACTTACTTCCGATGTATACTGTGGCCACAGATTTAACAGACTGCTAATATATATGGACTACCTATGCTCTGTACACAGAACTGACGGATCCTATCTTGACACACACAGGATATCCTGAGGATCGATCCACACCCAACGAACAGGCGGAGGTCTGATCTAAATAGATCGGTGACGTGACTGCCATCTAAGTGTGGAGGATGTCTCATACATCCACAGTGGTGTCTCAAGTCGAAGGACCACTATGCTACTCAACCCGAGAAGATTCTTATTGACGTTGGCGTACCATCCATTAAGAATCTTCGGTGAGCCGTTCAGTGTTTATCCACTATAAACACCTACACGTCTATACGAGTCTCCCTAGACTCATGGTTCATTGGGATAAACCATCGGACCAAGTCTCGATATACGACATGTACTGGTCTCAACGGATTTGACTAACCGACCCGTGTTAGCAAATCTTGACCAGGAACTATGTTTGATAATATACATATAGCAGTGACACTTCCCAATGTCAATTACAAACTAACTTTGTAACTGTGTACTGCATTATATATTATCGGGCCTTTGTCTAATATATACATATCACTAAACCACATTTAGTTTCAATCTAATCGTAATCAGATCGAATACGTATATAAGAACAAGAGGTGCAACCATAAATAAGTAATATTATGGAATAAGGGGATGTTCGTATTCATGAATCAGACATAAATACGGTCCGGATTGGCGCTCTGAGCACCAACCCCAACAATTTCTCCCACTTGCTCTAGTGCCAATCCACGGTATCATATACACGTCTCAATGTGCATCGTATGCACATGGCCCTCAAAAGCTCACCCAGTACTTAAGAGGTAGGCAACAAAAACAGTCCGCTATGACATATTGAGTTTGTCAAACAAACTCCATCGTTTCCCATAGTCAGCATCATTCATATTTTGTAGAATCTAAATTATACATTAATATGAAATGGATGCTACATAATTGTGCTACAGCTACTGATTGTCCAAGTATTTAGGATCAAATCCAAAATACTATGAGGACAACCGCAAGCACAAACAATTCAAAAACTTCTAATTTAAAAGGTCACTATGCAACTTCATAAGTCAATACTTCAAAAGTTGCATTTGATTCCACTAAATAGTAGAATCCTTCGTGACACTCCCACTGCATTTTTGTGACTCTTTATGACGTAGACTGTCTAACGTCATAATTAGTCTCAAAACTAATATGACCCTAATGGTTGCAGACTGTATTCTCCATGAATTAGAAACTCGTTCTTAATATCTCAAAGATCACAAAGAACGTGTTTCAAGATCCATCATATGGTCTATAGGATGTCAAAATAACTCGTAACAATTACGATTAAATCGATATCTATAATCGCACATTATAAAGTATTATTATGTCATCATCAAATGATACATAAGATTGATTAGACATTCTAATCAATATCTCTTTCGAAAAAGGAATCATCTTTACGAAAGATGAATACTTATATAAGACACACAATAACTGTCAACAGTTATACTAACTGTCATACAGATAGCCTTGTTATGTCC
Organism: Zanthoxylum bungeanum; assembly: GCA_019454045.1. Lineage (NCBI taxonomy): Eukaryota > Viridiplantae > Streptophyta > Magnoliopsida > Sapindales > Rutaceae > Zanthoxylum > Zanthoxylum bungeanum. The sequence goes on from SKCR01030518.1 coordinate 51,078, forward strand.
TTTATTAGATCATATCTAATGTACGAATAATAGGAGTATCTCACAAGTCTCTTGGTTTTATATCTTATATAAAACTTTATATCGTATATAACAGAGACTACTCCCACTGTTTTCACGGAGTAAAGAAGACTTAGGTAAATCTTTTACCTCACAAACATCTCATTATTACTATAATAATGACAATGTCGTTAAGATATAAAACACTAGAAAGTAATATGTACGCTCCCACTAACCCTTCTAATCACATATGTATTCTATATACTTTGACAAGATCAGACAATCTGACGATATCAAAAATAGAGAACACATATTTCTGGAAGACTTATCCGAGTCTACAATAGGCTCTATAAGCTAGCACACTAAACTGCGATCTCAGCAGAACACAAACTCTAGGGCCATTCAGAATGAACTCTTCAAATAAGGAAATCACAACTGATCTCTTATCTGAATAAGTCATCCAAAAACGCCACTTTGCATTCTTTAGCTAAAATATACAGTTTATTATCAACATTAACCAATATATCTTTAATTGTTCAATTAGTGTGACTAGAGATAAGTTTTCTCAGAATCTACAATAGATTGCTGAGTATAACTTTTCTCACTGTCATACTATAAAGGTCAAACCTTTAATAAGCTCACATTGCTTTCGTTGTGCAAACAATTAGCACATATCATGAACTAATTCATAATGAAAGCGTAATCAAGTTCAAAACTTGATCGTAGTAAGCTATGAACAATCTTAGATCTAAGGTTCAATGGTGAACTTCCAGAATCGATATCAAATATCGCTTCCATTAAAAGTATAGGATAATTTTTCTTCAATAAGAAAACAACGGAACCATTAAGTATCAAATACTCGTGAATGATTCTGTTATCCTATTGGACTTGTACGGAAGATGTATAAGGGTTGTTTCATCTTATTAATTACATAGTTCCATTTATAATTTATCATTCTCACATTTGACTTCAATAAGTCAAGTCTTTTCTACAATAGTTAACATCTGATGTTACACACCAAGTAATAAAACGATTTTATTACTTAGAATCGTAGGAAAGATATTCTATTAAATAGAATACAATATTCTATTAAACAGAATAAACGATAAACTTTTACTTATACCTCCGAGGTGTAAGTAATTTCCATTATATAACTATTATATAAAAGAAAGATTGAAATCTCAAACTTTTCAAGATTCAAATTTTCTACCTATACATATCATATATGCAACTGTAGAAAATAATGGAACATTAATTAAAGAGATGAATTAGTGTTACTGGAGCATAACCCCAAGAGTATTGAAACTAATTCGGTAACATTCAATATCAAACGAATCAAATCATATAAGATTCGATTGCTCCCACTACTCAATTCCATCAAGATGGAATCGTGGAAGAATAATATTGAATATGAATCATATTCACTAATAACCTTAGAACTAATTGCTTTAAATTCAAATGTTTGATCGTATCAAAGATCTTTGAACAGTTCAAAGACATGTAATGAATTTTAAGGATCAAGTTTTCAAAATACTTTAGATTGAATATATTTGAACAAGTCAAAAATGTTCAATCTACGTTTCATCAGAACAGATTGAAAGTTCTTGATACTTTCAAGACTTTCAATATGTGTTCCTTCAGAAACACGTAACTAAGTTATGACAATTCATCAACTAAGTTACGAAATAAAGAAAACTACCTTAAGCAATTATTATTTATTAAACTACATACATCCAATGTATCAGTTAATAAAAATTTGGTGGTCCAATGACAATCATTGGTTAAACGAGATCTTAATCACTTTCCTGAATACAATATTCATTAAATGGATAAGGATGTGTGGTGTGATCTAGTATCAAACCATCCTTTACCATACGGAATAAGCATCCAATGCTTAAGTGATTAAATTCATAAAGCACCGTTCTAAATTATTTACTTTACCGAATAATTTTTCTTAATGTTTATCTCTACGTCAATGACACTACTAGTTATTATAAAATATGTAACAATTGTTTATAAAGAACAAGTGACTATCCAATAGTCGCAAGTTCCGATATCAAATATCAAAACAATCGTTAACCAATATTTCAAATAACTAGACGGGAGATCTGGTATCCAATACCTATAGTTGTAGTATTGTGAAAATCGATATTTTCTATACACAACTATACACATCTCCTTTCTTTAGCTTTACTATTTGCATTCAACTATTCACAACAATTGTAAATAACTGATTAGCAAATTGTGTCAGACACATTACCTCTAAAGGTAATTAAAGCTTAGAAACGTCATTACTAGAAACAAATACCTAATAGGGCTTTCTTAATGCCAGTCAAGAATCTCGAGACATGAACTAATTCAAGTCAATTCTTACTGCATAAGAAACTATTGTCTCTAAAGTATTATATCCTAAAAGGGATATCTATCTAGATTATCTATCATGACTTAGAAACTAAGTCATTAACCATCTTTATTTTTGAAGAAAATCGGAACAACAGTTCCCGATGGTTTAGACTAATCTAATAATATCCTAGTCTATTAGTATCTAGAACCTATTCTAGAATAACTGCAACCAAGAGTCTAGTCAGATAACATATCAAAATATGTGTGCAGTAAATAAAAGTTTAATTCTATATAAACAATAGAATAAGGAAACAAACAAGCGGCAATTTCCATAATAACATACACTGCCTAAGTTATGGAATATTTTAAACTTAGCAGTGCCTCCCACTATTTTTACGTAATGCCGTAATCCCCAACGGAAAGACGAGAATTCAATAATTAAATCGAATTCCATAATGGGAAGAGGACCCCATGAATATATTTCGACTCACAGCAGAGGCACGGTCTCGCCGACGTATATTCACAGGTAGACAACTAATTGTCAATCACTCACTAGTGACTCCAGGTTCCGGTCCTGGCCGTTTCTCGTTGTCGCTGCGAAGGCAGGCCCACAAGGAGACGTACCAAGGTTAAACTTGTCAATGATAAACTCAAGTTACTTGCGTAACCCTGACAGCTAGGGCACGTTCAGGATTCCGCTTTCGCTTGAATTTATCTAGTATCTAATATACATTCGGCATAAATAAATTTCTATCAGCTACACCCTCACAGCAGAGGCACGGTCTCGGATGTAGTCAACGAAAAGATATTATAAACCGTATTGACAAGACGGACGCAAGAAAACAAGTATTCCAAATACTAGTTACTTTAAAACCTTATTAAGCGGGGATATTCCATTAAGTGTCATACACCCTAAATCTAATCAAATTAGATTATAACATGCATGTATAAAGTCAAGAAAACATGATTAAACATTGAATAAAACAAGCTAATCATTTATGGAGGCCTAGAATCAGACTCGCTCTGATACCATTTTGTAGGGGTTTTAAGGGGCTAAATCCGGTAACGCAGCGGAAGCGGGGGAAATCAAATTTTCGATTTCAAAATTTTTCTCGGATTAATTAAATAAACATATTTATTTAATATTCCAATAATCAAATTATGAAATAAAATTCAATAAATCATATTTAAGTGAATTTACCAAATTACCCTTACTTTGGTATTTTGTCCATTTTAGTCCGAAATTGATCTAATCAATTTTGAATGATTCTAAATCATTTCTAAGATGAACTTAGCATGTTCAAAACATCAAAACACCAAAAGCACCAAAATCCCCAAATTTTAACTCCTTGGCCGAATGCACCACTTGGGCCAATTTGTGCACTTTGTCATTTCATGCATCAAAACACATCAAGATGTAATCCAATGAACATGAAACTTTATATGCATCATATACACATCCAAATACACAACATATATGAAAATCCCCAAATTTGGAATTGGTCATGAACCCTAATTTTTCAATTTCTTCAAATTGGACAAATTAGACCAAATTGGTTAAATCCAACACTTCAATCATTTTCTTCCATCCAATCAAAGTCTCAACACAATGAAACAACTCAAGATCAAATCTAGGTCATCTAAGAGTGGGTCAACAACTCTAGATTAGCAACATGGTTTCCAAAACCTTAAAAGAAAGCTTATAACTACAATAGTCACAACCTTCCTTCATCATACATGCTCAACACTTCATCAAAACTTCCATCAACAAAAACACAAGGAATAAAGAAAGAAATAACCTAAGAACATCATATGTTAAAGCCTAGATCCTAAGGAACATTTTCCTTCTAATAGCAAGTTGGAAAAACTCACTAAAATCCAAGCTTTCTTTGATTTCTTTTCTTCTCACAAGCTTCTTTGCTTCCATTAATGGAGTTTTTTTTTTTTTTTTTGTATTAAGGTTAAAATGAATGAAATGAAAAACATATATACTTGTATCAAAGAGCCTTGGCCGAAATTCACCAAACCAAATACAAGTTATTAATTTCAATTTCATTTCACTTTACATTTGATCAACTTGATAAAATATCTTAATAACACTTTATAGATATTTAATTAAGTCAACAAATGCAACTAAGAAAAATATAACTCTTTATATTAAGTGTATTGGCCGAAATTAAAAGAAAATAAAGGAAAAAGATATTTTCATTTTTCAAACAATTTTGAACAAATATCTTAAGAAGTCAAAATCAATTTGACAACCTTTTCCTTTAATGTAAAGTCAACATTTACACTTATAATCATTTCCTAACTTTATCATTTGGTGATATATTTATATTTTAATTATATTAATCATTTAACAATTAAATAATTAAATAATTAATTAAATACAAATATATCAAATATATGTATTATATTTACTTTAAATATCTCAAATACATATATTGATGATATATGTCAAATACCTTTATTTGACTATTTATTAATGTGTATTTAATAATATCATATATTAAATACAAATACACATTAATTAGGAAATGACGGTTCGGCCCGTTCGCATGTATTTTTCGTTTAACGATTAAACGATTTATAAATAATCATCATTATTCATAAATGTTGCTCTAGTGCTCTACGAGTATGTTTCATTATTGAGACTCTCTAGATTCAGGTATATCCGTCACGAAATCCAATTTCATGTCCATAATCTATCCACCCGTAGATTATGACGATCACGGATAAACTAGCTGAATCATACAGGTCGAGGTCATTGCATACGTATAATCCCTCCGTCACAGGTATCCAGATAATCCCAGAGATATAGATGTAAACGTCAAATCTCTATAGGTATTATCTCGTCGACGTATCTATTAGCAATCTCTAAATAACACTCGGAACTTACTTCCGATGTATACTGTGGCCACAGATTTAACAGACTGCTAAATATATATGGACTACCTATGCTCTGTACACAGAACTGACGGATCCTATCTTGACACACACAGGATATCCTGAGGATCGATCCACACCCAACGAACAGGCGGAGGTCTGATCTAAATAGATCGGTGACGTGACTGCCATCTAAGTGTGGAGGATGTCTCATACATCCACAGTGGTGTCTCAAGTCGAAGGACCACTATGCTACTCAACCCGAGAAGATTCTTATTGACGTTGGCGTACCATCCATTAAGAATCTTCGGTGAGCCGTTCAGTGTTTATCCACTATAAACACCTACACGTCTATACGAGTCTCCTAGACTCATGGTTCATTGGGATAAACCATCGGACCAAGTCTCGATATACGACATGTACTGGTCTCAACGGATTTGACTAACCGACCCGTGTTAGCAAATCTTGACCAGGAACTATGTTTGATAATATACATATAGCAGTGACACTTCCCAATGTCAATTACAAACTAACTTTGTAACTGTGTACTGCATTATATATTATCGGGCCTTTGTCTAATATATACATATCACTAAACCACATTTAGTTTCAATCTAATCGTAATCAGATCGAATACGTATATAAGAACAAGATGTGCAACCATAAATAAGTAATATTATGGAATAAGGGGATGTTCGTATTCATGAATCAGACATAAATACGGTCCGGATTGGCGCTCTGAGCACCAACCCCAACAGTATCAACTTGGGGTGAGCCCACATTATCAGTTATCAGTTTTGGGGGGATTGAGTCCTGGGGGCGAGCAACATCAGATCTGTTTTGGGGATGAGTTCGGGGTGGTGAGGGCCCATATAAGATCAGTTTTGGGGATAAGTCCGGGGGCGAGGCCCACAATCAGTATCAGTTTTGGGGAGTCCCGGGGGCGAGGCCCACATAGTATCAGTTTTGGGGATGCGTCCAGGGGGTAAGGCCCACATCAGTATCAGTTTTGGGGATGAGTCCCGGAGGCGAGGCCCACATCAGCGTCAGTTTTGGGGATGAGTCCTGGGGGCGAGGCCCAGATCAGCATCAGTTTTGGGGATGAGTCCTAGGGTCGTGACCCACATCATCAGCAGTTTTGGGGATGCGTCCCAGGGTCGTGACCCACATCATCGGCATTTTTGAGGATGCGTCCCAGGGTTGAGGCCCACATCACATCAGCATCAGTATCAGCAGTTTTGGGGATGCGTCTCAGGGTCGTGACCCACTTTATCGGTAGTTTTGGGGATGCGTCCCATGGTCGTGACCCACATCATCAGCAATTTTGGGGATGCGTCCCAGGGTCGTGACCCACATCATCAGCAGTTTTGGGGATGCGTCCTAGGGACGTGCCCACATTGTCAACATTATCGGGATGTGTCCCAGGGTCGAGGCCCCCATTGTCGGTTGCAGTTATCGGAATGCGTCCCAGGGTCGTTGGCCCCCTGTATCATCAGTTTTGGGGATACGTCCCAGGGTCGTGACCCACATTGTCAACGGTATTGGGATGTGTCCCAGGGTCGAGGCCCCCATTATCGGTTGCAGTTATCGGGATGCGTCCCAGGGTCGTTGGCCCCCTACATCATCAGTTTTGGGGATGCGTCCCAGGGTCGTGACCCATATTGTCAGCGGTATTGGGATACGTCCCAAGGTCGAGGCCCCTGTTGTTGGTTCCAGTTATTGGGATGCGTCCCAGGATCGAGGTTCACTGCGTCATCAACTCAGCTCGAAGCAGCAGACAAGTCAGGTGGCAGTTGGCGAACCAGGTAAGTAAAAATGCATTGCACAACTTTGATAGGATTGTCATTGTCACACACTGCACAAGTCCCATCAAAGTGGGGGTGACTGTAGGCACTGTATTTTTGCATGTAAGTCCCTATGATGAGTCTCATTTAGAGGCACTACCTTTTAAGTCGCGGAAGTCGCGGGAAACGGACGTCGGAAGAGAAAAGTCAAAAATCAGTATTTTTTTGGATTTTATTCGCTTGTTTATGCTTCGGGTTTGCTTGTTGGACTTCCATTTTAAAACACACCCTTGGCCCAAACCCCCACAAACAACACATCAAGCCTACACATCACTAAGACACACACCAAGCCCATCTCACCCAAGCCCAATCCAACAAATTAAATTAAAACCAATTAAATTGAAATTAAATTAAATCCATTTAAAATCCAATTAAATTAAATTAAAATCAAATTAAATCCCCCTTCCTAAATTAAATAAATCACCTACCAATTTAAATATATTCCCCCACTAAAATTACATAATTTATTTCCCTTTTTAAAATTAATTGATTTGTTTCCTTTTCAAAACCCATGCACAACCCTAACCCTAATACATCACTATAAAAATAACACAAAACCTTAAACTCCCTTAGCTAGCTAAGGCGCCAAACACAACAAAAACTAAAACCATAAACCTTCTTATCATCTTCTACCTCTCGCACAGCTCTCTAACCCTAATAACTCACCACTCTCGGCTTGGACTCCCCATTCATGAAAACAACAAAGAGAACCTGCTCTCTCTCTCTCTCTCTCAATAACCTACACGACCATCAACCATCATCACCCCTAGACCGAAACAATTGCCCCTCACCAGCTCCCTTTTTCACACAGCACTCACGCACCTACAAAGACCACCCTCGTCAACCCTAAATCACATGCAACACACCGATAACCAGCAACAAACATCAACGTGAACCATCCCACACCTACCAAACAAACACACTCAACTAGCCACAACCCACACACGTCCCACCACAGCCTACTCACGCAACCCCTCCATGCAATGACGCACAAACAGCCCCTCCACTAACACATGATCAACGAACCCTAGCATTCACACACATACATAAAAACACCAAGAAGCATTCACACAACAAAACTACTTCCCTACAGCCCCATTGCAGCAACAAGACTACTTCCCTACAGCCCTATTGCCATGACAAAACAGCCCAATAAACTCCTCCATATTCACGCAAGAAATCATCCCAGTAAACTCCAATATTACCATCGCAAAACTCAGCCTAAAACTGCATCGCATATTCCTCACATACTGCCCAGTTCAGCTGCATATCACTGCCCGAAACCGCACACATAAACCCCCACAAAACCAGCCCTCCATTGCCGCAAATCACCAAAACTGCTCCCCGCGCACACTGCCCCTTAAAACTACCCAGTTTGCCGCATATTTAACCCCTGAAAACGTCCCCAAACAGCCCCTAAAAAACCTGCCACAAAACATTCTTGAACAGCCCCTGAAAACTACCGTAAAACACCCCTGAACTGCACCTAAAAACTGCCCAAAATAGTAGCCTTCTACCGCAAAATAGTGACTGAAAACAACAGCAAAATAGCAGCGAAACGGAGCGAAAACAGCAGCCCAAATAGCGAAACAGTGAGGGAAAATGTTGAACTAGTGAACCGGAGGAGTTGCGGAGCATCAACCCTTCCGACGACCGTGTACCGTACTTCCGAGAGACGATTTAAATGGTTAGACCTGAGGGCACTTTTCTTATTTATTTTCATTCATCTTTTAATTTTTTTATTTATTTTCTTCGCATGAGAGTCGCTTGTGGATGCATGTTGTGGCCTTTGAATGGGAAAATGTGTCATCTCTTGTGGTATATAGGATGGAAACCCAGACGTAAATTCCGTAGCCGAATTCGAATGGACGGTAGTGCGGTTTGTACTTGGGAAATAACTCCACGTACCACTTGAGCAAACAACACATCTTTATTTTATCTTGTTCGTTTATTATTTGCATTTTATATTCCGTCTTTTACTTTCTGCACGTTACTTGCTTGTGTATTGATGATATAGTGCGCATAGGCTTAGTATGTTGGTCTAAAGGTTCTCTATTTGAGGGAAGTAAAGTCTAAAAGGCTACCTTTACGACAATACTTTTCCGCGCCGGTCGAAGTATGTTTGATTGAATGTGAGATATGTTTAATCGAGAATACGAAGTTCTATATTGTTGTCTTTACTTTCTATGTATTGTGACATAATGCGCATTGGCTAACTATGGTGGATTAAAGGTCCTCTATTCAAGGGAAATGCCTAAAGGCAACCTTTTCCATAATGTTTTGTCGCGCCGGACGAAGTATGTTTGATTGAATGTGAGATATGTTTAATCAGAAATACGGAGTTCCATATTATCGTCTCATTCATTTGTATGCATTGTAATATAATGCGCATGGGCTAACTAGGGTGGATTAAAGGTCTTTTATTCGAGGGAAATGCCTGAAGGCTACCTTTACCATGATGTTTTGCCGCGCCTTTTATTATGTCATTTACCCTTTGCATATCATTACTTTATTCATGCATGCATTGCATTCTAGTGCGCATGGGCTAACTAGGGTGGATTAAAGGTCCTCTATTCGAGGGAAATGCCTAAAGGCTACCTTTACCACAATGTTTTGCCGCACCGGATGAGGTACACTCGATTGAATGTGAAATGCGTTCAATCGGGCACACGATGTCCTATATTGTACATTTGCTTATCTATATATGTGTATGCTTCGCCTATCATGCATCAGGTCTTGTCCCGTTCGAACGCGTTCTCGAACGCCATATGAACGCGAACCTTCTGTTTACCGTTCGAACGCATTTACGAACGCTACTCGAACACGCATATGTTTAGTTTTATCATGCATCAGGACTTGTCCCGTTCGAACGCGTTCTCGAATGCTATATGAACACGAACCTTCTGTTTACCGTTCGAACACGTTTTCAAACGCTACACGAATGCACATACAGTGAACCGATTCCTTTTCATTGCATTTCATGCATGATTGTTTCTTGGGTGATTTCTCTTGCATTATGTAATTAATCATATCATTCCACTATTGACACTTTTACTGTTATCATCTATTTGTATTCTCGCATTTATCTATTTGATGTGTTCGTGAGATTGTGTTCAAGCATGATTAGATTGTTAGTATGTTACTTGTTTCTTAAGCATGATTTAGCCGTTAATACGTTATTCCTCTATGCATGATTTGGTTATCTCCTTTCGCAATAGGCGTTCAATTTACGTTTATGTTTAGGTTGTTATTTATTTTTCGTGTTTGATGATTCAACATGATCATGAGATTATTGTGTGATATCGTATATTCATCGTTATGATGATTACTTTCATGCATGTGAACTTAGAAGTAGAATATTCTTGGAAATATGTTGCATAGATTCGATTAAATTATTGCACAAATCATTTCATTACAAGTGGCATAAGTAAGGGACCATTCCGAACCCAAAGGTTTGAGGTCTTCCTTTGCGAGGAGTGAGTGTGGCCTTAAATCATTTTCCCGGTTCACACCGGGTGGCAACTCCATGTTATTTCTCCGGTTTAGTCCCCCGCGGGCTACTCCATACTCCCAACCAGGCCACGAGCCCGGGACAGCGTCGTCCACGTTTGTGTCCTACAGATAGCAAAGCCCAAGAGGGCTTCTAACGACAAGTGCCATCACTGCAGCAAAGTCGGGCACTAAAAAAGGAACTATTCTGACTACATTGCCCAGCTGAGGAAGGAGAGAGCATCTACATCAGGTACATTTATTTTTCCAGTTATTGATGTATCTTTGGCTTGTGAAGTTGTTACATCCACCTAGATTTTAGATTCTGCTAGTCCCATTCACATTTGCAATTCGTTGCAGGTGCTGAAGAAAAGTAGGAAACTGAAGCCTGGAGAGATGCAGTTGCGATTCGGGAGTGGAGAATCACTGGATGCAGTTGCAGTGGGAGTATGCGAGATCCATTTGCCGAAAGGGACACTTTTGTTATATGACTGTTATTTTGTACCTGGATGTGTAGCTAATATTATATCTCTTTTTGTATTGGATACAGAAGGCTATCGTATTAATATTAAGAACTGTTCTTTGTATTTATTTGATAAGCGTAATATTCGGATCATTTGTTGTCCACATAAGCATGGTCATTATACATTGCAAACTTCGAAAGATATTTTGAATACTGGAATTAATAAACGTAGTTTACCTGTTGTTAATAATACTGAACTTTGGCATATGCGGCTAGGTCATATAGGCGTTAAACGCCTTACCCAATTGGTTAGGAATGGTTTAATACCAGATCTTACCATTGAATCATATCCAACTTGTGAATGGTGCATTCAGGGTAAGATGACCAAATCCCCATTTTCAGGTGTTGGACACCGTGCCACTAACTTACTGGAACTCGTACATTCTGATGTATGTGGTCCACTAAGTCAGACTACTCACAGTGGTTATTCGTACTTTGTTACCTTTACCGATGATCTGTCACGGTACAGTTATGTCTATTTGATGCGATATAAATCAGAAACCTTTGAAAAGTTCAAAGAGTTCCGAAATGAAGTAGAAAAACAAACTGGTCAATATATTAAATGCCTTCGATCTGATCGAGGCGGAGAATATATGAGTGGTGAGTTCATTGATTATATGAAGGAGAATGAGATTCCCGCTCAATATACTCCTCCAGGTACTCCACAACACAATGGAGTGTCTGAGAGGAGAAATCATACTTTATTGGATATGGTCTGATCGATGTTGAGTTTCACAGATTTGCCATATTTCTTATGGGGCTACTCTCATTTAACAGCTGCACATCTTTTGAATAAGATTCCTTCAAAAGTTGTTCCTACGACACCGTATGAGATATGGTACGGTAGGAGACCAAATCTTAGTTACATTATGGTTTGAGGTTCTCCTGCCTATGTCAGAGTGACTAAGCAAGATAAGCTTTCGTCTCGAGGGCAAAAGTTTAGGTTTTTCGGATATCCTTCAAATACGAGGGGATATCTGTTCTATGATACCGAGCATCGAAATGTGTTCGTAGCTTGCTTCACAAAATTTCTAGAAGTATAAATTTTGTTAGAAGGTGGTAATCATAGACAGTTTGAACTTGATGAAGTCCAACCTGAAAACAACGAACCAACGGAGGAACCTGAAGTTCAAGTAGATGAAGGACCTTCAACACACACACTCCGTAGTTCAGAAAGAGTATATAGACCTCCTGAACGCTTGTATTTGATACAAGAAAAGAGTCTAGATGTTCTCTTAGGTGAAGAGACTGATCCTTTTACCTATAGAGAATCGATGTTGGACATCGACTCTGTGAAATGGCAAAGTGCCATGAAATCCGAGATAGACTCAATGCATGAGAATCAAGTTTGGGACTCGGTTCCGCTTCCCGAAGGAATTGTTCCTATCGGTTGTAAATGGGTTTACAAAAGGAAGCGCGGGCCTGACGGTAAGGTTGAAACTTAAAAGGCCCGACTGGTAGCAAAAGGTTACACTCAACGACCTGGCGTCAACTACAATGAAACTTTTTCACTAGTAGCAATGCTTAGGTCTATTCGGATTTTGATTTCTATAGCTGCATATCATGACTACGAGATTTGGAAAATGGATGTCAAAACAGCTTTTCTAAATGGATTTCTTGATGAAAAAATTTATATGGAACAGCCGAAAGGTTTTTCATCTAGCGAAAACTCGGGTATGGTATATAAGCTTAAGAAGTCCATTTATGGACTTAAACAAGCTTCACGAAGTTGGAATCTTCGATTCGACGAGATTATTAGATTGTCTGGTTTTCTCAAGAATTTGAAAGAATCATGTGTGTATCCAAAGGCCAGTGGGAGCATGGTCGTATTTTTAGTCCTATATGTTGATGACATCCTAATCATTGGGAATGATATAGGAGTGTTACAAAGCGTTAAAGCGTACCTCTGTAAGAATTTATCCACGAAAGACCTGGGAGAAGCTTCCTATGTTTAAGGGATAAAACTCTATACAGATAGAAAAGGAGGCTGATTGGGTTATCCCAATCAACGTACATAGATAAGATCTTGGAACGGTATAATTTTAGTAATTGTAAGACAGAAAACATACCGTTCAGACATGGGATTCATCTTTCAAAAAAGATGAGTCCACAAACAGAAGATGAGAAGGTTAGAATGTCTAACCAACCTTATGCTTCGTGTTTGGGTAGCATAATAGTAGAGTGTCTTTGTTACGTTTTTGGATTATAGTTCTAGATGTCATTCTTGAGAGAATTTGTTATTTAGATATAGGCACTGAGCCTTTATTTAATATTGAGAATATTTATATTTTAGCATGGATATTTCTTTGAGTTGGATCATGGAGATCCTATTTTTATGATAATATTTTCAATTTAGATCTTTCCCTTTGTATTTGGAGGATTAGTCCATATTACAGGGGAAAATCCGTCCGTTTCCGGTTTTCGTCCCACCCCTACCCTACCCTAGGGGACGGGTGTGACATAGACATTCCAATCAATCTTTCTTTCGACAAATTTATCATCCTTTTATGAAAGATGAATATTATATATATATATATATATAAGACAAGTTAACTGTCAAACAATTACACTGTCATACAGATAGTATTGATGTGTCTTTTATTAGATCATATCTAATATGCGACTAATGGGAGTATCTCACAAGTCTCTCAGTTTTATATCTTATATAAAACTTTATATCAAATATAACAGAGACTACTCTCACTGCTTACACGGAGAAAAGAAGACTTAGGATATATAATACTAGAAAGAAATTTGTACGCTCCTATTGACCATACTGACAAATACGTATTCTCTATACTTCGATAAAACCAGACAATCTGACTGACATCAAAATCAGAGAACACGAATTTCCGAAAAGCTTATCCGAGTCTACAATAGGCTCCATAAGCTAGTATATCAAACTGTGATCTTAGCAGAACACAAACTCTAGGGCCATTCTAGAATGAACTCTTCAAACAAAGAAATCACAACGGATCTCTCATTCAAAGAAAACATTCAGGAACGCCACTTTGAATTCTTTAGCCAAAACACATGGTTTAATATCAACACTAACCAACAGATTCTTAATTGTTCAATTAGTGCGACTAGAGACAAGTTTTCTCAGAATCTACAATAGACTACTGAGCATAATCTTTCTCAATGTCATATTATAAAGGTCAAACCTTTACAAGCTCACTTCGCTTTCGCTTTTCAAACAATTTGAACATCTTATGAACGATTCATAATGAAAGCCTAATCAAGTTCAAAACTTGATCGTAGTAAGCCATGAACAATCTTAGATATATGGTTCAATGCTAACTTTCGAAATCGATATCAAATATCTTTCCCACTATAAGTTATAGGATAATTTTCTTCTATAAGAAAACAACAGAATCATTAAGTATCAAATACTTTGTAAATGATTCTAACATCCTATTACACTTATACGGAAGTTGTCTAAGGGTGTTTTCATCTTATTAATTAGGTAGTTCCACTTACAGTTTATCATTCTCATATTTGACTTCACTAAGTCAAAACTTTTCTACAATCGTCAACATCCAATGTTAACCACCAAGTAACAAAACAATTTTATTACTCGGGATCGTAGAAAAGACATTCTATCAAATAGAATACAATATTCTATTAAATAGAATAAATGATAAACCTTTCCTCTGAGGCACAAGTACTTTCAATTATATAACAATCATACAAAATAAAGTCTCAAATCTCAAACTTTTCAAGATTCGAATTTTATAGTATACATATCATATATGTAATTGTAGAAACGAATGGAACTTTAATTAAATAGATGAATTAGTGTTACTGGTGCATACCCCAAGATTATTGAAACTAATTCGGTAACACTCAATATCAACGAATCAAATCATATAAGATTCGATAACTCCCACTGACCAATTCCATCAATATGAAATCGTGGAAGTTTAATATTGAGTAAGAATCACATTCATTAAATAAATTTAGAACTAATTGTCATAAATTCATGCGTTTGATCATATCAAACATCTTCGAACAATTCAAAGAAGCGCAATGAATTTCTAAATATACAGTTTTCAACACTACAGATAGAATATCTTTGAACTATTCAAAATATTCTATCCTAGTTTCATTAGAAACATATTGACAGTTCTTGAACAATTCAAGACATTCAACATGTTCTCTATTAGAAACACGTAACTAAGTCATGACAATTGATTAACTGAGTTACAAAGCAAAGAAAACTATACAAGGTAATTTCCAATTCATTAAACTACACACATCCAATGTATTAGTTTAATAAATCGGTGGTCCAATGACAATCATCGGTAAAATGAGATTTAATCACAACCTGAATACAATATTCATTAAATGGATAAGGATATGTGGTGTGATCTCATATCAGACCATCATTTACCATAAGGAATAAGCATCTAATGCTTTTATGATAAAATCTCATAAAGCACTATTCTAAGTTATTTATTTTACCGAATATTTTCTTAATGTTTATCTTTATATCAATGACACAACTAGTCGTCTTAAAATATGTAAAAACTATTTATACAGAACAAATAACTATCCAATAGTCACAAGTTCTGATATCAAATATCAAAACAGTTATTAAACATTATTTTAAATAACTAGACGGGAGATCCGGTATCCAATACATATAGTTGTCGTATTGTGAGAATCAATATTCTCTGTATACAACTATATCTATCTCCTTTCTTTAGCTTTATAATTTGCGTTAATTATTCGCAAAAATTGCAAATGATTGATTAGCAAACTGTGTCAAACAAGTGACTTCTGAAAGTCACTAAAAGCCAAGAAACGTCATTATAAGA
Source organism: Zanthoxylum bungeanum (assembly GCA_019454045.1). Taxonomy (NCBI): domain Eukaryota; kingdom Viridiplantae; phylum Streptophyta; class Magnoliopsida; order Sapindales; family Rutaceae; genus Zanthoxylum; species Zanthoxylum bungeanum. The sequence goes on from SKCR01030518.1 coordinate 66,980, forward strand.
TAAACAAATATTAAATGGGTTTTCTTAATGCCAGTCAAGAATCTCAAGACATAAACTGATTCGTGTCAATTCTTACTGCATAAGAAACTATTCTTTCTAGACAGTTATATCCTAAAACAGATATCTATTTAGATTACCTATCATGACTTAGAAACTAAGTCACAAACCATCTTGATTTTCAAGAAAATCGGAACAACAGTTCCCGATGGTTTTAACTAATCTAATAATATCTAGGTCTATTGTCTTTGTAGAACCTATTCTAGCATAACACAACCATCAGTAAAGTCAGAAAATATATATTCAAGAAATATAAAAGCAGTGGATTAGAAATATAAATTATATAAACAATATAGAATAAAGGAAAACAAGGCAGGAAATTCCATAAAATTACACACTGGTTTAGTTATGGATTTTAAATCAAGCAGTGTCTCCCACTACTTTACGTAATACCGTAATTCCCAACGGACAATGGGAATTAAATAATTAAATCGAATTCCATAGTGAGAGTAGGATCCCATGAATATATTTCGACTCACAGCTTTGGCACGATCTCGCCTATGTATATTCATTAGGTAGACAACTCATTGTCAATCACTCACCAGTGACTCCTGGTTTTGGTCCTGACTATTTCTCGTTATGACAACTTTGGCACGTTCATAATGAGGCGTATCAAGGCTTCACTTGTTAATCACAAACTCAAGCTACTGGTGTAGTCCTGACAGCTTTGGCACGTTCAGGATTTCCACTTTCACTTGAATTTGTCCAGTATCAATATACAACTGGTATGGATAAAATCCCATAACCTACACCCTCACAGCTTTGGCACGATCTCGGATGCAGTTATAGAAAGATACCCATAAACCGTATTGACAAGACGGACCAAGAAACATGTATCCAATACACGTTACTTTACAGCCATATTTAAAAGCATGGATTTTCCTCTGGAAGCTATAATCTACATCAAATGCATAATTTTAATCTAAATCATTTTCTAAACATTTAAGATCTACCTTAGAAAACATAACACAATTTAACTATTAAATTTCAGTTACATTTCAGTTAGTGTAGAACCGAAAAGTAAAGAAACATATATAGATACCAAGCATGTGCGAACATTAAAATTGGATTAAATATCAAATATCGAGCATGAATAATGTAATGGATGAAGCATTGGACCTGCTCTGAAACCATTTTTGTTGGGGTTTTGGGCGATGGGCGCAGTGGAAACGCGGTTCGGGCGAAATCATATTTTAAAACTTTTTCAAATTACCGAATAAATTATTCAATATCTAATATGAATAATTTATTCAGATTTCACCTAAACCTATTTATTCAATATCAAATATTGACATAAATAAGGTTGAAACTTCGTGAAATTTTTACGAAAACCGTTTTTCCACAAAATGACTCAAAACATGTTTTCAACTGAACCGACCACCCGACACTTATGGGGACTGCCCAGGTCAGCCCCAAAGTGTCAGGGTAGTTCATGGGCTGCTCGAACAGTGACAAACACACTGTTTGGACAGCCGTCACCTGGTTGGCTCAAAAGTCACTTAGTAACATCGTTTTTGGCCGTTTTCACTAATTTCAACTCTGAAACACTTTCCGGAAATTGTTCCAACTCCCATAACACATCCATTACATTCATATGACATCAAAATCATCACAAAATTTCCAGTTTTGCAGAATCTGATCCATAAACCAAAAATTCCAACTTTCATGCTTTAAATCCAAATTTTCAAGATTAATCTAATTAATCATAACACCAACCAAAGTCACCACACATAAAGCACCCAAGAATAATTATAGGTGTCACAAGAGTGGTCATAACACTCTAGAATAGAAACTCATCAACAATTGATCAATTAGAACAATAATTACACTAATATTGTCCAAATCATTTCACACATGCAGCACAAGCTTCCAATTCATCATCTACAACCTAAAGCCCAAATTTTCAGAATTTGAAGGAACCCTATAACATTTCTAAATCATCAAGAAACAAGAAATCAAATTTCTAAGCTTAGGGTTAAGTAAATTACCTTTTTTCCTTCTTTTCTTCATGGTTTCTTCAAACCAAAAATGAGAGCTTTAGTTATGGAGTTTGGTTGGCCATTGATGGGTTCAAAATGAGGAAGAAAACAATTTTCCCTATTAACCACATCTTGACCGACTTGTTGGAATAGTAGGGGCATTTTGGTCTTTTGCCATTTTAATCAAATTAAAAGAAAATCAAATAAATCATACTTTATGTTATCCAATCAAATTAGAACACATAAAAAATAATTAAACCAAGCCAAATGTCCCAATAATAATTAAACAAATTTCATAACATTTATGAAAAAGTTTAATTAATTAATTATTCAAATATTTAACAATTAAATATCCAAATAATTTATTAATGTAATTATTATTATATATGTATTTTTATTTAAAATAAATAACAAATACATATATTTATGGCATGTGTCAAAATCTCATTTGACGAATAATTAATGTGTATCTAATCGTATTATGTATCAAATACAAATACATAATAATTATTATCGGATAAAATCCCCTAATATATGTGTTGTCGTTTAACCGATTAAACGATCCGAATTAACTCACTTAATCCGATGAAGTATTATGAATAATCCATATTATTCATATCGCGTTACCCAAGTGCTCAACGAGTACACTTCATATTGTGGGACTCTCTAAGTTTAGGTTTATCTGTCACGAAATCCAATTTCGTGTCCATAATCCACCCACTCATTGATTATGACGACCATGGATAATCTCGCTAAAATATGCAAGCCGAGGTAATTGCATACGTATAATCCCTCCGTCACAGGCTATCCGTATTATACCTGGGATATAGATGAAAACTTCAAATCCGTTCGGTATAATACAATCGACTTTCAATTTACGATCTCTAAATAACACTCGGAACTAATTTTCAAAGTTATACCATGGCCATGGATTTACTAGATCGTAAACACGTGATGATGCATATTCCCTGTACACAGGACTGACGGATCTTATCTTGATACGCACTAGATATAATGAGCATCAGTCCACACCCATCGAACATGCGGAGGTCTGATCATGATTAGATCGTTGATGTGACTTACATCAAAGTGTGGAGGATAACTCACATATCCCACTGTGGTATCTCAAGTCGAAGGACCACTATGCTCGCTCAACTCATGAAGATTCCTATTGACGTTGGTGTACCATCTATTAGGAAATCTTCAATGAGTCGTTCAGTGTCTTATCAAATAAACACCTACATGTCTATACGAGTCTCCTGAGACTCATGGTTCACTGGGATAAACCATCGGACCAAGTCACGATATACGACATGTACTGGTCTCAACAGATTTTACTAATCGATCCGTGTTAGAAAATCTTGACCAGGAACTTTATTTAAGGATATACATCTAATAGTGCGCTTCCCTATGTCAATTACAAACTACATAGTAACTGCGCACTATATTGTAAATCCTAAGGTCTTTGTCTAATATACACGTATCACTAAACCAGATTTAGTTTCGATCTAATCATAATCAGATATCTAACCGTAATAAGATCGAATAAGTGTATAAAAGATAGGGTGCTACCATTAAATTAGTAATATTATGGAAAATAAAATTGCTCGTATTCATGAATCAGACATAAATACGATCCGGATTGGCACTCCGAGCACCAACCCTAACAACAAGTACTTTCAATTATATAACCATTATACAAAAGAAAGAGTCAAATCTCAAACTTTTCAAGATTCGAATTTTCTACCTATACATATCATATATGTAATTGTAGAACTAATGGAACAATAATTAAAAGGATGAATTAGTGTAACTGGACCATAACCCCAAGAGTATTGAAACTAATTCGGTAATACTCAATATCAAACGAATCATATCATATAAGATTCGATTTCTCCCACTGATCAATTCCATCATGATGGAATCATAGAAGAATAATATTGAGTAAGAATCAAATTCATTGAATAAATTTAGAACTAATTGCCATTAATTCATATGTTTGATCATATCAAACATCCTTGAACAATTCAAATACTCATCATGAATTTTAAAAATTATAGTTTTCAACACTTCAAATAGAATATCTTTGAACCTTTCAAAATATTTTATCCACGTTTCACCAGAAACATATTGAAAGTTCTCGAACCATTCAAGACGTTCAATATATATTCTTTTAGAAACACGTAACTAAGTAATGACAATTCATTAACTAAGCTACGAAGTAAAGAAAACTATCTAAGGCAATTTCTAATTCATTAAACTACATACATCCAATGTATTAGTTTAATAAATCTGTGGTCCAATGACGATCATTGGTTAAATGAGATTTAATCACATTCCTGAATACAATATTCATTAAATGGATAAGGATATGTGGTGTGATCTTGTATCAGACCATCCTTTACTATAGGGAATAAGCATCTAATGCTTATGTGATAAAATCTTATAAAGCATTGTTCTAAGTTATTTAGTTAACCGAATATTTTTCTTAATGTTTATCTATTCATCAATGACACTACTAGTCATATTAAAATATGTAACAATTATTTATAAAAAACAAGTAACTATCCAATAGTCGCAAGTTCTGATATCAAATATCAAAACAATCATTAAATAATATTTTAAATAACTAGATGAGAGATCTGGTATCCAATACCTACAGTTGTCGTATTGTGAGAATCAATATTCTCAACACATAACCATACACATTTCTTTTCCTAAGCTCTATAATTTGCCTTCAATCATTCACAACAATTGTAAATAATTGGTTAGCAAATTATATCAAACACGTGACTTTTAAAAGTCACTAAAGCCAAGAAACGTCATCATAAGATAAAAAAATACCTTATGGAGTTTTCCTAATGCCAGTCAAGAATCTTGAGACATGAACTAATTCACGTCAATTCTTACCACACAAGAAACTATTCTCTCTAGACAATTATATCCTAAAACAGATATCTATTTAGATTACTTATTGTGACTTAGAAACTAAGTCACTAACCATCTTGATTTTCAATAAAATTGGAATAACAGTTCACGATGGTTTTAATTAATCTAATAATATCCAAGTCAACTTACATTCTAGAACCTATTCTAGAAATACGCAACCAAAAGTAAACTCAGAAAACATATTCAAGTAATATGCATGCAGTGGATTAGAAGTATAATTCTATTAATAATATAGAATAAAGGAAAACAAAAGCAGCAATTTCCATAAAATTACACACTGCTTTAGTTATGGATTTTTAACCCAGCAGTGTTTCCCACTACTTTACGTAATACCGTAATCCCCAACGGAAAATGGGAATTCAATAATTAAATCGAATTCCATAGTGAGCGGTGGACCTCATGAATATATTTCGACTCACAGTTTTGGCACGATCTCGCCTACGTATATTCATTAGGTAGACAACTCATTGTCAATCACACTCACTGTGACTCCGGATTTTGGTCCTGACCGTTTCTCGTTATGACAGCTTTGGCACGTTCACAATGAGGCGTATCAAGGCTTCACTTGCCAATGAAAAACTCAAGCTACCGATGTAGTCCTGACAGCTTTGGCAAGTTCAGGATTTCCACTTTCACTTGAATTTGTCTAGTATCAAATATAAATCTGGCATGGATAAAATTCTATCAACTACACCCTCACTGCTTTGGCATTTTCTCGGATGCAGCCATAGAAAGATACCCATAAACCGTATTGATAAGATGGACAAAGAAATATGTATCTAATATATGTCACTTTACTGCCTTATTTAAGTGGGGATATTCCTCAAGAAAGCTTCACTCTATATAAAATGCAGAATATAATCTAGATCAACTTCTAAACAATTCAATTCTACCTTAGAAAACATAACTTAACTTAACCATTAAATTTCTGTTACGTTTCCCGTTAGCGTAGAACCGAAAAGTCAAGAAACATCTAAATTACATGCAATTGCAAACATCAAAATTGGATAATATATCATATATCATATATCAAGCATGACAAATGTAATGGATGAATGATCAGACCTGCTCTAATACCATTTTTGTTGGGGTTTTGGCGCGGGCGCAGCGGAAGCTCGCAGTTCGGGTGAAATCATAATTTTAAAACTTTTTAAATTATCGAATAAATTATTCAATATCCAATATGAATAATTTATTCATATTTCACCTAAACATATTTATTCGATATCAAATAACGACATAAATGATTAAGAAACGTCGCGAAACGTTTACAAAAACGTTTTTCCGCAAAATGGCATAAAACACATTTTTGACCGAACCGACTACCCAATGCACATGAGGGCTTCTCAGGTAAGCCCAATAGTGCTTGGGCAGCCGTCACCCGGTTGGCTCAAAAGTCACCCAGTAATGCCGTTTTTCGCCGTTTTCACTTGTTTCAACTCCGAAACAATTTCCGGCAATTGTTCCAACACCCGAAAAACACATCCAATATATTCATATGATATTATTTTCATCACAATAAACCTAGTTTTTCCAGATTTGAGTTTGTAACAAAAATAATCAATTTTTCATGCTTTAATCCAATCTTTTCAACATTAATCATATTAATCACAACACCAATCCAAGTCACCACAATTAAAGAACCCAAGAACAATTCTAGGCATTACAAGAGTGGTCATAACACTCTAGAATGGAAACACATCATCAAATGATCAAATTGAACAAATATTACACTAATATCATTCAATACAACTTCACACATGCAATAAGCCTTACAATCCATCTTCCAAATCAAAAACACCCAAATTCTTAAGAAAAGAAGAAATCTTAGAATCTATCTTGATAATCAAGAACAATAAACATGCTTTCCAAGCTTAGGGATATTTAGGATTACCTTTAATCTCTTAATTTCGTAAATTGATTTTCTTGATTTTCTTCTTGAATCATCAAATAATTTTGAGAGTGTTTTGGAAGAGGAGTGTTCGGCCATAGCTTCCCTTGGAAGTAAAAAGAAAATTTTTTTCTCTTTAAATCCACTTTGCTGACTTTACAAGGGTATTATAGTCATTTTCCAATTTAATTCAATTAAATTAAATCAAACTTTATGTTAGCAAATCAAATTTGCATACCTAAAGTTTAATTAAAACATGCCACATGTATCAATAATAATTAAACATATTGCATAATATTTATGTAATATGAATATTATTTAATTATTCAAATATTTAACATTTAAATATCTAAATAATTAATTATTATAATTATTATTACATATGTATTTTTATTTACATTAAATAACAAATACATATATTAATGGCATGTGTCAAAGTCTCATTTGACAATTAATTAATATGTATCTAATCAAATTATGTATCAAATACAAATACACAATAATTACAATTGACAAAAAATGTCCTTATGCATCTGTTTTCGTTTAACCGTTTAAACAATTCGAATTAACTCATTTAATCCGTTGAAGTATTATGAATAATCTGTATTATTCATAACGCATTGCTCAAGTGCTCAACGAGTACACTTCATATTATGGGACTCTCTAAGTTTAGGTTTATCCGTCACGAAATCCAATTTTGTGTCCATAATTCACCCACTCATGAATTATGACGACCACATATAATCTCGCTAAACTATGCAAGTCGAGGTCATTGTATACGTATAATCCATCCGTCACACACTATCCATATTATACCTAGGATATAGATAAGAATGTCAAATCTGTATGGTATAATATAGTCGACTTTCAAATTTACGATCTCTAAATAACACTCGGAACTTACTTCCGAAGTTATACCACGGCCATGGATTTACTAGATCGCAAATACGTGTAGGATACATATGCCTCTACATATGACTGAGGGATTCTATCTTGATACGCACTGGATATCATGAGCATCAGTCCACACCCAACGAACAGGCAGAGGTCTGATCTAAATAGATCGGTGATATGACTGCCATCAAAGTATGGAGAATAACTCATATATCCACTATGGTATCTCGAGTCGAAGAACCACTATGCTCGCTCAACTCGAGAAGATTCTATTGACGTTGGTGTACCATCTATTAGGAAATCTTTAGTGAGTCATTCAATGTTTATCAAATAAACACCTACATGTCTATAGAGTCTCCCGAGACTCATGGTTCATTGGGATAAACCATCAGACCAAGTCACGATATACGACATGTACTGGTCTCAGCGGATTTTACTAACCGACCCGTGTTAGTAAATCTCGACCAGGAACTTTATTTAAGGATATACAACTTATAGTGATGATTCCCAATGTCAATTACAAACTACATTGTAACTTTGCGCTACGTTGTAAATCCTAGGGTCTTTGTCTAATATACACGTATCACTAAATCAGATTTAGTTTCAATCTAATCATAATTAGATATCTAATCGGAATTAGATCGAATATGTATATAAAAGACAAGAGGTGCTACCATTAAATAAGTAATATTATGGAAAAAGACATTGTTCGTATTTATGAATTGGACATAAATACGATCCAGATTGGCACTCTGAGCACCAACCCTAACACTTCCAAAGCTAGCAAACTTGATTTGAAGATCCAATCTTCTTCTTGTTGTTGTTGTAGAGAACTTCCAAAGCTTTGTCCGCTAATACTTTATTGAGGCTAATATTTCTTTCTTTTGCTTAATGTTTGTTTTAGCTTGATTTTTTCCCTGATTAAAAACTTGCTCAAGCTTGCCTTTTATAGCAAAACTTATGCATTTTTTAATTAATAAAAATTCTAATCCACTTTTATATGGACTTGATCCAATTTATCCAAATATGTATAATTAGGTGTGACTAATCATTTTATCTACCATTTTGATTTAATCCAATTAAATCAAGACAAAGTTTAATTAATGGATTAGTTAAATGTCTACCACTTTGATTTAATCCAATTAAATCAAGTCAAATACACCTATTATTACATATTTATAATTACCAAAATATCCTCCAATGGTAGAGATATTTATGAAATTACAACAAAGCCCTTTATGTAATTTTGAATCAATCCAATTGGGTTAAAGTAAATAATTAATGTTATCCAATAACATTTAATTATTTTAGTTGATAATTATAATATCAAACATGATTTATTATCAAAAGTTATCGGCTACCCAAGTGTTCAACGAGTACACTTCATATCGTGGGACTCTCTAAGTCCATACATTTTCTTCATATAAGCCTAGCTTATATGTTTGCAATTCGGCCACCTCCAAATTTGCGAAGAACAAGAACGATATTTCGGAACTATACAAGTCAAAGTCATCACATATGTTTAATAATCCCTCTATCGTAGGCTATCCAAGTTGTGCTTAGGAAATATAGATTACACTGTTAACTTTCCAAAGCACACATCTCATGTCGACATGTCCACGATTCTTTACAACTAATCAGAACACTATTTATGATACATGCGATCCACCCTAGGTGATTGGCTTTGGCTAAAGTCTTAAGAATCGTAACTTACTCACATGTATATAATACACTTACGGGCTGACAGATCTTATCTTGATACGCACTTGATTAACGAGTGCATCAGTCCATACCCAAAGAACATCTAATGGTCAGACCATGAAATGACTCTGACATATATGGAATCATAGTGTGGAGGATCACACACAAAATCAATGATGTCCTATAGTCAAAGATTTACATATGCTACTCGACTCGATGAGGTTCCTATTGATGGTGGTGTGTACTTTCAACTATTAGAAATCATACGTAAGTCATTCGGTATTCGCTCCAATAAATACCCACATGTCTATACTAGCTTCCCTTGTTTATAGTACATTGGGTTAAACCATTGGAACTCCAATTCCAATATACAATATGTGATAGTGTTCTACGTTATAAGAATTCGACCGTATTCAAAAACCAAAGATAAAAAATATTTACTTTAAGAATAGTTTATAATAGTAATAATATCTCAATATCAGATCACTCAGTGTCTAGTATTGCAATATGACTATTCTAAGGTCGATGTCATTCTCAACATATTTATATATCAATCTAATATACATTATGAATAATAATTACAGTTAATAAGGTTGAAATGAAAAAATAGTTATTTTATTAATAAATAATAAAATATAATGTATAAATATTATTCGGATTGGCGCTCCAAGTACCAACTCCAAGAAACTCCCATTTGCTTAGTGCCAATCCGGATGGTACCGAAGTATCATCTCCTCCATATGTCTATCGAATAACTTAGGAGGTAAGACCTTAGTAAGTGGGTCTATTATGTTGTCTTGTCCTTGAAACTTTAATACCACTATGTCTTTTTGTTCAATAATCTCTCTAATCACGCGATATTTCCCTTCCATGTGTTTAGATTTGGAATGCACTCTCGACTACTTAGCCTGCGCAATGGATCTGCTATTATCACAGTATAATGGGATCAGATCCTCAACACTAGGTAAAATTTCAAGTTCTGTGATAAAATTTCTAATCCAAACAACTTCTTTAGCAGCTTCTTATGCCGCTTTAAATTCCGCCTTAGATGTATAACAGTTGTTGAGCCTTGCTTCGAACATCGCCAACTAACCGTACCGCCATTAAAGGTAAATATGTATATGGATGTAGACTTTCTATCATCTGGATCTCATTGGAAGTTGGAGTCTGTATAACCATTAACTTGTAGCTCATCTTCTCCATATATGAGAAAATTTTCCTCAGTACCCTTAAGATATTTCAGGATATATTCCACGGCTGTCCAATGATTATTACCTAGATCAGATTGATATCGGCTTGTCATACTGACGCCGAAACTAATGTCAGGTCTAGTACATAGCATAACATACATAATAATTCCAATACAATAAGCATTTGGCAAGTTAGACATTCTAACTCTCTCTTCCTCAGTCTGAGGTGCCATTTTCTTCGAAGATGTATGATGTATCGAAAAGCTACATTTACTGTCTTGCAGTTAGTAAAACTGTACTTTTCTAATATTTTATCTATGTACATGGATTGCGCAACCATATAATCTTCCTAACTCTATCTCGGTGGAGCCTTATACCCAGTACATAGGAAGCTTCACCCATGTCTTTTATGGAGAAGTTCTTACAAAGGTAGGCTTTGACATTTTGCATCAATCCTATATCATTTCCAATTATAAGGATATCGTCGACATACAATACAAAGAATCTAACATGCTCCCACTAACTTTCTCATAAACATACGGTTCTTCCTCATTCTTGATGAATCCATATAATCTGATTATCTCATTAAAATTAGGATTCCAGCTTCGGTATGTCTGTTTAAGTCCATAAATAGACTTCTTGAGCTTGCAAACTAAGTTTGAAGTCTCACTGGATACGAAACCTTCTGGTTGTTCCATATAGATATCCTACTCGAGGAATTATTTTGGAACGCGATTTTTACATCCATTTGTCATATCTTATAATCGTGATATGCAGCGATGCATTTTAGCATTGCTATTGGTGAAAAAGTTTTCTCATAATTAACCCCAAGACGTTGAGTATAACCTTTCGCTACCAGTCGGGCCTTAAAATTTTCCACCTTTCCATCGAGCCCTCGCTTTCTTTTATAAACTCATTTACAACCAATAGGTTTAACTCCTTCAGGAAGTTCAACCAAGTCCTAGACTTGATTTTCATGCATAGAATCCATCTCAAACTTCATGGTTTCCTTCCATTTTCCCTAATCGATATCTGATATCGCCTCTTTATACCTCCAAGAGGAGAACATCAAGGCTCGTATCAGACATTAAAATAATCTCTCGGGAGGCTTTGATATTCTATTCGACTTACGTAGAACCTGTGTTGTAGATCATTCACCTAGTTGGATCTCTGGTTGCATTTCAGGTTCCTCAATGTTGGGATCAAACTCATCGAGTTTAATCTTTCTACAATTCCCACTTTCTCTCGAAAAATCATTTTCAATAAAAATGGCAAAACAAGAAACAAATACATTTCACTGTTTAGAATCGCAGAATTGATATCCCAAAAAAATTTCAGGATATCCAACGAACTTATATTTATACCCTATGGGTGCTAGTTTATCCCGCTGCGTAACTCTAATGTATGCAGGACAACCCCAAATCTTTAAATATCTAAGACTTGAATTTCTACCGAACCATATCTGATATGGGGTGGTAGAAACAGCTTTCGATGGAACTTTGTTAAGTATGTGGGAAGCAGTAAGTAAAGCATAACCTCAAAGGTAATATGGAAGATCTGTATAGCTCATCATAGATCGCACCATATCCAATAAAGTATGATTTCTCTGCTCAAACACACCATTGTGCTAAGGAGTTTCTAGTGGGCTATATTGAGCGAGAATCTCACTCTCGCTTAAATAACTTTTGAATTCATCGCTCATAAATTCACCGCATCGATCTAATCGAAGGTACTTAATGAATTTTCCAGTTTATTTTTCTACTTCTTTTCATAATATTTTGAAATTTTCAAATGTTTCTGATTTATGTCTCATCAAATAGACATATCCATATCTTGACTTATCATCTGTGAAAGTCACGAAGTATGTTGAACTATCATAAGCTGCATGATTTAATGGACCACACACATCACTGTGTACTAGTTCCAATAAATCTTCAGCATGGTGTCCAACACCAAGAAATTGGGTCTTTTTCATTTTCCCTTGGATACATGACTCAAAAATCGGATAAGGATCTAAGGTAAGATCTTCAATCAAACCATTCTTAACCAATTTTGATATATGTCTAACACTTATGTGGCCCAATCTCATATGTCATAATTCAGAGTTATTTAATTCAGATCTTTTACTTGTATTTTTCTCTACATTAAAGACATATCTATATGTTTCCAAAACATAATGACCATTAGATAAAGAACCTTCATACATAAAATGGTTGTATTTATCATATAAACATAAAGCACCATCTTTAATGTTTATTTTATATCCCTCTTTATCCAATATCGACAATGATATTATCTGTCTGATAAGATATGGTACATAATAACAGTCATGTAAAAATAATTTACATCCATTAGGGAGATCTAAAAACAATCGTTCATATGGTCTTGACATCCAATGTCTCACTATTCTAAACTCTAAGCTGGATCACTCCTTTGTTCAACCATCTTTTAACCCTCATGACCTACATAGAGTTGTAAATATGAGTAAGACTACCGGTGTCTAACACCCAGCCACTTTTTTGCATCTAAGGCTAATGAGATGTCAATAATAGGAAAAATACAAAACGTACCTGAGGGTCTTGCCTTTCTTTCTAGCTCTGGATAATATTTCTTCCAGTGTCCAAAATTCTTACAGTGTAGACATGCATCACGAGCTGCATGCAGTCTTGCAGCTTTGTGATTCTTGGAGTTTCTCTTTGATATCGTATTCTTTCCCATTTTGATTTTATTCGAATTTCTAGAAGTCTTTGAAGAGCTTGTTCCACCATGGAGGTATAAAGTGGGATTATATTTCTTCAAATCATGCTCCCTCATGCATAACATGTTATGAAGTTCCTCATAACCGGCTTGCATCGAATTCTTATTAAAGTTTAACACAAAGCCATCGTAAGTACCTGGAAAAGAAGATAGAATCAAATTTCGGCCTATCATATTCAAAACATGAATGCTGACCACTCATCCATCATTGAGCATAGCACAGAACAATTCCTTATACCTCCGATATATTTCAATTTCTTGATTTGCTTCTAACAACTCCTTGAGTGTTCTCATATTGTTCCAAGCATCAGGTACCTCTATGTATTGTCTTAGGAAATCTGGAATCACGATTCTAAAATATAAGATTTTTCCCTTAGGTTATCATCCTTCCATTTTTCAAAAGTCTCTCGCTCTTCGGAACTGCAATAAGGATCAATTTCAACAGGCAATGGATTGATCGTCACATAGCTTATCTTTTCTGACTCCAAGATAAGGCGGATGTTCATTTCCCATTCAAAATAATTTTCGTCCATTTCAATTTATTATAATCCAAAAGTCGCGCTAATGGATTTACGGCAGCCATCTACAAGACAACAATTAAACACTAATAGAATATCTTCATTTCAATATAAAACACTAATACGATTGTGAATTTTAAATCTATTAGTGCTCTCATACTACTTTACGTAATTCTGTAATCTCCCTTAACGGAAAAATAGAAATTTACCAATCAAAATTTCATAGCGATAAGTGGATCCCATGATATTTACTCCAGCCTCACAATAATGACGGTCTTGGCCTTTATAAACTCATTAGGTAGACCTCTAAGATCAATCAGATTCATGTGACTCCAAATTTTGGTCCTGAACCGTTTCTTATCCTCACAATATAATGACTATATTGGCTTAAGATGTGTTTCAGGTGTGTACTTGAGAATGTGAACTAATGAGCTTCGTAAGTACATCCTTACAATAATGACGGTATTGGGTGACTACGTCAACTCATCACGCTACATCTAATAATTTACCGGAACGACCTAAGTTCCGACTACTTATAACCTCACAATAATGACAGTATTGAGCATAAGTAATAAAAACTCATTCATTTCCGTATTGACAAGACAGACCATCCAATAATGCTCAAATATTATTAATAATATTACTTAAAATAAAGTAATCACCTAATCACAGGAGATTTATGACAATCAAGTCATTAACATGCTTGGGTCAAAATACAATTTTCAATTTAAAACATGCATGCATATCCAATATGACTTATGCATAATTAAATAAAAATTACAGAAGTATATATCCAAATACATGTGTTGTGTGGTTAAGACCTGCTCCGATATCATTCTATTGGGGCAGATGTGGAACCCCTAGGGTCGCATCAGTGTCTCACACAGCGAAGTAGGTCTAACCCATGGATATCAAGTTTGAGTGTATTTTTAAATAATTTAATGAAATACTATATTTCATTATAAATGTATAGGAAAAAATAAGGATTGAATCGGAATCCGGAAACTTAAAATCGAAAGAAAATAAGTTTTAGCACACGCACCAAGCGCGCAGGCTCTTCAGCCCATACAAGCAATTACTTCAGTGCAGCAATTGTTTGCATGCCAGAGCAATTGCTTCAGCGCACGATTAATTTTTTTTAAAAAAAAAAACCTTAAACATTTTTAAACAATACCAAAAATAATTTTAATTTCAAAACCAACCTCAACGCATGTTTTACAACAAACATTTATATATATATATATATATATATATATATATATATATATATATTCTAAATATATATGTATTTCTTTGAATCAAAACACAAACTAAATAGAATCCCACAATGAAATGACTCATGAACAATTCTAGGTCACCTAAATGCGGTTAAGTGATTCTAGAATGGTAGTCATAACTCTAAGCTATTATCTGTAGTCAGATTTGTGTCATTAAACAGTAATTAACATGCAAACAAACGGATCACAACCAAGATTACCAACCAATCTATGCAAAACCCTAAAACTTGATATACAAATAAATAAAAACCTGGAAATTGTGAGAACGAATCCAAGTCGAGATCTCTATGTCCTTAAGAACTTATTAGCCTCCGTCTCTGGTGCTCTACGGATTCTAAATGGCCAATGTTCTCCCAGGATTCCTTGAATGCTTCTTGTTCAATGGGGCACTCCTTAACAAGTATTTGAACTTGGAATATGGTGGAACTCTCTCAATACTAAAATAAAGGAAATATGACACACAAATTTCGTACTTGTTTCAGATTATCATAATGAACATCCATGCCTTCCTTATAAAGGCATGTAAGGGTGTCTTAAGGACACCCTTTGGGTTAGGGTGCAACCTTCCAAAAGGTTGTATCCCTTCCATGCTTCTCATTTAGAGGACATGTCCCTATAGGGTACCATCCAATGGACATGTCCCTCCTCCATCTTAACCACCCATATTTTAAGAATCTACAGCAATCCCCCACAATTCTTAAAATATTCATGCAGACACTTGAGAGAGTTTCCGAGAACTAAAGCTGCATCGAAATAGGTAGCTTTATCCTTGAACCTTTCCTAGTGAATGAAAATCGGATTTACTTGGCAAACCAGTGACTCATTGATGAGCGGAAAATATATCAATATTTACCGCCCCTTTTACTTAATATTTTGTTTAGTTTCTCGGGTTTGATGAACGTTTTGATATGTTTTATTTTATTTTGCAGATAAAATAATATTGGGACTTAATGAAATCATTTAGGATGAAATGTGGATCAAATAAGGGCAATTATTGGACTTGATATATTAATTTTGGAGATTGGAAACTTGAAAGGGCGTTTTTGACGAAGTGCAGTTTTGGAAATTCCAGTTTTGCGCATCTGTTGTATTTTGGGCATAACTTCTTACTCAGATATTGGATTGAGCTGATTCAAGTTCCAGATTAAAGAAGACTGCAAGATCTACAACTTTGAAAGAGAAAATATTTTCAAATTCTGATGATTTCATGACCGAAATTGATGAACCATCCAGAAGTGTGTGGAGTGTAATTATTAAAAGTCATTATCAATCATTTTCAAAGCAAAATATTAATTAATAAATAATTAATAAAAATTATCAAATCACCACCAAACAAGATAAGAAATTAGTGGAGCAATAATGGATTTGGTGGAGCAATTAGATAAGCAATTAGTGGAGCAATTAATAATTTATTTGGTGGATGATTTGATGGTGGCAAAATTTTGCCTATAAATACCAAGCCATTTCATTTGTAAAATTCATACTTTCTTCTAAGGAATTCCTTAAGAATACTAATAAGATTGTATCTTGTTTGTTATTTATAGCTTTTAGTAATAATTTTCGCTTTCGCATTTTCTTTTCTTTACTTTTCAGTTTTTACTTCCGCAATTTACTTTTACGCACAGTACTTTTCTTTCTTTAATTTTCAGTTTTTACTTTTCAGTAATTTACTTTCAGCAATTTACTTTCAGTAATTTACTTTCAGCATTTAATTTTCAGTATTTAATTTTCAGTATTTACTTTTAGCATTTACTTTTCAGTATTTCATTTTCAGTATTTTACTTTATGTCTTTTATTTTATTTAAGTTTTTTTTACCACCTGTAAATATGTGTCGTAACTAAGCCAGTTATCTGGGGTTGTGATGAAATCCAATATCACCGGTTTATAAGGGGTTAGATTATAGCTTGGGTAATATAAAGATTTATTTATTGAGTCTTAAACTTAATGCTTTTTCATTAACTGGCCATTAATAAAACTGATCTGGTAAATCTAAAATGAACTAGACATAGGGATTTTAGGTTTCAGCCTTAGACTTAATAGCCCACGATCTTCCTTGAGGATAGATAAACCTTTAATAGATTTCCTTACAGGATAGGAATATACCTGTCGGGTGGGGGTAGCCATAATTGGGACTTAAACTTAATGAATCCAGATAATTTGGTTGACATAGACATATGGTTCAATTGGGTTAAACTGGGTATTTGTGTCTGACCATCGACAGAGACTTACACATAATTTAGTGTTCCAGGTTAATAAATCAATATATTACCCAACTATAAGATAATCACTTCATCTTTAAATGATATTAGAAGGATTCACAACCCTAGATCTTTGTGTCTTTTGTTATTTTCCTTAGTATTTTCTTTTGTCTTTTTATTTATTTATTTATTTTGTAAAACCACTTTCAACCAATCAAACAATCATTCTCTTCTTCATTTAATTAGATATCTGTAAATAAATAGATTCAATAATTAATAACAATAGTAGGAATTAAGTCCTCGTGGGATCGATATTTTTATACTACTTGAACGATACGTGCGCTTGCGTTATACGTGTGTGTTTACGCCGGTCACTCATAGTTTTGAACTGTTCTGCCGTTGGTGTAAACCAAGACAATTACCAACACACAGCTTTACTTCGACCATTTCCCATTCTACGGTTGTGTTCATTTCGGCCCTGAACAACGGTCCTGGTTCATCAAGCACTTTAGGGAAATCAACCTGTAAAATCCCATGGAAGCGGCCTCACTTCTTACTTGAAATAGGTGATCTAATATGAAGAGGTAATTTGCCTTTACCCCCATTAGGACTTATCTCCTAATATAGTGATCATTAAAGGCCTTAGCTTATCCTAACCTTGACAGACAGCACTCCGCGTCATTATCGGAATGGGAAAGAGTACAAAACGCTTTAGTGCTTGTATTGAATTACACAAAGTTTCAGTTGTCCCTTTTGAACCTAGATCTTGGGATCTCCAGTCAACGAGGTTGGGTTTCCACAGTGATAATTCTTAATTTATAGGCTTCCATTCCCATCGATGACTTCTCAACTTGCTCTCGAGGTAAACCTTTAGTTAGTGGATCCAATAGGTTTTCCTTCGACTTAACATAATCGATCAATATTATGCCACTTGAGAGCAGTTGACATATGGTATTATATCTCTGGCGTATGTGTCGAGACTTACCATTATACATTGTATTTTAGGCTCTCCCAATAGCCGATTGGCTATCACAATGTATGCTAATCGCTGGCATCGGTTTAGGCCAACTAGGAATATCCTCCAGGAAGTTTCTAAGCCATCTGCTTCTTCCGTTGTTTTGTCTAATACTATGAACTCTGATTCTATAGTATACCGGGCATATATGTTTGCATCGAGGATTTCCATGACACGTCTACACTGCCAAGTGTGAAAACAAATCCACTCGTAGATTTGGAATCCACTGTATCAGATATCCAGTTAGCATCGTCGTATCCCTCTAGAATAGCAGGATATATCTCGTAATGTAGCCCATATTTTGAAGTTTCTCTCAGATACCTCAAAACTCTTACTATGGCTTTCTAGTGGTTATGTCCTAGATTGCTCCTATATATGCTAAGCCTATTCACAGCTTGAGCGATATCAGGTCGTGTGTAATTCATGAGATACATCAGACTTCCGATGATTCTCGAATACTCTAATTGTAATACGCTTGAACCAATATTCTTTGATAGATGAAGTGTTAAGTCCACAGGGGTTCTAGCCACATTTAGATCCCCTTTGATATATTTCTCAAGTATCTTCTTAATATAATGAGTATGAGATAAAATATATCCGTCTGATGTCTTATAAATCTTAATTCCTATGATCACATCAGCTACTCCCAAATCTTTTATATCAAATTTGATGGATAACACGTTTTTTGGTAGACTGAATCATTTCATGATTACTACCAATTATCAGCATATCGTATACATAGAGACACATAATGACATATCCTTTTTGAGTTGATTTGGTGTACACACACTTATCACACTTATTAGTTTTAACCCACTTGACAACATCTCTTTGTCAAATTTCTCATGCCATTGTTTAGGTGATTGTTTTAATCCGTACAAAGATTTTAAAAGTTTGTACACCTTCTGTTCTTGTCCAGGAACATTAAACCCTTCTGGTTGTTCCATGTAAATCTCTTCATCCAATTTACCATTCAAGAATGTCGTCTTTACATCCATTTGATGTATTTCAAGACCAAATATAGCTACTATGGCTATGAGCATTCTTATCGATGTGATACGAGTCACTGGTGAATAGGTGTCAAAGTAATCAAGGCCTTCCTTTTTGTCTATAACCTTTTATGACAAGTCTTGACTTGTACTTATCTATTGATCCATCCGTTTTCATCTTCCTTTTGAATATCCATTTGTAGCCTAATGGCTTACAACCTGGAGGAAGATCAACCAACTCCCAAGTATGGTTCTGTAGGATTGAATCAATCTCACTGTTAATAGCCTCTTTCCACAGAGGTGCCTCCGGAGAAGACATTGCTTCTTTATATCTTTGAGGCTCATTTTCTAACAAGTATGTCAGGAAATCGGGACCAAAGGACTTAGACTTTCTAGCTCTTTTGCTACGTCTAGGTTTGATTGTCTCAATGTTTGCACATTGATCTGACTCTTGGTCAGCCTGATCACTGTCTTTGACAGTATCAATCGTTCTTTTGAGAGCCTCTGTTCTTTGTCTTTCATTTCAAGGAAACGTCTCTTCAAAAATGTGACATTCCTTGACGCAATTATCATACTCGGATTGATGTCATGAATCTCAGACTTGTGTACCAAGAATCGATATGCACTACTGTTGCGACCATATCCAATGAATATACAATCAATAGTTTTGGGTCATATTCTAACCTTCTTAAGTTTAGGAACTATTACTTTGGCAAGACACCCCCACACTTTTAGGTATTTGTAGGAAGATACATGACATTTCCACAACTCATATGGTGTCTTGTCCAATCTTCTGTGAAGAAGCTTGTTTAGAACGTAGTTTGAAGAAAGCAAGGCTTCCCTCCACAAGTTCTGAGGTAAACCACAACTTGTCAACATGACGTTCATCATTTCCTTCAACGTTCGGTTTTGCGCTCAACAATCCCATTTTGTTGAGGAGGATAAGGAGCAGTGGTTTCGTGAATAATTCCGTGCATAGAACAATATTCACCGAATGGTGAAACATATTCACCACCTCTATCACTTCTGATTCTTTTGATTTTATTGCCAAGTTGATTTTCAACTTCGTTCTTATGGTATAAAGCCTCAATAGCTTCAGCTTTGCTCCTTAGCAAACACATAACAGAATCTTGTGCTATCATCGATAAAAGTGACAAAGTACTTTTTACCGCCTCTTATTTCACAATATTCAACACATGCTTCACACTTATGTTGGCTATCAATTGCAAATTTAGGTATAAGGTCCATGTTAATTAATTTACGTATTGTATCATAATTAACATGTCATAACCTCTCATGCCATACATTTTGTGACTAAATAATATAAGCAGAAGTTTTAGCTTTATTAATAGCACGATTGACAGTCATTATATTTAGTTTGAAAAGGCCCTCAGTGAGGTATCATTTTTCCTACATACAAATCATTCTTAGTCATTACAAATTTATCAGAAACAATACAAGCTTAAAACCAGCCTTACTAAGGAGAGAGCCGGAGACCAAATTCTTTCGAATATCTGGAACATGCAGTACATTCCTCAATGTAAGCTCATTTCCGGATGTCATCTTCAGAACCATTGTGCCTTGTCCAACCACCTGAGAGGTAGATGAGTTTCCCATTGTCAGATGATCGCCGCCATCGACCTTCTGATACAAGGAAAATATCTTACTATCTGCATAGATATGACGAGTATCCCCAGTGTCTACCCATCATTCTCTCGAATTCCCAACTATGTTGGCTTCGGTTACCAGTGCTGATAGGTCCATCTCTGAGATCTCATCAGTCAGCTGCAACCCTCCAAAAGGTTGTACCCATTCCATGCTTCTCATTTGGAGGACATGTCCCTATGGGGTACCATCCAAGGGACATGTCCCTCCTCCATCTTAACCACCCATATTTTAAGAATTTACAACATTATCTAGAATTCCAAACGTTAATTTTTTGTTTATATCCAACATAAACTTTTTGACCCAATCATAAGGTATATTGTGTTTATATTTCCAAAGCATCCATACATAATTTATTAGCCTAATTTCATCAAAATATGTTATTATGTATCTAATACATAATACATCACCATATGTTTTACTAATGAAAAACTCATAAATGAAAACAGAGCTATAGAGAAGATCAAACTTACCAAGTAAGCTTGATTCCAAGATCCAATCTTTTTATCCTTGTTGAAATATTGTAGATAACTTTCAAAGCTAGCAAGCTTGATACGAATATCCAATCTTCTTCACTTTATTGTTGTAGAGAACTTCCAAAGCTAGCAATTTGATTTGAAGATCCAATCTTCTTCTCCTTATTGTTGTAGAAAACTTTCAAAGCATCTCTTACAAAAAATTTATTTAGGCTAATATTTCTTTCTTTTGCTTAATGCTTGTTTTAGCTTGATTTTCGCTTTGATTAAAAATTTGCTCAAGGTTGCCTTTTATAGCAAAACTTATGCAATTTTTAATTAAAAAAAAAAGTTCTAATTAACTTTTATGTGGGCTTAATCCAATTTATCTAAATAAGTATAATTAGGTGTGACTAATCACATTTGTCTACCACTTTGATTTAATCCAATTAAATCAAGCCAAATACACCTATTATTACATATTTGTAATTACGAAAATATCCTCCAATGATAGAGATATTTATGAAATTTCAACAAAGTCCTTGTGCGATTTTGGATTAATCCAATTAATCCAATTGGGTGTCAAAGTAAATAATTAATGTTATCAAATAACACTTAATTATTTTAATTGATAATTATAATATCAAATATTTTTTATTATAAAAAATTATCGGCTACCCAAGTGTTCAACGAGTACGCTTCATATTGTGGGACTCTCTAAGTCTAGACACGTTCATCATATAAGCCTAGCTTATATGTATACAATTCGACCACCTCCGAATTTACGAAGAACACGAACGATCTTTCTGAACTATACAAGTCGAGGTCATCACATATGTTTAACAATCACTCCGCCGTAGGCTATCCGAGTTGTGCTTAGGAAATATATATTACACCGTCAAGTTTCCAAGGCGCACATCTCATCTCGACATGTCCACGATTTTTTATGACTAATCAGAACACTATTTCTGATACAAGCAATCCACCATAGGTGATCGGCTTTGACCAAAGTCTTAAAAATCATGACTTACTCACATGTATACCTAAATCCCTTATGATACACATACAAGCCGACAAATCCTATCTTGATATGCACTTGATTAAAGAGTGTATTAGTCCACACCTAACGAATATCTAGTGGTCAGACCATGAAAGGTCTCTGACATATATGACATCAAAGTGTGGAGGATCACACACAAAATCAATGTTATCCTATAGTCAAAGGATTACATATGTTACTCGACCCGAGAAGATTCCTATTGACGGTGGTGTGTACTTTCAACTATTAGAAATCATCTGTGAGTAATTCAGTATTCACTCCAACGAATACCCACATGTCTATACGAGCTTCCCTTACTCATGGTATATCGGGTTAAACCATTGGAACTCCAATTCCAATATATGATATGTGCTAGTCTTATAGGTTATAAGAATTCGACCGTATTCTAAAACCAACGACTAGGAATATCTAATTTAAGAATAATTTATAATAGTAATATCATCCAAATATCAGACCACTTAGTGTCCAGTATTACTACATGACTATTCTAAGGTCGATGTCATTCTCAGCATATTTATATATCAATATAATATTCATTATGACATAATAATTACCATTAACAAGGTTGAAATGAAAAATAATTATTTTATTAATAAATAATAAAATATAATGTACAATAAATTATTCGGATTGGTGTTCTAAGAACCAACTCCAACAATATCAACAATGGAAAAGACAGCCAATTCAATCCAAATAAATAACAACTCCAACTTAATGTCTTAACCAGTAGTTAATCTTTTATAATTCTAATTCCCTTTGCAATTAGATTTCTAACAGTTTAATCTTTCAGTAATTCAAGCTTCCCTTTTGTAATTAGAATTTCAATAGTCAAAATATTCCTTTTACAAATCCAATTGCAATAAATCAAAATTTATTTAGTTCTCAGCATCTTAGTTTGAATCTAACTGTTCATCCATTTCGAACTTTAAAAGACCTAAATAACAATCATTTGTTTAGAAATCAGTCATCATTAATTTTTACTTTGAGGACTCGCTCTTCTAGCTTGCCCGCGCACTCTAGCAGCTAAAAATACTTGCGACACAACAATAATTAAAAAAAAACTCTGAATCATGTCTAAATAGTTTTGTTGTGGTGTAGTTTTGATATCCAAAATTATTAAGGATCATAATCAAAATTGTCTCAAAATAATTAGAAGATGATATCAACTCGATCCCTTTTTTATATAAGTATTTTTTCCACTAGAATGTTAGGTCCAACTAAAACTTTCTTAACTGAATTATATTATTTTTTTAAAGCATTATGAAGAGTGGTAAATATATGTATATTTACCCTATTTATCTATTGAATTGCTAGTCATTTAGATCTGTTTATACAATTTTATTTGTTTTCATGTGTGTTTTGTAATTTTGGATCGAACAATGATAAATTAGAAATTTCGAGTAAAATAAGACGAAAATTAGATCAAAAGGCAGCATTTTGGAATTGGATACAAAGTGCCAACGTCGCAGCGCAAGATAGAAACGTCGCAGCGCCAAGCATGAAAAATCAAGACAAATGTCTCGAAAGCACAAGATGCATTATATGGAGATTTGAGAGCAAAAGAAGTGAAGAAACCTGAAATTCATGATTTTACTCAGTGGTTTCTTAATATGTGCAACCTTCATTTTTTTACTCTAATTTTCTCATACGATGTTCGATTTGATGATTCAAATTGAGTTGGAAAGAAAATTAAAAAATTTACAATCTGTAATCTTCAGAGAAGACAGAATCTGACTCATTCTTAATCAAAACTGAAATTGAAATTCAACATATTATATTGTCTAGGAATGCACTAGCCCAGCACAGCGACGCCCAATCCAGTGTCGTGGCACTACATGAACAAATTTGGTATGAGAGTGAGTATCGCGACGTCAATACCTCAGCGCCTTATTGTTAGCCCGTGTCCTAATTAGAATTTATACCATTTTGGGGTTAAGAGAAATGAATTGTGGAAAATATTGGCCTTATTTAGAAGCCAAAAACCCTCCCCATAACACGAGAAAATCAAGGGTATCAACTATCAAGATTCAAGTAAAGGAAGATGAAGATTGAAGCTTGGGGATTGACAACCTCAAGCCTTAGTTTTTTTTTATATCCACACTCTTTATTTCTTTATGCTTAAATTGCAAATGATGTTTCTTGTAAAGCTTTATTTTCATTATATAAACTCTTGTTCTATAATTTCAATGGAATACAATTTATATTTTTAATTGATTTAACTTATATGTGGTTGATATTATGACCTTTTATTTGTGATTGTTTGATTTATCTTGTTTTTCGTGCTTCCTATCTGAGCCACCATTAGGGTTGTTGGGTAACCATAATGAGATTTGAAAATATAATTATGTATTTTCGAGAAGGAAATCATTAGAAATTAGATGATGGATTTATGTATTTAGACATAGGCAATTCAACATATGATGTAGTTCATTAGCTGGATTTTCGTGTAGGGATATGAGTACACGTACACCACATGTGTAACTCTAATTAGAGTTCGAGCTTAATGAATTTGTCATAACTTAATTGACATAAATTAAGTAAGGCAATTATGTCTACTTGACGCTGAGAGTGGTGGTAGATAAATTTGTATTATTCGTATTCTATATTGTTGTGATATTTTTATATCGTACCGCAAGTGTACGGTGTCAAGTTTTAGTATAAATATGAGTTAAGAGTGTCGAACCCACAGGGATTGCCTTAACTCGCACTAAGTACTACAATTGATAATCCTAACTTTATTTAGAAAACAAATAATAAAGATTTTAAATAAATAAATAAAATATAAAAATATTTAGATATGAGGAACTAATATGATAGAGATTATGGATCCTGATTTCACCTAGCCGTCACCTATTCATTTGTCATGTCAATTAATCCATGTCAGTCCAAAAACTTGTTGTGATATTTTTATATCGTACCGCAAGTGTACGGTGTCAAGTTTTAGTATACATGAGTTTAGAGTGTCGAACCCACAAGGATTGCGTTAACTCGCACTAAGTACTACAATTGATAATCCTAACTTTATTTAGAAAATAATTAATAAAGATTTAATTAAATAAATGAAATATAAAAATAATAAAATAGATAGGAGGAACTAATACGATAGAGATTCTGGATCCTGATTTCACCTAGTTGTCGCCTATGTATTTGTCATACCAATTAATCCTTGTTCGGTTATATTATTTATAAGTCAAGATCCTAAAATATTCACTCCCTCTCTCGAGTGCCGAGTGAAAATATCATCAACTATAGACTTCGATATCTCTATAAAAATCCAATAGTTAACAACTCATTACGATTTGTGATTCTATGTTAACGACTTCAAAGGACTACAGATTCTCTCGAACTCTATAAAATCCTAGGTTATTTCTCTAGATCTATTCAAAATCCCCTCTCTCGAGTGATAGATTCTAAACATTCATCATCTCAAATTGTGGCCAGCAATCAAGAAGCATTAAACTCAAAAGAATATAAATAAATCAATAAAACTTCATCACAAAATCAGTAATTAAAATTAAGGTTTGAGCATAGATTACAATCGTTCTCCAAAATTAAGGAGTAAATTCATGACAAAAGATAAAACAATACATAATCAAGCCACGAATCTAATGGAAATCATTAGAGTTCTAAGAAAGAAATAAGAAGATAAAACCCGAATTGAATCTCTTCCTCTCCGGATATTAAAGCCTTTGTCTCCTCTTGTCGCTCTTCAATCCTCTCCTTGGATCTCTAAAAATATGTATTTCGTGTTTTGCGCAGTGTATTATCCCCCCTTTTGAGTGTTGGATGGACTGTTATATTTATAGTGGAGGCTGGGAGTCTTTGGGTGTCATTAGGATTATAAAACCTAAAAATAATTCCTCGAACACGTCCCGCAGTGCCGTGGCTTATTAAATTGAGTGGCGCCACGGCGCCATAGTCTCTGGAAAATGTATGGGCGTGGAATTTGAAAAGGCGCCATGGCGCCTTTTGTTTCTTTAGTAAGTGGCACCATGGCGCCAATGTCTCTGGAAATTGTATGGGATGGTGGCGCCATGGCGCCTATGCTCCTGTGCTCGTCCTGTTTTCCCGAAAGTTCCCAAAACACGTGCAATTGTTCCCAGATCCATGTATTAATGATTCTACAAATAAACATGAAATAAACTATAAATGATATTAGATATCTCGAAATATAACAAAATAACAAGCTAAGAATACCCGAATAAGTGGGTATAAACCACACTTATCAAACACCCCCAAACTTAAGGTTTTGCTAGTCCCGAGCAAAAGATAAAATAAAAACTAAGTTCAAATAAACAAATAAAGATTACTAAATTAACTAAGCCACTTTCGTAGGGATCACGATTGCATTTAGCATATGCAACAAGCCTTTAAACCCCTAGGCGGCCCTAGTGGACGAGTTATAGTCTCGTGAGGGCTTACAACGACGACACCCACAAACGTCATTCACATACAATCATGCAAAAATATAAAAAATAACAACAGATAGTCCCCGATAGTTGCACATAAATTTTTCCTCAAAGAAAGCTTATAAATGAAATTAGAGAACCTTCAAAGTACGCAATTGCAACTCGAATCCAAATTCTTGAATAAACTATCTAAGCTAGACTCACGGTGTGTGTGTGTAAAGGTTCGTTCACAGCTCGACTCATGAATAAGCCAACTAAATGATTTTGTTTAGAAATTAAAATCGATGTGTCAAACCAACCTAGATATCTCAATTAAGCTCTGTAATTGCTTATTTCGTGCTCAGTATGGTATGATTTTTCTTTTCTTTTCTTGTCTCTTTTTCTTTACTCATTTTTGCACTCATTTTTTTTTCAACTCACCTACCCTTTAAGGTAGCATTTCTCCTCATGGTGGTCCTAATACTCGCCCATGGGTAGCTTCACGCTTATCGGTTATAGGTGGTTTATTTTCTTTCTTTAGAGACATTTTTCTTTTTAACTATACCATACTTCATAACACTAGCAAATCAAGATAGATATCTAAGCAAACGGTCATTCATCGACATGCAATTTCTTTAACTAGTCACCTTGTCAACTACTTAAGTTTTCACTGCTAAAAACCTATTTTTAAGTGCTTACGAGTCTAACATAGATCAATTATTCAAGGCATCAGATAAAAGTAAATCGGGCACTTATCGTTTCTAAAATTTCACTCATAAACAAAAAAATATCATCACATGATTTATGCTTTACTATCAAAGACTAATTTTTTTTTTTTAAAACAAATAAGTAAATAAATAACAAGTAACACACGCACACACCCCCCAACTAAAATTTGCATTGTCCTCAATGTAAGTTAAAAAAAAAAAAATTAAATAACAAGAGTGAGGAACAACACTACCGTGCATGGAGTTGATCAGACTCTTGCCGGTTAGAATTTGGTTGCGCGGGCTTTGTGTGTCTCGTGCTACCTGTATAAATAACATGCAAATTAATAAATAGCACACAATAAAATAAAATTAAAAATAAACAAAATAATAATAAACAAATGCAAGGGTTGCCTCCCCGCAAGCGCTAAGTTTAACGTCTTCAGCTAGACGCAACCACCCAAATGGTTATGGTGGTTTAAAAGTAGTGAACCGAGTAATCTCATCTGCTTTCTTCTTTGGTATCCACCGGTTCTTATGACTTGAAAAAGATAGCTTGACAGGCTGTGGTAATTTATCCATAGATGGTCCCCCAGGATATGTAGATTTTATCTCAATTGGAAATTCTGGACTGCACATTCGGCGAGTCGTGAGGGACGATACTTGAGCTATCAGTGCACCAACAGGATCTGCCATTACTTCTTTTCAACTCACCTCGTACAAAAAATATAAAAAAATAAAATAAAATAAAATAAAATAAAATAAAAATAAGAAATAAAAACAAAAATAAAACTTAAGACAAAAATAAAGGAAATAAAGAAAATAAGAAATAAAAAAAAACAAAAATAAAAACAAAAACAAAAATAAAATTCTAAATTAAAGCTAAGATTACTTGATAGTAGTATTAATGTGAATTAAACAAACAATCCCCGGCAACGGAGCCAAAAACTTGTTGTGATATTTTTATATCGTACCGCAAGTGTACGGTGTCAAGTTTTAGTATAAATATGAGTTAAGAGTGTCGAACCCACAGGGATTGCCTTAACTCGCACTAAGTACTACAATTGATAATCCTAACTTTATTTAGAAAACAAATAATAAAGATTTTAAATAAATAAATAAAATATAAAAATATTTAGATAGGAGGAACTAATACGATAGAGATTCTCGATCCTGATTTCACCTAGCTGTCACCTATGCATTTGTCATGTCAATTAATCCATGTTCAGTCCAAAAACTTGTTGTGATATTTTTATATCGTACCGCAAGTGTACGGTGTCAAGTTTTAGTATAAATGAGTTTAGAGTGTCGAACCCACAAGGATTGCGTTAACTTGCACTAAGTACTACAATTGATAATCCTAACTTTATTTAGATATAATTAATAAAGATTTAATTAAATAAATGAAATATAAAAATAATAAAATAGATAGGAGGAACTAATACGATAGAGATTCTGGATCCTGATTTCACCTAGTTGTCGCCTATGTATTTGTCATACCAATTAATCCTTGTTCAGTTATATTATTTATAAGTCAAGATCCTAAAATATTCACTCCCTCTCTCGAGTGCCGAGTGAAAATATCATCAACTATAGACTTCGATATCTCTATAAAAATCCAATAGTTAACAACTCATTACGATTTGTGATTCTATGTTAACGACTTCAAAGGACTACAGATTCTTTCGAACTCTATAAAATCCTAGGTTATATTCTCTAGATATATTAAAAATCCCCTCTCTCGAGTGATAGATTCTAAACATTCATCATCTCAAATTGTGGCCAGCAATCAAGAAGCATTAAACTCAAAAGAATATAAATAAATCAATAAAACTTCATCACAAAATCAGTAATTAAAATTAAGGTTTGAGCATAGATTACAATCGTTCTCCAAAATTAAGGAGTAAATTCATGACAAAAGATAAAACAATACATAATCAAGCCACGAATCTAATGGAAATCATTAGAGTTCTAAGAAAGAAATAAGAAGATAAAACCCGAATTGAATCTCTTCCTCTCCTGATATTAAAGCCTTTGTCTCCTCTTGTCGCTCTTCAATCCTCTCCTTGGATCTCTAAAAATATGTATTTCGTGTTTTGCGCAGTGTATTAGCCCCCCTTTGAGTGTTGGATGGACTGTTATATTTATAGTGGAGGCTGGGAGTCTTTGGGTGTCATTAGGATTATAAAAAACCTAAAAAATAATTCCTCGAACACGTCCCGCAGTGCCGTGGCTTATTAAATTGAGTGGCGCCACGGTGCCATAGTCTCTGGAAAATGTATGGGCGTGGAATTTAAAAAGGCGCCATGGCGCCTTTTGTTTCTTTAGTAAGTGGCACCATGGCGCCAATGTCTCTGGAAATTGTATGGGATGGTGGCGCCATGGCGCCTATGCTCCCGTGCTCGTCTTGTTTTCCCGAAAGTTCCCAAAACACGTGCAATTGTTCCCAGATCCATGTATTAATGATTCTACAAATAAAACATGAAATAAACTATAAATGATATTAGATATCTCGAAATATAACAAAATAACAAGCTAAGAATACCCGAATAAGTGGGTATAAACCACACTTATCAAACACCCCCAAACTTAAGGTTTTGCTAGTCCCGAGCAAAAGATAAAATAAAAACTAAGTTCAAATAAACAAATAAAGATTACTAAATTAACTAAGCCACTTCGTAGGGATCACGATTGCATTTAGCATATGCAACAAGCCTTTAAACCCCTAGGCGGCCCTAGTGGACGAGTTATAGTCTCGTGAGGGCTTACAACGACGACACCCACAAACGTCATTCACATACAATCATGCAAAAATATAAAAAATAACAACAGATAGTCCCCGATAGTTGCACATAAATTTTTCCTCAAAGAAAGCTTATAAATGAAATTAGAGAACCTTCAAAGTACGCAATTGCAACTCGAATCCAAATTCTTGAATAAACTATCTAAGCTAGACTCACGGTGTGTGTGTGTGTAAAGGTTCGTTCACAGCTCGACTCATGAATAAGCCAACTAAATGATTTTGTTTAGAAATTAAAATCGATGTGTCAAACCAACCTAGATATCTCAATTAAGCTCTGTAATTGCTTTATTTCGTGCTCAGTATGGTATGATTTTTCTTTTCTTTTCTTGTCTCTTTTTCTTTACTCATTTTTGCACTCATTTTTTTTTCAACTCACCTACCCTTTAAGGTAGCATTTCTCCTCATGGTGGTCCTAATACTCGCCCATGGGTAGCTTCACGCTTATCGGTTATAGGTGGTTTATTTTCTTTCTTTAGAGACATTTTTCTTTTTAACTATACCATACTTCATAACACTAGCAAATCAAGATAGATATCTAAGCAAACGGTCATTCATCGACATGCAATTTCTTTAACTAGTCACCTTGTCAACTACTTAAGTTTTCACTGCTAAAAACCTATTTTTAAGTGCTTACGAGTCTAACATAGATCAATTATTCAAGGCATCAGATAAAAGTAAATCGGGCACTTATCGTTTCTAAAATTTCACTCATAAACAAAAAATATCATCACATGATTTATGCTTTACTATCAAAGACTAATTTTTTTTTTTTTTTTTAAAACAAATAAGTAAATAAATAACAAGTAAACACGCACACACCCCCAAACTTAAAATTTGCATTGTCCTCAATGTAAGATAAAAAAAAAAATTAAAGAACAAGAGTGAGGAACAACACTACCGTGCATGGAGTTGATCAGACTCTTGCCGGTTAGAATTTGGTTGCGCGGGCTTTGTGTGTCTCGTGCTACCTGTATAAATAACATGCAAATTAATAAATAGCACACAATAAAATAAAAATTAAAAATAAACAAAATAATAATAAACAAATGCAAGGGTTGCCTCCCCGCAAGCGCTAAGTTTAACGTCTTCAGCCAGACGCAACCACCCAAATGGTTATGGTGGTTTAAAAGTAGTGAACCGAGTAATCTCATCTGCTTTCTTCTTTGGTATCCACCGGTTCTTATGACTTGAAAAAGATAGCTTGACAGGCTGTGGTAATTTATCCATAGATGGTCCCCCAGGATATGTAGATTTTATCTCAATTGGAAATTCTGGACTGCACATTCGGCGAGTCGTGAGGGACGATACTTGAGCTATCAGTGCACCAACAGGATCTGCCATTACTTCTTTTCAAACTCACCTCGTACAAAAAATATAAAAAAATAAAATAAAATAAAATAAAATAAAAATAAGAAATAAAAACAAAAATAAAACTTAAGACAAAAATAAAGGAAATAAAGAAAATAAGAAATAAAAACAAAAACAAAAATAAAAACAAAAACAAAAATAAAATTCTAAATTAAAGCTAAGATTACTTGATAGTAGTATTAATGTGAATTAAACAAACAATCCCCGGCAACGGAGCCAAAAACTTGTTGTGATATTTTTATATCGTACCGCAAGTGTACGGTGTCAAGTTTTAGTATAAATATGAGTTAAGAGTGTCGAACCCACAGGGATTGCCTTAACTCGCACTAAGTACTACAATTGATAATCCTAACTTTATTTAGAAAACAAATAATAAAGATTTTAAATAAATAAATAAATAAAATATAAAAATATTTAGATAGGAGGAACTAATACGATAGAGATTCTGGATCCTGATTTCACCTAGCTGTCACATATGCATTTGTCATGTCAATTAATCCATGTTCAGTCCAAAAACTTGTTGTGATATTTTTTATCGTACCGCAAGTGTACGGTGTCAAGTTTTAGTATAAATGAGTTTAGAGTGTCGAACCCATAAGGATTGCGTTAACTCGCACTAAGTACTACAATTGATAATCCTAACTTTATTTAGAAAATAATTAATAAAGATTTAATTAAATAAATGAAATATAAAAATAATAAAATAGATAGGAGGAACTAATACGATAGAGATTCTGGATCCTGATTTCACCTAGTTGTCGCCTATGTATTTGTCATACCAATTAATCCTTGTTCAGTTATATTATTGTAAGTCAAGATCCTAAAATATCACTCCCTCTCTCGAGTGCCGAGTAAAAATATCATCAACTATAGACTTCGATATCTCTATAAAAATCCAATAGTTAACAACTCATTACGATTTGTGATTCTATGTTAACGACTTCAAAGGACTACAGATTCTCTCGAACTCTATAAAATCCTAGGTTATATTCTCTAGATCTATTCAAAATCCCCTCTCTCGAGTGATAGATTCTAAACATTCATCATCTCAAATTGTGGCCAGCAATCAAGAAGCATTAAACTCAAAAGAATATAAATAAATCAATAAAACTTCATCACAAAATCAGTAATTAAAATTAAGGTTTGAGCATAGATTACAATCGTTCTCCAAAATTAAGGAGTAAATTCATGACAAAAGATAAAACAATACATAATCAAGCCACGAATCTAATGGAAATCATTAGAGTTCTAAGAAAGAAATAAGAAGATAAAACCCGAATTGAATCTCTTCCTCTCCGGATATTAAAGCCTTTGTCTCCTCTTGTCGCTCTTCAATCCTCTCCTTGGATCTCTAAAAATATGTATTTCGTGTTTTGCGCAGTGTATTAGCCCCCCTTTGAGTGTTGGATGGACTGTTATATTTATAGTGGAGGCTGGGAGTCTTTGGGTGTCATTAGGATTATAAAAACCCTAAAAAATAATTCCTCGAACACGTCCCGTAGTGTCGTGGCTTATTAAATTGAGTGGCGCCACAGCGCCATAGTCTCTGGAAAATGTATGGGCGTGAAATTTGAAGAGGCGCCATGGCGCCTTTTGTTTCTTTAGTAAGTGGCACCATGGCGCCAATGTCTCTGGAAATTGTATGGGATGGTGGCGCCATGGCGCCTATGCTCCCGTGCTCGTCCTGTTTTCCCGAAAGTTCCCAAAACACGTGCAATTGTTCCCAGATCCATGTATTAATGCTTCTACAAATAAAACATGAAATAAACTATAAATGATATTATATATCTCGAAATATAACAAAATAACAAGCTAAGAATACCTGAATAAGTGGGTATAAACCACACTTATCATATATTAACAATTACTTATAATTGATTAAACATATAGAGATGAGAGAAATTTAAGTTAGGAAATTGTGATCCTACAACTTCTCTTCTCTTGTTAATTTCATGTGTTTAAATTTACTTTTGAAATGCTATAGTTTAGATTATAGCTTTGCTTGTGAAATCGCCAGTCTAAATAAAATTAGGGTTGAGATAATTAGTAATAGATGAGGATATCAATTTCTTATGAAAATCGATTTCTTTCTATATTATTTGTACGAAACATGTGCTTTTATAGAATTTCTCTGTTGGTAAACGAAAATCCCCACCATAGGACGAAGTCACCCTAGGACGAAAGGGAGAACGAATAGAGGAAGTACGATGAGCTGAAGAACGACTACGAGCTTGGGGCGATCAAACCAATGGATAGGACGAAGACCTATGATGCGGTTACTTCCACGATCGTAGCAGTTGGATGGTTTTCCCTCCATAACCAAGCGGTTAAGACACGCAGCTCAGCGGTTACAGGCACGATCTTGCAACTGCAAGGAGATACTGGAACCGCCTAAAACGGTTGACAAGCCTCACTATAAAAGCCTACCTACACTAAGAAAAGAAGCCCGATCAAATGAAGACTCAAATGAGTATATTTTTATTTTTCATTTCGTAGATTGTAATCTTAGGACTGTAATTTGTGTGCTTGCGCCCCTTGGAGGCTTATTCACTTAATCAAACACCCCTTGCTGGGACTTTGTCTCAGGAGGTTTGAACCTTACACGCTCTTCTTTCTTCACGCATAAAAATTACGCAAACAGTTTTTGGCGACCACAGTGGGAGATTTGGTGTAAAGAGTGGAGATGCCTCCGAAAAGAAACGCTCAAACTGGCTCAACTGCGGAGGAAGGAGGACTGGAGCAAGCCAACCAGCCCAACGTTCCAGCCATAGTGGGTCAATTCGAGGGTCTGGAAGATGCTAGTCGGTACGAACCTATGAGAGAGCTAAGCCCTAACGCGGTGCACTCATTGTTCGGTGAATTCACACAGGATGTTGTCGAACAGGTTAGGCTCCAAAATGCACATGTCATAGATAAGTTTGTGTCAACTACTAATTCGCATTATAAAGACATTGCTAAACATTTAAGCTAGTTAAATGAATTAATGGCCAAATATGTAAACGGCGGGACGGTGCTGCCACGGGCTACGCCTCCCCCTGCGGCAAGCGGTCAGGAAGCTGGCCCTAGTAATGTTCCTGCTCAAGGAATCGACATCCCTACGGTTTCTAGGGGAGGAACAAGCCCTGGAGGGAATGGCCCACAATTGGGGCCAAATATTCACCAAGGGCCAAATATGGCACAACATGAAGTGGTGATGCCTCAGGGTGTCCAGGCTTGTCAAGGACAGAATCATGATTATGTCCCACTTTTGAGAGGGCCGTAACCGCCGCCCATATCTGTGCCATTTAATGGAAACGATATGATAAGGGAACAGATGGCTGAAATCCTTCAAAACCAATTCGGTCTAGGCATACGGCCAATTCGGTCAAGATATCGGAAGCCGTATCCTGATTGGGTCGATGTGGCTTATCCCTGGCCTAGAAACTACAAGATACCAGATTTTTCCCTCTTCACGGGGTCTGGGGAAGTTTCTACCATGGAACACATAGGACGATTTACCCTTCAGTGTGGGGAAGTCAATGATTTCCACAGACTAAGGTTATTTCACGGCTCATTATCAGGAGTAGCTTTCTCTTGGTATGTTAGTCTGCCAGCCAATTCGGTGGAGAGTTGGCAACAAATGGAGCAATTGTTCCATGCGTAATTTTACAAGGCCGAATCTGAAGTGGCCTTAGCCGATTTGGCAAACTTAAGGCAATTGCCCGGAGAGTGGGCTAAAACATTTTTACAAAGGTTTAAGGTAGCCCGGGGCCGATGTTACGTGCCTTTGCTCGAAAAGGAATTCGTGAGAATCGCTCAAGGATGCCTGAATCTCGATCTAAAAAAGAAGTTTCAGGAACGTGAGTTTTGGGACCTTCCCCTGCTCACCACCATCGTAGTGTGCTACGAGCGATTATTACGAGAAGAGGAGCAAATAAAAAATTCGAGCAAAGGAACATATTATAGAAATATCAACTATGAAATGGGCGAAGTAGGCACGAGTCGGCCAATTTATGTTTGGCCGAACTGGTTAAAGGGAAGCCTTACGTTTGCAAAATATGGGCGGAACCCCAAGCCAGTGAAAAGAATGATAAAAGGGCAGGAACTTCTCCTTCGATATTACTAAAGTCGATGCTATATTTGACCAGTTATACAAGGACAAGCAAATTAGCTTGAGCGACCGACACACTTTGCCAACAGCCGAGCAAATCGGCAGTAAGAAATATTGTAAATGGCACAATGCATGGTCTCATACAACTAACAATTGCCTTGTTTTCCGTAATGTCTTGCAGGATGCCATAGAGTCCGGGCGAATTACGTTCGAGAAAAAGATGGTTGTAGACAGCAACCCTTTCCCAAAATCGGTGGAATTGAATATGATCAATCCGGATTTTGCTAAAATAAACTTGCCGAAAGATAAATTGGTACTGGACGAATGACAACATCATCGCCGCCCAAGCGCTCTGGAAAGGATCAAAGCACCTGCAGAACGAGGAGACGAGAAGAACATTTATGTTTAGTGCAAGAACAGCATGGAGTGGATGAAAGAGTTGGAGGATACTTGCGAAAGGCCTGCGAGGAGAGAATCGTCATGGCAGCCATGAACCTTCGCTCCAAGGTTCTATGGAAAGAACTCGAACTTCGTCCAAAACGTGAGGACATTTAGGCCGAAGATTCATCGGCCCAATGTTTGGCATTCATACAAAATGCCACGCCCGGGGCAACGGGAAGACGGGAATTATCCCCCTGTGGACGAAATGACAAGGACGCAGTTGAGGAGGCACCAAAGAAACTATGGCTGTCTGATGCGCCGACAAGGCGAAGCAAAGGCCACCACATGCCGTAGTCCCTGCATCACAGGAAAAGCTGAAGTAAACAAAAAAGAGAGTAACAGCAAAGAAGGAACTGAGGCGAATTGTGGTGAAGGCACCAAATTCGGTAGACGGAAGCAGGATGAAACAGATGATGATGAGCCGCCTATCATCATTCAGTTCGGTAGTATGCCGCCAGTTGTGGCTAATCATTACTTGTTTCCTGGAAAATTCGAGGGGAATAACAGCGGAGACGCTGGAACAAGTGAAGATGTTTACGAGGGCGATGAAACCGAATTCGCAGCACTCTCGATAACAGATAAAGAGGCTTCAGATGAGCAGATGACCGACGTAGAAGAAGAAATAGACATCAAGACCGAATCAAGAAGAATGGGAATTTCACATAATCGGCTTCTCAAGGAATTATATGAAGCCGGCAATCCGCAGTCGGGACACTAGGAGATGACTTAGGACGATACCCGTTCCTTGTTCTGTATGGGACACCTAAGATAAAGAGGGCCATCACCATAGCCGAAAAACGAAGAACGACTGTTAATCATGTCTCCCAGGATGCGCCAGCCACGTTGCCACTTTCTGGATGGGGTATAAATGAAGAATCGCCTCAAGATAACAACAAGGGCGGTCAGGCGATGGAAATAGGGCTATTAGGTAAAGTGGTTTTCCCAAAGCCGACAGCTCAAATGACAAAGCATCTACGACCACTGTACGTGAAGGCAAAGGCTAATGGGATCCCCGTCTCCAAAGTGCTAATTGATAACGGGGCAGTCATCAATGTAATACCAGTAAGGATGCTGGGGCGTTTAGCCAAATTCGAAGAAGATCTCCTCCCCACAGAAGTAGTGCTCACCAGTTTTAACGGAGGAGCAACGACGGCAAAGGGGGTTATCTCATTGGATCTGCAAGTGGGAAGTACTACGAAGACAGTAGTATTTTTCGTCATAGATGGGCCAACCACATATAATATGCTCTTGGGACGAGATTGGATACACGGCAGCCGATGCATTCCTTCATCCCTCCACCAATGCCTGGTTCTCTGGAACCAAAAGGACGAAGTGGAAATAGTGCATGCCGACAACAAGCCTTTCACTGCAGAGACAAATTTGGCCGAATACTTCATGTACGAAGGGAACTACGGGCCAACCAGAGTTTTGAATGAAGGGGAAAACCCAACCATTTTGGGTAAGAATGACGAGCCGTACCCCGCAAGGTTTACTGGACGATTTGTTCGCACAAACGAAACCAACCACAGTGGCCCTTGGAGAACCAACACACAGCGGTTTGGATGAGGTACGACCAGAATAAGGAGCAAGCCGACCTTGCGGCCTCCAAGGCCAGTTTATTGGCCTATGTAATGGAACGAAGGAATGATGATGAATCACAGGCCGCTATTTCGGCCTTAAGAGACAAATTGCTGGCACACCAGATGAAGGACAAAATAAAGGAACTATATAGAATAGACTGCTTGATGGAAGGAGAAGAGTCAATAGACGAGGAGTACGCTCTGAATGGACGACGCAAGACAAACATCTCAAGAGGGCAAGATGTTTTATACGAGGTAAACCTGGGGAATGAGCACGATAGGCGCATAACTTACGTCAGCAAATAATTGGGGGGCCAGGTACGCGAAAAACTGCTTTGTTTGTTGCGAGAATATATGGAGTGTTTTGCATGGGATTACAATGAGATGTCTGGTTTAGATAGAATGTTGGTAGAGCATAGGCTGCCAATTATGCCAAGCCATAGGCCTCATAGGCAGCTCCCTCAGAGGTTTGATCCTAATGTCATGCCTGATATTAAGAAAGAGGTTGAACAACTGTTAGAGGCAAAATTCATTAGGACGACCAGATATGTGGAATGGTTGTCGAATATCGTCCCAGTTAGAAAAAAGAATGGAAAGATAAGGATCTATATAGACTTCAGGAACTTGAACCTAGCAACGCCAAATGACCAATACCCAATGCCGACGGTCGATTCCCTAGTGGATTCCACGGCGGGGTATCAAGTGTACTCATTTATGGATGGGTATGCCATATATCAGCGGGCCATGAATTTGATCTTTCATGACATGATCGGTGAATTTGTAGAAGTATATGTGGACGATATAGTGGCTAAATCCGTGACTACGGACGAGCATTTTGGCCATTTAACATCGGCCTTTGAGTGAATGAGAAAGTTCAAACTGAAGCTGAACCCTACCAAGTGTGCTTTTAGGGTGTGCGCAGGCAATTTCCTAGGGTTTCTAGTACACCACCGGGGAATCGAGATAGACGCTAACAAATCTCGAGCGATCACCGAAGCTACGCCACCCCGAAATAAAAAAGAGTTGCAGAGGTTTTTAGGGCAAATTAACTTCTTAAGGCGATTTATTTCCAATTATGCAGGGAAGACAAAAGTATTCTCCTCCTTACTGAAGTTAAAAGGCAAGGACGAATACGTCTGGACCGAGGAGCATCAACAAGCATTTGACAGTCTGAAGAAGTACTTGTCACAACCGCCGGTGATGGTACCATGGCCAGTGCTAGGAAAGCCAATAAAGCTTACATAGCGGCTGAGGAATAATCCATAGCTGGGATGATCGCGCAAGATGACGACACGAACGTAGAGAGAGCCATTTACTACATCAGCAGACAATTACTGAATTATGAATGTAATGATTCTCCTATGGAGAAACTATGTTGGCTTTATACTTCACATGTAATAAACTACGAGCCTACCTTAGGCCGAGCATTGTATATCTGATTACAAGAATTAATATAATAAAGTACATGTTTTCTCGTCCTATCTTGCATCAAAGAGTCGGTTTCTGGTCACCATCACTTTCAGAATTCGACATACGACATGAACCCCAGAAAGCCGTCAAAAATCAGGCTTTGGCCAATTTTTTGGCCGATCATCCATGTTTGAGCACAACCAGAGAAAGTGATATGGATCTGGACGAATGCAGTCTAAAACCATGGACGATGTATTTCGACGGATCCAGCATGATGAAAAGAGCTGGAATAGGGATAGTCTTGGTCAGCCCGTTGGGAGAGTCTTTCCGATTCTTAGTCAAGTTGAACAAACACTGCACCAATAATTAGGCCGAATACGAAGCCTTGATACTCGGGCTAGAGATGCTGCTTAATATGGGGATAACTCATGTGTCCATCAAGGGAGATTCGCAACTGGTAATCTAACAAGTAATGGGTACTTTCAAATGCCAGAGCCCATCAGTCATGACATTATTGGACGTGGCCAAAGAGTTGGTAGAACGATTTGATCACGCTGAACTGGAATACGTGCCAAGGGCGAGGAATGAATTGGCTAATAATTTAGCCAAGCAAGCCTCCTCCGATATAAACAGAAAAACTTCGGTGGGGTATATAGGAGCGAAGAGGTTGAGCCAGCCCTCATGAGACGAGCTAAAGATACGGACGTCATGGTCGTTGAAGCCAAAACGAATGATGATTGGAGAAATAAAATCAAGACATTCTTGGAACAGCCCAGAGTAGATCAGGATCGAAGGTTAAAACTTAAAGCTTTAAACTACATAGTGTCAGGAGATGTGCTCTATAAGAAATGACAAGATAGGTTGTTGTTGAAATGCGTTGGACCCTCCGAAGCCAAAACTATCATTGTCGAAGTGCATAAAGCATTTGCGGGGCACACCAAGCCGGGATAAATATGAGATGGTTGATTATACGAAGCGGCTATTACTAGCCGAAGATAGGAGAGTCGTGTATCTCATATGCCAAAGGATGCATTGCTTGTCAGAAGCACGGGCCTATTCAGAGGGCTCCAGCAACTGAGATGATCCCAATCATTAAACCGTGGCCATTTATAGGATGGGCAATAGACTTGATAGGGAAGATTTACCCTGCATCAAGCAAGAGGCATACTTTCATCATCGTTACCACCGACTTCTTTACCAAATGGGTGGAAGCCATCCCAGTTGTAGAAATTTCCTAAGAGCAGATCATCAAGTTCATAAAGGAACATATAATTCACCGATTTGGTATACCACAGACAATAATGGTAGATCATGATACTTCATTAAAAGGTGAAAAGGTGAAAGACTTCCTGAGCGAATACAGAGTCCAGTTAGTAAACACTACCCCCTATTACCTTCAGTCAAATGGTCAAGCAGAATCGTCCAACAAGACCCTTAAAAGATTTATTTGGAAGATGGTGACAGACAACGCCAGACGATGGGATGAACACTTGAGTCAGGCTTTATGGGCCTATAGAACGTTGCCATGAACGAGTACTTCAGTGACGCCGTTCCAGTTAGTATACGGTCAGGAGGCTGTGCTTCCAGTGGAAATGAACATTGAGTCTACCAGGGGGATGCTGCAAGAGAAACTGACACGAGAAGACTACGATGAGGCGATGATCCAGAACTTGTTGGAATTGGACGACATCATATGTGATACGCTAGATCGTCTGGAAGCACAAAAAAGAAGGATATCCAAGGAATACAACCTTAGAGTACTGGCTAAGTCGTTCAGAAAGGGAGAATTAGTGTGGAAGACTATATTTCCACTTGGTTCTAAGGACCCGGTGTATGGCAAATGGTCGCCCAATTGGGAAGGCCCATTTGTGGTAAGAAACGTGTTGCCAAATAGAGCCTATCATTTACAAGACGTAAAAGGAAGTGCATGCAAGAGCGATAAACGACAATACTTAAAGAAATATGTGCCCTCATTATGGGAGCACGAAAACATTCAAATGCAATAATGATTGTTTTCATTGATAAAGGGACGAAAACGTCCTAAAAGTACAAAATAGACGATACAACGTCTTAAAATACATCAATATATCAACTTTGGCCCGAAGACCGCCTGAAATCCCCAGGCAATTCTTTAATGGCTGAGAGCGTCTCCCTCCTCTGGCGCCATTCGTCCCGTATTCCCGCACTCACTGCATCCAAGTCGGCCAGGTTTTTCTCAAAGTCAATGCGGGCCAACCCTCATACTCAGCCATTGATTGTTCCACCGCTTTCACTTGAGCAACGAGGGTCCTCCTTTTAGCCTCTTTCTTCATCCGGCTTTCCTCGAGACGGCATTGAATTTATTTTAACTGTCGCTCCAGGTCCATGAAGACCATTCCTCGGTCGGTCACCAGCTCTTCTGTGGTATCCTTCATGGCCTGATGTAGCGTCCCAAAGATTCACGGAGTATTTCCTTTCTCACTACGGAAGAGCGAAGCCCAACCTTCTGGCTATGAACAATACGGTACCGAGAGAGAAGGTTCGATATGCCATCTTGCATCTCCTGGAGGAAAAGCCGATCATCCACAGGTATTGGTAATGCAAGGAGGGCCAATAATCGGCTTAATTCGGATGAACACCAGTCCAATTGAAGGACGTTCTCAGGCTGAACAGCTTGGCTAACCTCCAGTTCAGCAAAAGAAGCATAATGATCGAGGATCTCCCGAAGCCCCCCCAAATCTGTGCTCGTGCTGACTGAAGGCGAGAGTGGCTGAAAAGAGGTAGAGGACATCTGTCCCAAACGGTCCAAAAGGCTCTGGACCGATTGCAGCAATGGCTCAGACACCTACACACAAAGAAAGAATTAGCAAAACAAGCAAAATACTACGAGTCAAGAGAAGAGGGAAATGAACTCACCATCCCAGAACCAGAGCTAGAAGGTTGATCCGCCCGTGTCTCAAATGCTCCAGCTGCTGGTTGCACCAGTTCTTGTTCCGAGGGCAATGGATGCTGGGGGACAACAATCGATAGTTGCGCGGCCTGAGGAGAAGCCGGCCGAGGGGGAGATACCGATGTCAAAATGAGAGACTCGGCCCGAGAAGGCAGCGGTTGTTCAGGAACGACTGGTGCTTGGACTGATTGAGCAGGAGCCATGGACAGAGCAACTACGAGAGCCAAAAATGACGGCTGCTCAGGTTCAAGAAATTCCACTGGAGGTGAGGAAAGCAGAGGAGCTGAAGACAACGGCTGTGCTAAGACCGAAGCCTGAGGCGCAGAAGTGCTGGGGAATACCGCTTCTGACGATGAAATTGTGGTGGCAGTAAGTTAGCCGAACATCTACAAGAGAATCGGAGTCGGATGAATCAGAAATATAAATGATTTCATCTTCTTCGTAAATGCGACGAAGTACATCGTCTTTATACATAGACCGAGCATCCTCTAATGACTCCAATTCGGCCAAACTATAGAGGTCGTCCACATCCCTATAACTCCCTCTCAGTCCTGAGGCAAACATCATGCGAACTAAATGATAGAGCTGTTTAAGGTAATGCCATAGAGCCCCAGTCGGCCAAATCGGCTCTAGCACTTCAGCCACATCATCCGGATCCTGCACGATTGGTACGGAACCGTCCGAAGAGAAGCGCTCAAATGGAGGGTGATCACCAGGAATTTCCTCAACTCTCGGACAAAAATGGCCAAACTCAGTATATGGCTTCGTACCTTGGGGGTCAGCTCCAATTGCACCGTCATTTTCCTAAAATTGCTCCCGAACGGGACCTTCGGCCACGTCATCCTCATCAGAAGGAAATTGAACAACCGGCGTCCCTGCAGCTCCCGCTCCCTTACCTCCACCTACAGG
Organism: Zanthoxylum bungeanum; assembly: GCA_019454045.1. Classification (NCBI taxonomy): domain Eukaryota; kingdom Viridiplantae; phylum Streptophyta; class Magnoliopsida; order Sapindales; family Rutaceae; genus Zanthoxylum; species Zanthoxylum bungeanum. The sequence goes on from SKCR01030518.1 coordinate 110,201, forward strand.
AGCTTCGGCCTCCGGGGTTCGCGCCGTTTCAGGCACTGCAGAGGGCGGATCAATCTTAAGAGCCTGCATCAAAATACACAGTTATGACATCAATATACCTCGAACCCGTGGGGATGCAAAAGAAAGCAGGTCTCAAGTTCGTACCTTCGAGCGACGGGCGAGCGGAACGTCAGAATCAGAGCTCCGGCTCGGGGAATGAATTTTCCTTTTAGCAAGCTTTATTCTCTTGAGCTTAGACGCCTCAGATGCCTTCTTCGACCCCGACGGTTCAGAAGATTTGGGGGACAAAGGAATAGAAGAGATAACTCTTGCAGCAGGTAGAGATAAAAGTCGTTCGCGGATGGATGGCCAAAAACGATCAAAAAAAGGATGAACGGATGTACAATGATCGAAGGGGGAAACGACAAAAGAAGAAATCAAAGACCGTGTTTCCTCCAAAGAATCTTTAACTTCAGAGACTGAAAAAACCTTAAAGCGGTCTAGCGACGCAGAGTATGAATGAAAGAAGGCAAGGGGCCACCCTTGGACGAGGCCAAATTGACAGACGACAAAGTTGGGCGAATACACCTCCACCCCAGCCTTACCGTTGGCCCCGGTCAAGAGGTCATGAACCAGGTCGCGGTTGCATAAAAACTTGCGCCATATGCGAAGACATGTTTCATCATCTTCCGAGAGAGGAAGGTCATGAACGAAAGATAAACTGTCCGATATAATAAAAGGGAAAAAAGAGGGAACCCGAGGAAGAGTATAAAAATATTCAAAAGTAGCACGAGGAGAGAAATAAGACGGCCTAAGTTGGGCAAAGAGAAGGCCGGCGCAAGAGTAAGGGTTAGTCAAACTAATTGCGCCAAAAATAGGAAAGTATGCCCGCAACCAAAGTTGGACAACCCACAAAGGACCAGAAACAATAGGTGATGACCCCAACCGAATTTGTTTTTGGAGGACGGTCAGCCCCCGATACGTGGCGGCAAGAAGAAAAGAGGCCAAGTCTAAACGACGGCCATGGGCGAGATTGGAAGAAATGGGGAGGTAGCCCGCCACAGGTTTTAGGCTCGGTGCACAGATGATATATTTGCACAGCCAGTAGTGAAGAAAGGCTGTACGCTTTAGCATTGAAACCGTACCAGTCATTTTCGAATATGTGCGAAGAAAAGAAGAGTAAGACGAAAAGGAGGAAGGGTCCATTGAAGGAGGAGGAAAACGAAAGTTTGTGAAGGCCGAAATGGTCGCTCCAAGCGGGGCCAAACCAGTAAGAGCACCAACATCACGAAGGGTGATAGTAAAGGGCCCGACCGGAAAAATGAATACGTTGTACTCAGAGACCAAAAAAGTAAAGAAATGGGAAACATGCTACGGTCAAAAGCTGACAGGGACAAAGAAAGCTCAATGAGAGGAAGAATATGGTGTTTGTCCAAGAAGGCACGGGTATCCGCATGTAATAGCATATGTTGGTGCCAGGCTTCGAATGTTGTATCAGGCTTGGGCCAGGTACGAATCGGGTTGAACTGAGCAAGAGCGGAAATGTTGAGTGGTTCAGAAAACGGGAGGCTGGAAGAAGTGGGAAATTGCTGAGCCAGCGGGGCCTTTGCAATGGCATCATCATCAATGAAGATGGGTGTGGGACACAGAAAACTGGACGACGCATGCTGTCCCTAGGCTCGCGGCCTAGTTGGGAGTACGGAGCAGCCACGGGGGACTAAACCGGAGAGTAATGGAGTCGCCACCCACCGGTGTGAACCGGGAAAATGAGATTTAAGGCCGCACTCACCCCTCGCAAGGGAAGACCTCAAACCGTTGGGTTCGGAACGGTCCCTTACTTATGTCACTTGTAATAAAAGGATTTATGTAATAATTTAACCAGGCTTGAATAACATTTATTTCCAAAAATATCATGCTTCTAAATTCATATGCATACATCAACAAGTTCATCACAACGTGCAACATCACATGGCAATCTCATGAACATATTTCAATCCTATGATATGGAAAACTAAGAATAACATAATCATGCTTGAGTACTATCTCATGAACCTATTAACCAAATAACATGCTAACAGCCTAATCATGCTTGAAGACAATCCCAAGAACACATAGAATGGATAAATGCAGGAATACAAACAATACGGTTGGCTATATAACACAAGAGAGATCAACCAAGAGGCAATTATGCATGAATATGATGAGACAGACTCAGTTCAGTGTGTTTGCGTTCGTGGTAGCGTTCGTAAACGCGTTCGAACGGAAATGGGACAGAATGCTCACGTTCGAGTAGTCGTTCGTAAACGCGTTCGAACGGAAATGAAACAGAATGCTCGCGTTCGTATGGCGTTTTTTAACGCGTTCGAACGGAAATGAGACAGAATGCTCGCGTTCGTATGGCGTTCGTGAACGCGTTCGAACGGAAGTGAGACCTGATGCATGATAAGGCAAAAATGCATGCGCGTTCGAGTTGCGTTCGTAAACACGTTCGAACGGGAACAGACCTGATGCATGAAATGGGACGCAATACATAAACAGCAAGATAAAGGGGCGCGGTGAGTACTGCCGTAAAGGTGGCCTTTTGAGGGCTCTTGATCTCTCAAAGAGAGGACCTTTAGACCAACATACTAAGCCCATGCGCGTCACATCACATCATACATACAAACATAAAGACAATCATACTATTCTAAATATGTCCGATTGAACGTGTCTTGCATCCAACCGAACACACATCAACCGGCGCGGCAAAGCATCGTGGTAAAGGGCTTTAGCCTTCCCATAGGGGATCTCACATCACCTTACTAACCCATGCGTTCGGTTGAATCATGCATACGAAAATAAAGACAATCATATCAAACTAGGTATGCTCAATTGAACGTATCTCGCATTCAACCAACACACATCGATCGGTGCGGCAAAGCGTCGTGGTGAAGGATTTTAACCCCTCCAATTAGGGAACCTTTCATCGCACTTGTAAGCCCATGCACTCGATCCTATCATACGGGAATAAGCAACATACAGGATTTAAATGACAAGAAATAAATAAACCAAAGCAACTCCACATAAGAGAAGGTGCCGTTTACTCAGGTGGTACGTGGAGTTGTGTCCCATGTACAACCGCACTACCGTCCATTCGGATTCGGCTACGGAATTTACGTCTGGGTTTCCATCCTATATACCACGAGAGACGACACTCTTCCATTTCATTCAAGCCACAACATGCATCCATAAACGACTCTCATGCGAATAGAATTCAATAATAATAATAAAAAGAACGAATATAAGCTAATGAAAATGTACCCTCAGGTCTAACCTTTTAAATCACCTCTCGGATGTACGGTACACGATCGTCGGAAGGGTGGATGCTCCGCAACTCTCCCGGTTCACTGGTTCACTGTTCTCGTTCGTTGTCTTTACTGTTTTGAGTCCGTTTTGCTACTGTTTCCTTGTGGTTTCGCTGCCGTCTCCTCTTTATCTTTTGCTTCCTTTTTTTCTTGGGTGTGTTCTTCCTGTAATTTTTATGTGTGTTGTGTATGAGCTAGGGACTAGGGTTGAGAAGGTTGGTGAAGGCTTCTTTTTATAGGCAAAGGGTTGGGCTTGACAAGGAAAGAGATTTGGCTAATTAAAGAGGGATTTGATTTGGTTTGGTTAAGGGAAGTCAAAGATTGAGGGGGGGCAAATCTTGGCTAGATAGGGAAGGTTGAATATTTGATTGGCTTGGTTTAGGAATACAATATTTTAGATTGGTAATTATCTTATTAGATTAGGAAGTCAAATATATGATTGGCTTTAATTGGTTGATTGATTTAACTTGGTATGATTATATTTTTGATTTAGTATGTGATTTGTTTAATTTAGGCATGATTTTAGTTTAAGTTGGTAATTGTTTATTTTATGTTTGGTATATGTTTTATTTAATTATTATCTTATTTAGTTAATGTTTTAATTAATATTTATTTATTTAAATTGGGATGTGTTTTATGGGCTTTGGGGGGCTAATTGGGCTGGATGTGAGGCTAGCAGCAAAACCAGAATTACCGACACCGTTCGAACGCTTCCTCGAACGCGGCACGAACGCCCGCAATCCGTTTGACGTTCGAACGTAAACACGAACGCAGCACTAACGAAAACAGTGAACCTTGTTTTTCTGAATTTCCCCTTCCGATGTCCGTTTCCCGTGACCTCCGTGACTTTAAAAGGTAGTGTCTCCAAAATGAGACTCATCATAGGGACTTATGCGTAAAAATGCAGTGCCTACAGTCGCCCCCACTTTGATGGGACTTGTGTAATGTGCAACAGTGACAATCCTATCAAAGTTATGCAATGCATTTCTACTTACCTGGCTCGCCAGCTGCCACTTGACTTACCATGTGTTGAGTTGATTTGGGTGGTGAGGTGCTGCGACCCGTTGTTCATTACCGAACCGTGTTGTGATGTGGTCCATTCCCAAACCGTTGCCGTAAGGTGGTCCATTCCCGAACCGTTACTGTAAGGTGGTTCATTCCCAAACCGTTACTGTGAGATGTTCATTCCCGAACTGTTACTGTGAGATTTCCATTCCCGAACTGTTACTGTGAGGTGTTCATTCCCGAACTGTTATCGTGAGGTGGTCCATTCCCGAACCGTTATTGTGAGGTGTCCATTCTCGAACTGTTACTGTGAGGTGGTCCATTCCCGAACCGTTACTGTGAGGTGTTCATTCTCGAACTGTTACCATGAGATGTCCATTCCCAAACTGTTACCGTGAGGTGTTCATTCCCGAACTGTTACTGTGAGGTGGTCCATTCCCGAACCGTTACTGTGAGGTGTTCATTCTCGAACTATGTTGTGAGTTGGTCCATTCCCAAACCTTTACTATGAGGTGTTCATTCTCGAACTATGCTTCCATTCTTGGAGTGCCATTCCCGGCTTGTTCATTCTTGAACTGTCCATTCCCGGACCATATCTCCATTCTCGGAGTGTCATTTCCGACTTGTTCATTCTTGAACTATGCTCCATTCTTGGATTGCCATTCTCGGCTTGTTCATTCTTGAACTGTCCATTCCCGGACTATATCTCCATTCTCGGAGTGTCATTTCCGACTGTTCATTCTTGAACTGCCCATTCCCGGACTATATCTCCATTCTCGGAGTGCCACTCTCAGCAGAACTGATCTGATGTAATATGGGCCTCGCCCCCAGAATGCCATACCCGGCAATGCTGATACTGATGTAATGCGGGCCTCGACCCTGGGACTCATCCCCAAAACTGATGTTGAAGTGGGCCTCGGCCCCAACTGCTACTGACATGGGCCTCGCCCCCAGATTGATGCTGATGTGGGCCTCGGCCCTGGATTCATTCCAAAATTCTGTTGATGTGGGCCTTGACCCTGGGACTTATCCCCAAAACTGATACTGATTCGGGCCTCGACCCTCTGCTATTCATTCTCGAAAACTGCTGATATTGTACTGTTACTTTTTCTGGTTGGCTTGTATTTGACGCTTTCTCTTTTTCTCCTTTGAAACCTGTTATTACAAAACAGAACAAACACAAAAAGGATGCGAATATGTTACGTGTATGCATGCATGTTCCTATCCCGTCGGGTTAGGTCTTCCATCAATCCTCTTGGTGACTGCTTAGTCTTCTTTTCCTCAGGCAAACCACTGCTTCAGTCTGTCTATGTTGATCGGCTCGGTGAACTAATTCCCTTCCAAGTCTGATAGTTTCACTGCCTCTATTTCCCAATTTCTGAATGTCTATCTTATCTTTTCTGTTTGCTTATTGCGAAGGTTCCCCGTGTTCATCACTGGATTCCATAGTACCAAGGTTGAATACTTTTCTCAAATATACTCATATTGCAGAAGAGTTTTAGCGAAATGAACGTCTTTATTATTGTTGAGGAAAAGAGTTCGAACAAGTAACAAAATCAATGTCATTAAAAACTGGATCAAATAGACTAGGAGGAACATCTCCATCATCCGCAGCACTGCCTTCTTCCTCGGCCCATGGTTCTTCACTGTCATCCATGTAAGAAGCTTGATGGTTGATGGCTTCTTTTCATGGGTTGGGTATTTTATGGGAATCTATGAGATCTTGAATTTCATGCCTGAGGCGGGTGCAATTGTCGGTGTCATGGCCATGTAGCTGGTGGAAGTGACAATAAAGGTCCACATTTATGTGTGGTGGTGGGGGGTGCGGAAGTGGCTTGCCTTCTAAGGGTTTCAAGATTCCTTGTCCCTGTAACTTTTCAAATACCTTCGACAAAGGTCTACCAAGGTTGGAGAATTGCCGGTTCCTGATGGCAGCAACCTCGACAGTAGCGGGCTTAGTCTCAGAATACCCCCCAAAAGTCCGCCTATTCTGGCCATATGACTTTCTATTTTCAGCCTCCTCTTCCTCAATATCCATGACAGTTTCCCTCAACTGCCGAAAATCAGAAATCATCGAAGTCATCCTCCTCAGCTTACTATAAATAGAGGGCTTGGTGCCCTTGATGATCATTTTGATTTGGTCCTTCTCAGAGGGCCGAGTCTGCATTTTCAGAAGCTGGCTTCTCCAGCGGTCTACATACTCCGTGAAGCTTTCTTCCGGCTTCTGCTTAGTGTTCTCCAAATCACGGAGTGACAAGTCAATCTCCAAGTCTGTAACATACTGCTTCAGAAAAGCATCAGCTAGTTCCTTCCAATCTTCCTTAACCTTCTTTTCAAGGCTATGATACCAAACCACAGGTGCCCCCTCGAGTGACATCCCAAACATCTTTTGGACTTGGCGCTGTGATAGGCCCATTGAACTCATGACTGAGACATATTGCTGCAGATGGACCCTCGGGTCTCCGTTCCCATTAAACTTGGCCATGTCCGGCATTTTAAACTGAGCTGGCAGCTGTTCTCCGAACGTCATTGCCTCATAATCTAACAACTCTTCATTTTTACCCCTCATTTTACGGGTAACTGTTTCAACCTGATCCCGAAGCTTCTGAAATTCTGCCTGAGACCCAATCACTCTGCCTGTTGCATATTCTGCCATGTCATCATCAAAAGTGGGGACATCATCCCCTAACCCATTCGGAGGCTCCTCACGCCTTACATTCTCAGAATCTCCCCCGGCACGGGGCACAGCCATATTGTCATGGCAGTAGTCAAGGCTTGCAACTGTTCAGTAATCTTGGCGAAGCCATTTTCCAACTGATCTATCCGGGATACCTCAGTATCTGATTCACTCATGTCTGTTCTCGGTATTTTGGTGAGTCTTCCCTTTTTTCTAACCCAACGGGAATCTATGATGGCTTTCAGAACACAAGGGTTAACATGATGTATGTATGCATGATGTGCATAAGAAGTATATAACATATATTAAATCAAATAAAATTCTCAAACAAATCGGCCTATTATCATTTTAGAAGCTTTTGGGACAACTGTCATAAGAGTGAACCCGTCCCAGTTTAAATGGCCCAACGAGTTCATGTCTTATGGCAAAGAGCCCAACTAAATCCAAATGATAAAATTCCGAACACAATCATAAAATGGCCCATTGTTATTTAGAAGCCTTTTGGCCCAATCGTCATAAGATGTGTCCTTGTCCCAGTTTAAATGGCCCAACAAGCCCATATCCCATGATAAATGGTCCAAATGGATCCAAACAACGATGTTCCCAACACAAGAAAGATGATGCAAACATGACATAATAATTTTTACAAAGTGGCCCATCAACATTTCAGAAGCTTTTGGCCTAATAGTCATAAGGTGCGAACTTGCCCCAGTTTAAATGGCCCGGCAAGTCCGCATTTCTGACAATAGTCCAACTGCATCCAAATGAGGATGGTCCACAAGCACATACTCAAGGAAATAATTGTTACTTTAGCCAACCCGGTCTATAGGTGGGTTAGTAAGAGTATAGACAAAGGCTCTCACCGGCGATGGATGGCCCACAACTAGGTCTCCCCACTCAAGGGTTCGAGCAACCAAGTGAGCGCACCTTTTTATACACTAAGGTACGTGCCAATGAGCTATGGTGTGTGACGGACTGTCAAATGGATTTCCCGTTGTAGATCCCCCAGAGGGAAGGTGGAGCGAGGCTCACTTAAATACCCAAGCCTCTTAGGCTCTTATCGCTTGTTGTCAGGAATAAACAACGAGTCATCCAAATTAGTCCATCACAATAGGCTACGAGTATATGGCTATCTAGGTGCCTTCACAGCTTTTCCTTCTAGAAAGGTAGTGAATGAAGGGAGACACCAAACCATTACCTAGCCTAAAAATGCCTTTGATTAAACCCTCACTTTATCCACTATAGACACGGTCAATTAAAACATAAATCCAAACATTACAAGACAATATTTCGGGGCCAATTCTCTATTCCCAGTGGAGTCGCCAGACTGTGGGACACAGAAAACTGGACGACGCATGCTGTCCCTAGGCTCGCGGCCTAGTTGGGAGTACGGAGCAGCCACGGGGGACTAAACCGGAGAGTAATGGAGTCGCCACCCGGTGTGAACCGGGAAAATGAGATTTAAGGCCGCACTCACCCCTCGCAAGGGAAGACCTCAAACCGTTGGGTTCGGAACGGTCCCTTACTTATGTCACTTGTAATAAAAGGATTTATGTAATAATTTAACCAGGCTTGAATAACATTTATTTCCAAAAATATCATGCTTCTAAATTCATATGCATACATCAACAAGTTCATCACAACATGCAACATCACATGGCAATCTCATGAACATATTTCAATCCTATGATATGGAAAACTAAGAATAACATAATCATGCTTGAGTACTATCTCATGAACCTATTAACCAAATAACATGCTAACAGCCTAATCATGCTTGAATACAATCCCAAGAACACATAGAATGGATAAATGCAGGAATACAAACAATACGGTTGGCTATAACACAAGAGAGATCAACCAAGAGGCAATTATGCATGAATATGATGAGACAAACTCAGTTCAGTGTGTTCGCGTTCGTGTAGCGTTCGTAAACGCGTTCGAACGGAAATGGACAGAATGCTCACGTTCGAGTAGCGTTCGTAAACGCGTTCGAACGGAAATGAAACAGAATGCTCGCGTTCGTATGGCGTTTTTTACGCGTTCGAACGGAAATGAGACAGAATGCTCGCGTTCGTATGACGTTCGTGAACGCGTTCGAACGGAAGTGAGACCTGATGCATGATAAGGCAAAAATGCATGCGCGTTCGAGTTGCGTTCGTAAACGCGTTCGAACGGGAACAGACCTGATGCATGAAATGGGACGCAATACATAAACAGAAAGATAAAGGGGCGCGGCGAAGTACTGCCGTAAAGGTGGCCTTTTGAGGGCTCTTGATCTAAAAGAGAGGACCTTTAGACCAACATACTGAGCCCATGCGCGTCACATCACATCATACATACAAACATAAAGACAATCATACTATTCTAAGTATGTCCGATTGAATGTGTCTTGCATCCACCGAACACACATCAACCGGCGCGACAAAGCATCGTGGTAAAGGGCTTTAGCCCTTCCCATAGGGGATCTCACATCACATACTAAACCCATGTGCTCGGTTGAATCATGCATACGAAAATAAAGACAATCATATCAACTAGGTATGCTCGATTGAACGTATCTCGCATTCAACCAAACACACATCGATCGGTGCGGCAAAGCGTCGTGGTGAAGGATTTTAACCCCTCCAATTAGGGAACCTTTCATCGCACTTGCTAAGCCCATGCACTCGATCCTATCATACGGGAATAAGCAACATACAGGATTTAAATGACAAGAAATAAATAAACCAAAGCAACTCCACACAAGAGAAGGTGCCGTTTACTCAGGTGGTACGTGGAGTTGTGTCCCATGTACAGACCGCACTACCGTCCATTCGGATTCGGCTACGGAATTTACGTCTGGGTTTCCATCCTATATACCACGAGAGACGACACTCTTCCATTTCATTCAAGCCACAACATGCATCCATAAACGACTCTCATGCGAATAGAATTCAATAATAAAATAAAAAGAACGAATATAAGCTAATGAAAATGTACCCTCAGGTCTAACCTTTTAAATCACCTCTCGGATGTACGGTACACGATCGTCGGAAGGGTGGATGCTCCGCAACTCTCCCGGTTCACTGGTTCACTGTTCTCGTTCGTTGTCTTTACTGTTTTGAGTCCGTTTTGCTACTGTTTCCTTGTGGTTTCGCTGCCGTCTCCTCTTTATCTTTTGCTTCCTTTTTTCTTGGGTGTGTTCTTCCTGTAATTTTTATGTGTGTTGTGTATGAGCTAGGGACTAGGGTTGAGAAGGTTGGTGAAGGCTTCTTTTATAGGCAAAGGGTTGGGCTTGACAAGGAAAGGGATTTGGTTAATTAAATAGGGATTTGATTTGGTTTGGTTAAGGGAAGTCAAAGATTGAGGGGGGACAAATCTTGGCTAGATAGGGAAGGTTGAATATTTGATTGGCTTGGTTTAGGAATACAATATTTTAGATTGGTAATTATCTTATTAGATTAGGAAGTCAAATATATGATTGGCTTTAATTGGTTGATTGATTTTAACTTGGTATGATTATATTTTGATTTAGTATGTGATTTGTTTAATTTAGGCATGATTTTAGTTTAAGTAGGTAATTGTTTATTTTATGTTTGGTATATGTTTTATTTATTATTATCTTATTTAGTTAATGTTTTAATTAATATTTATTTATTTAAATGGGATGTGTTTTATGGGCTTTGGGGGGCTAATTGGGCTGGATGTGAGGCTAGCAGCAAAACCAGAATTACCGACACCGTTCGAACGCTTCCTCGAACGCGGCACGAACGCCCGCAATCCGTTTGACGTTCGAACGTAAACACGAACGCAGCACTAACGAAAAAACAGGGACCTTGTTTATTCTGAATTTCCCCTTCCGATGTCCGTTTCCCGTGACCTCCGTGACTTAAAAGGTAGTGTCTCCAAAATGAGACTCATCATAGGGACTTATGCGTAAAAATGCAGTGCCTACAATGGGGCCAATAGCGCACTGACCGAAATCCTCATTGAGAGTGTGAAGGCCAAAGACGCCCACAGAAGAATCTTCCAACGCCAACTTATAATCAGCAAGAGTTGAGGCGTCGGTTTTAGGAGCAGAAGACGAAGAAGCCATTAATAACAGAGGAACGAAAAACAATAAAACGAGTTGGCAGAAAAGAGTCGAAGGTAAAGTGAGAAACAGAGGGGGATTAAAGCCTTATAAGTAGACGAAGGGTTTAACCTGGGACATGTGTCGCAGCAGGAATCGCCGAAAAGTGAAAGCAGCGGGAAAACGGAGAAGGACAAAAGTTTGCCCTAGACAGATGTTCAAACGCAATTCGCTGCAAAGGTGACGTGCGACGGAAGGAAACACGGAAGGAGTAGTGACGTAAAAAACGGCTCTTAAATGGGCCTCATGATTAAACGTGGGGGAAAGGGCCGTGCATTTATTACAGATATGATGGGTTCGCGTAAGACTCCATAGGCCCGACAGAGCATAGGGCGAAAAGCCTGACCCCGAATTCACTTCGCCCAACCTCGCTACTTCGACCTTCAGCAAATCGGCCAAACTTCAAAATCTTATCATCGGTCTCCAAAATCGGCCAAGAATAGGTGTCAACATTACACTTTTTGGAGACGTTGCCCAGGCTTTCTCCATTATTAACACATATAGTGAAGATTAGACTGATATGACAAGACCGTCAGGCCACAGACTTACTTTAGCAGAGGACCAGACTTCGGGCAGGGAGCCCCTCCAACCAATAAGAAAGCACGTGAAAAAACCCTACACGTGACAACAGTACCAAGGTCTCTTCACCACCTATTTAAGGGACCTTACCAACCAGACTCTCCATAGGCAAACAGAGTCCCCAAAATGAGAAGGAAAAAATCAGAGAAGGCAGAGCAGAGTTGGGAAAAGGAAAAGCTCTGCATGAAACGGAGGCCACCAGAGGTGGGAGCCTCTCTTTAGTAAGGTGCGAAATGGAATGTAAAAAGGCTCGCTAACGGCCATCCACACAGTGTAAGGTGTGAAATGAAATGTAAGGTTGTGGATGGGCTGCGTCCGTTAGCGACAGAGTACCCGAGGTTCTTTTTGTGGAAGGTACTGCACCTCCCGAGTTGCGGCTGGGTTGAGCTCATGAACAACAGCTTGCCTGAGCTTCTCTACGCGGAGCATGCTGCTTACCTGGGACCTCGGACTCTATAGACTGGGGATTGGCCGTTGAGGGATTAGCCGGGTGTTACCATCCCTCCATTGGAATAGCGGTCTTCCCTGAAAAGAAAATTCACCCCGATCTTCACACTCTTAGTTCGATCGAGGTAAATTTGGGGGACAATTGTGGTAGACGAAAATCCCCACCATAGGACGAAGTCACCTAGGACGAAAGGAGAACCAAAGAGAGGAAGTACGATGAGCCGGAGAACGACGACGAGCTTGGGGCGATCAGACCAATGGATAGGACGAAGACCTATGATGCGGTTACTTCCACGATCGTAGCAGTTGGACGGTTTTCCCTCCATAACCAAGCGGTTGAGACACCAGCTCAGCGGTTACAGGCACGATCTTGCAACTGCAAGGAGTAGATACTGAAACCCTTTAAAAACGGTTGACAAGCCTCACTATAAAAGCCTACCTACACCAGAAAAGAAGCCCAATCAAATGAAGACTCAAAAGAGCATATTTTTATTTTTCATTTCGTAGATTGTAATCTTAGGACTGTAATTTGTGTGCTTGCGCCCCTGGAGGCTTTCATTCACTTAATCTAACACCCCTTGCTGGGACTTTGTCTCAGGAGGTTTGAACCTTACACGCTCTTCTTTCTTCACGCATAAAAATTGCGCAAACATTCTCTATATGTAGGAATTTGTCTAATCATATTATTGAAAAAAAATAAGTTGGAGTGATTAAGCTTTTATAAGTTGTTTTATATAACATTTTTACTTATCAAACCTTTTTTCTTTTTCAAAAAAATAAATAAAAATATCGGAGCGTGCTTCACGACCCAAAACGGCGAGTTAACAAAACTTGCAGTCACCGGGGTATGCGCACCAAGCACTCTCCCTTTTTCTGGTTGAGATTAAAACTTTAATCCCACGTATTAAAAAACAATATATATATTCTTTCAAAGAATTAATAATTACTCATCTGCAAATAAAAATATTTTTTTTTTTTGTATTTTCTTCTTCAAAATTTAGAAACCCTAAAACGCAAAACACAAGAAACACATCAAAAATTCTCTCTTAAAGAGATATACTAAGAGATCTAAAACTGATCTTTCTTCAATTAAGCTTCGTACGATCATCATAAAAGCCTAAAAGGTCGGTAAAGGAGACAAATTAGGGTTTTCATTAATGCACTTTTAATTTTGTTAATTTCATCTGATACTTGTTTATTTAAATGTTTAAAGGTAAAGATGTATAAAATATATTTTTTAAAATTTATGTTAAATTTATTTTAATTTTGTTGCCATATGATTAGCTTGGATTATTTTATCTAATTTTAGTTTATTTTGATTTGATTTGATTGGTTAATGCTCTTGAGATCCTTATTGAGTTGTTTTATAGATTTTGAAGACGATATTAGGGATTTTTTTTTTTTTATAATATGTCATTTTATTGCAAAAGTTTTGTGAATTTTTATTGATTGGACTTTCCATTGTGATTTTCTATTTTAAATAAAAAGATCGCTTTATTTATTTATTTATTTTGTAAAACTTTATTTACTATGCGGTACTAGTCTAAAGACAAAAACAGCAGTTATTGATTGCAATCAGAGCCAGTGCTTGTTTATTTATAATCTTTTCCGCTTTTTTATTCATTGTTTTTGATTCAGTGGTTTAATGAGTATGTCTGGTTTTATGTCTGATTTAGGTAGCTTTTATGGTTGGTTATTGCAGATATTCAGTAATCATGAGATTTAAGAAAGGGAGCAAAGTTGAGGTTTTTAGAAGTGAGGTTCCTTCTGGTGCTTGGCGGTGCGCTGAAATTCTCTTAGGCAATGGGCAGAATTACACTGTTGGATATGCTAATTATATGGGCAGGATAAATGAAACAGCTGTGGAGAGGGTGTCAAGGAAAGAGATTAGACCTTGTCCTCCTGTTCATGGTGTGGCATGTTGGATGGTTGGAGATGTCGTGGAGGTGTTTGATGATTTTTCCTGGAAAATTGCTACAGTTTTGAAGGCTCTGGTGGGGAGTGCTATTTGGTTAGGTTACTTGGGTCTTCAAGAGAATTCCAAACCAACAAAACAAACATCAGGATGCGTCTATCATGGCAGGATGATAATGGGTTGTGATTGGGAAGGTGATTTTTCAACTTTGTTTATTACTTCATTTTGTCTTACTCTTGTAGTCTTGTTTTTCTTTCTTTCAAGTTGTTGCACAGTTGCACTTATCTTTTCTGTTTGGAGAAATTCTTCTGAAAATATTTTGAGGGGGTCTTATTCATTTTTTCACTCAGTCTTTGTTGATCTTTTTCTATCTTTTGTTAGATTCAGTTGATTTATCTTTTCATTTAATGATTGGTTTGGCCATGAAACTTCTAATATCAAAATAATGAATACATGAATGGTTTTTTGCCTTCATCTAGATGCATGTACTATTGGTTTTCTAGCAAAGTCTTTTCTAACCAGTTGAGTCTTTGTTTAGTCGTCTCGACTTTGTCTAGCTCCTTAAACTAATGTTACTATATGCGCTCTAAGCTCGTGTTCATGTGCATGCATGTATTTGCTTGATGTATATGTATTACTTTTGTTTTGTGCTGCACTCATTTTTTGCAATCGTCTGCTGGCTGCTATTATTTACAGGGTTCAGGGTGTTCAAAAACTGTGAAGTCCAATAGGTCATCAATGCCAAATTTTCCTAAAAAGATGAATACTCCATCTATGCAAGCTGGCGAGAACACCACTGCTTTACAGGAGTCGCATGCTGTCTCAGCTAAAACATTGAAACGAGCCTCCCCTTTTGTTTCCTCTTCTGCTGAATCATGTACTGGAAACATTCAGAAAAGGAGAGCAATTGAAAAAGACAGTGTGCGCCCACAAGTGATTTCAAGGAATCCATCATCCTTACTTGAAAAGGTAGATGCTGTTGCTTACCCACAAGAAAATATGGGTGAAACATACATGAATACTTCGTGTAATTATCAGACAAGTGGCTATCATGAAACAGAGAGGGGAAAACCACATTGTGTTGTTGAGTGTTCTTATGGAAGGAGCTCAGAAGCTAGTGATTCTGATAGTGATATATGCTCTGTTGGTAGTTGTAGTATTATTAGTGACAGTATGAGTGATTTGTCTAGATGGCTTTTAGCAGGTTGTTGTAAAGATGAAGATCCCCTTAATAGTAATGCTGAATCTTTTTCTGGCCATGGAGATGAGGAAGAGAAAATGCCCTTTTCTCTAGTTGGGGATGTAGCAGCAAGAATCCATAGATTAGAGTTGCATGCTTACCGTTGTACTCTAGAGGCATTGTATGCTTCTGGTCCCTTGAGTTGGGCGCAAGAAGCATTATTGACAAACCTCCGCATTACACTTCACATCACAAATGATGAACATTTGATGGAGCTAAGGAATTTAATATCTGGTACAATCCTTCACATTAGTGAATACTAAGTTTAGGGATTTTACTTTTTGCCTTTTTGAAAACATAATCTTCTTTAATTGACTATACTGGCACACTTTTAGGAGATTAGCTTTAATTCTCAACTTTTGTAGCTTTATCAAATTTGCTCAAATTTTCAATTGTCGAGACAGTGGGAAGTTGTAACCTGGAAATTATGTATGAATAATCCTAAGAAAAGTAGAAATTTCCAGGCTCATTATAATTTATCCATTTCTTTTCCAGCACTCTTGTTGTAATTTCAAAATTCAGATCTTGAATATCTTTGCAATCTTAGAAGGTTTAGTGACTGTTGTACTGAGAATCTGGCAGCTTCCAAGGATATGCTACCTCTATGATTTGACTTGTATTTTTGGAACTATTTGTACATGTGATGTGAGGATGATTGTTGAAAATATAATTATTGACTCATATGGATTTTGCATGACTTGCCAATAGCAATACTTTAATTTTTTTTAATGTTCTGGATGTCAGGATGACCGCCAAAGTTTTACTTCATTGTACATAAAAATTGAATAGAGATCTCACATTTGTTCTAGTGCCAGGCACGGTGATAAATGAAATGCTTCACAAAAATATGGCAGCTTTTTGGTTGCTTACTGGGTGTTTGTTTTAGGTAAGAAACCTTGATATTGATACCTATTGTATCTTCCGGCAAATGAAATTGCTTATTGTATCTTCTATCATTGATTTGTATCATTTTATCTCAAAAGTTTAGGATACTAGTGATATGTTTATAAGATGCTGTTAGATCTAATTGAGAATGGGTGGTTATACTTGAAACCATTTAATAGCATTGGAAATTTCATTTTGGATATGTTGTTGATGATCCCCTGCCTTTTCCAGTTCCTATGTTGGAGGCATGCATGCCTTGCTTCCAAAGGTTTAAAGATGATGTTGGGGTTTTCCATCTTTCCCTTGGCATAATAAATGGGGCTTTATCACCATTCAATGCTCCAAATGAGACAATTGATGGAAGCCACTGCATTGGTTTCATTATCTTCTTATCTGTGATGATAAAGTTCATTACAGGTGTTTTGGGACCATCAACTCATGGAGTAAAAGCAGAATCCTAGTTTGAAAGGTCACTTGTCTAACTTTAGATTTAATAATGCACCTTTCGACATTTTTGGTTCGTTGTTTTTTGTTGTGTGTCATTTCAATTGTTGAATAAAGCTTGTGTTGTTCTGTTATGGATCTCTTTGGTTTTAAGGGGGGTTTAAAACCCACCTTTTTTTTTTTTTTTTTTTTTTTTTTTCCATTTTCTTTGAATACTTCTATAGCTATATCAGAAGTTGTTATCAGAATTTGAGCATAGTCACTCTTTTACCAGAGCAGACTCTGGTGTTTGATCATTGCATTTATAGCAGAACCGCAGAAGAGCTGAACATGTCATTTATATTCAAGCATCTTGCAGAATTTATCTTGGACCCAAGTTATGTGATTATATATGTTTTATTTCAATTTTACTTTGATAATTTGGTATTGCTCTAACATTCTGCTGAAAGTGCCAAGTCTGTTTTTACGGGGTGACCAAACGCCTTCGATCCTGAGGAAAATTTTGGTGTTTGTATCTGTTGGGAGGTACATACAGAGTGATGAGCGCTGTTGCACACGTGAAATGTGAGATTGTTGTGGGTTTTAGATTCATTTGGAAAGTTTGATATAAAATAAACGAAGTTTAATCTGTTTTGATCGTGTTGGGTTCTACTGATAACTCTTTTACTTCTTGGCAGGTTCCAAACTCTGCAGGGCGAGGAGACAGAAGTTTCCATGTACACAGCTGTGAACATAAAGCCCCAGTAGAAGCAAGGTAGCGTTCTTACGTGGGCAAATGGCCAATACCTGGCTGCAGTCTCAGAATTCAAGTGCACGATCCTACTTTTGAAACATTCATCTGTTCTTCATCAATATAAGATTCTGTAAGCGCAACTTGTTGACCTTAATAACATTATTATCTGATATTTTCAAAATTAGTCTCAAAATTATTCTGTCTCACATACTTCATATTGACCTACATAATAATCATATTTTTATCACACCTCACATTGGTGACTAAAAGTTGAGTTATATTTCCCTATGTCACATAACTTACCTTTAATCACATTAATTACTTCAATTACGTTACTATTTTATTGAGCAGTCACAATTATGACATTAGTTACATTACCGACCCTTAAGCTTACTGAATACAATCACTATTGTGACCTTAGTTGACGAATTTCTAATTCGTACTTACATAAAATCGACATTAGTCTCAAAATTAATATGTCGCACAATAATCACATTTTTACTTCACATCAATGTGATGACTAAAATTTGTGCTATATATACCTCAATCACATTGTGACATGTTACCTCAATCAGCGACCTCAATTATATTATCTTTATAATTTATTGTCCAAGATCATTTTTAAAACTTATATATCTGGTTTCAGTTCTGTTGGCTTAAGCAGCCAGAAACTCTAACAAGCTGAAATATTAGGTTGTAATTTATAAGAAAATGTATTTCGGTTACAAATTGCAAGTTGGTAATTGTAATTCACAGTGGTCAGTCGAAACACATTTAATCAACACAGTACACTAGGATATGTGGCAAATATTTAAACATCCTACAGAAAATTGGATGGCTCCCTGACCACTACTAACATATAAAATGGAGGCACGAAAACAAAAACAAGAAAACATTCAAAATCCAAAACTCATATCGAAAGACACAACAGATACTCAAAACAATCAATATGGAAGCTTTCACTCGGCCCATTTGTCTTTCACTCGAAGGTGTCATCATCGTCGTCTGGGAGAGGTTGACTAGCAGCAGCGGCAAGCTCAGCCTCATGCCTGAAAAAGATACGCAAAGCACATCACTACAAATGAACTGGAAACAAACATAATAGTTGCAGTGTGTGAACTGGTTGCTACATGTCTGTGTGCAAGTGTGATATAGAAAGAGAAACCATGAAGATTATGATGGAAACTTACTGTTGCTGAGCAGCCACATCGATTTGCACCTCTGGAGGAGCCAGGGCAGGAGACTCCACGAAATGCAAGTTAGGATCCCTACAACCCAAAGAAAGATTTTAGCAATATAAATTCATTCCACATAAAACCATAAAAGAAGAGCTTCACAAAGTTATAAATGATATAGTGAAGCAATGATAATTACCCAGCAAGTTTTCTGGCAAGGTAGAGAAAAGGCTTCTCAAAGTTATAATTGCTCTTGGCTGAGATCTCATAGTACTGCAAGTTCTTCTTTCTGTGGAAAGTAACCTGCTTTGCTTTCACCTGCCTGTTCTTCACATCAACCTTGTTCCCGCAAAGAACAATTGGGATGTTTTCACAAACCCTGAAGAACACAACAAAAAGATGCAAAAGGATTAAGTGCTCTATATCTTTAAAAGCACATAAAAAGAGACGGTAATACAAACCTGCAAAGATCCCTGTGCCATGTTGGAACATTCTTATATGTCAATCGGGCAGTAACATCAAACATGATGATAGCACATTGCCCATGGATGCTGCACAATCAACGATCATATCCAACAACTTAACTAAAGCAAATGATTAAGAGTGATATATAGGAATTCATATCATTACAAACACATTTAACATTCATGAAAAAATTAAAACTACAAAATAAAAACAAGAGCAAGTAATTACTTACTAGTATCCATCTCTAAGACCACCAAACTTTTCTTGTCCAGCTGTGTCCCAGCAATAGAACCGAATTTTCCCACAGTTGGTAAAGAAATCCAAGGGATGAACTTCGACACCAATGGTTGCTGCACGTAATCACAAGTGTCAAAATAAAAATAAAAACAAAAAAAAATTAAAAATACCAAGAATAAAATACAAGCCAAAAAACACTTACGTTCATATTTCTTCTCGAATTCACCGGTAAGATGCCTCTTCACAAAGGTGGTCTTCCCTGCAAAATCAAATCAATTCGAAGTCAGAAAAATACAAAATTTAATACCCTAATTCAAATACCACCACTCTGAACCCAAACCCAAAACCCTAAACCCTATCAGGCCAAAAAGAGTTGAAATAACCAACAAAACCCTAGATTTACAGTATAAAAACCTAAACAAAATTCAATAAAGAAACAAACTTGATTAATTTAATTAACCGTTCATTACCAGTGCCACCATCGCCGACAATTACAAGCTTGAAGCTTGGATAATCAACTGTTTGCTGATTCGGAAGAGCCTGAACCACAGAAATAAAATCAAATAATTAATCAAAACACATCAAGTTGCAGATCATGTAATCAAGAATCAAACGGCAAGAGATTGAGAGAGAGACGAATCATTTCATACCATTCGTTGATTGATTTTGCTGCGTCTTGATATTTGAATTTGATCAAGATAGCGCCCAGTGAGTTGAGTGGCAAATGGCTTCACAAGTTTATTATTATCATATAAGACGTGTTTAGGAGACCCTAAATTTAAGCTCTTTCTGAGTGGCTGCACCGGATGGAAAGTTCTGGATGGTCGATGACTTATAGACGTTTATTTTTTATTGGTTAGTGTAGATATAACGGTGATATGTGTTGTAGGTGATCTTGGCTCAGCAGCATCGTTAGCTCTATGCTGACGCTAGTCTCTCCACCGTCTGATTTTGTGAACTATCATTTTAACGTGGGTTTTAATTGGGTTTTGGGTTTATTCATGATAAAAATGGGTAAAGTTGGAAGCTTACTATAAGGAGATCCTCCTTTGGAGCATGCTTCCCCTTAATAAGTTCCCTAACTTTTGTCTTCTGCATAGAGGTGTTCAATGTGATATATATTCTAAAGCTTCATATAATATGTAAACAGATTTATATGTTTAAAATAAAAGATATATTGTTAATTTATTAATTGTTTTAATTTATATCGCATATTGTAAATTATTCAGTTTACTCTTAATTACTTATGTACCTTCAGATTTAGTGTATGAGTGTCATACATAAGATAATTTAAGTCTGAAGTTAATAATCTAAAATAGCTCATAGAGAGCAAACAAAACGAGTACTTTATTTATGGTTTATCTATAGCTGCGGTTCATTCTATAATTGAATGACGACCTTGATCCGGGATCGTCCATGTGGTGACAAGAAAATAAAGGTACCTTATATGATGTGATCATATAGGACTGGACCCAAATCGAAATGAATTTCTTATAAAATCTGTTAAATAAATAAATTCATTTCAATCTACTAGATGATCATATATATATTGATTTGAATCATAAGTGTACTACGAACTCCTGCATGACAGATTATGTCTTTGATTTATAAAGGTGAGGTTGGTGTAGAAATCTCGACCAATAACTACTTACTTTGGGGACATGGTTTGGTGTGTAGCTGGTGACATTTTGCATAGATATGGAGTTCACTCATCATTGCGAGAAGTAGATGAGTGTCTTCCTTAAGGGTTGATTCGGTACTTGAACGATTAGAGCATTCAAGTCTTTCTATTACGAATATAAAGATTAATATTCATAATGGTTATGAATAAATCGTTCATTAAAGAATTAATGGTACTTAAGGTAAAAATAATTAGAGGGGTATAACAGTCATTTTGACCCGGCTCTAATTATGAGATACTCGTGAAAGGTCAATCCGCATGTAATGACTATATCGATGGACACCGACGTAATTTGGCTTATATAATAAATCTACAGCGATGAGAGTGCAACTTTAGGTTTTTAGTGGAATAACTTAAAGTTAATAATTCAGAATATTTAATTAAATAGTTTAATTAATATTTCGAGATTATTGGAGCTCGGAACTATAGGTCCATTTGGCCCCCGTGCTATCTCGATATACTATAGCAAATCATATCATAATTGGATAGTCTAATTATGAACTCACATGCAATATTATAGATTATGTTAAAATTATTAATGTGGTTAATAATTGAAGTCACACTTGAAAACTATAGTAAATAAGTTTAATATAAAATATTCATTATTTAATGATTATGAGATAATCATATACATTTATATTTATATTTTGTAAATATTAAATTATATGATAATTTAATTATTATTTTGAATTAAAATATGTATTAATATTTGATATCAATACACATTATTTCAAAATGAGTTACAAAATATGTATTAAGGTGGAGGTTTAATGTCTTTATTATGAAAACATTTAACCATGAATTTTGTTGTTATAAAATTTGAAAAGTTTAGCAAAAAATACCCAAGGATTTAGAGATATAATGGTAATTTCAATTACAATTATGTCAACCAAAACCCTATCATATAAAAGAAAAAGTGGTTTTGCTTTGTGAATAAAAAATTTTCTTTTTACAAACCCTAACCACCTTTCTCTTCTTTTTTATCTAAGTGTTGAAAGAAAAATAAAAAGAGAGAAAAAAATGTGTGTGACTTTTAATCTCTAAATCATTTAGGGAATAATTTTTTGAGCATAGCCCACTCTATTTTTTGTTGGTAAAGAGTTATAGGATGGAAGATCATTTGGTGTTGATGCAAAAACCTCAATTTTCCTTTTTTTTTTCTCACAGCAGTGAGTAGAATACTCTACTCATTGCCGCCAATTGTTTATTAGAAAACTCTACTCATTGCCGCCAATTGTTTCTTCCATTTGGGGAGTGTTTTGTGTTGTGTTTCTGTTCAGAATATTTGGGAACACAAATGACTATTTTGTGGACGTTTTGGGACTGTTCTGGATTCATTATTTTGTCCAAAATAGTGACATAAAATCAGCGAACAACCAACACAAAATGTGAGCTGCGCGCACGTAAAAGGTGTTTTCGGTTTGCAAAACAGTCCAGTTTTTTTGCTGCTATTCGGGGGCTGTTCAGGGCTGAAAAAATCATTAAAAAAAGAAGCAAAACAAGTCCAAAGAATCTGGACAGTTTCAGCTAAGAAAGGGCAAAGGCAGAAATTTTTTTCAAGGTCGATCCCGGTGCCTAACACACTTCCGCCGCACCAAAAATTGTTTCCTACAATTGGTATCAGAGCTCGATATTGAAAAGTGTTTTAACCCTTCTTATTTTTATTAAAAAGTTTCTGGTTTTTATTTTTTATATGTGATATAAATATTTTTGCATGTTATGATGAGTAGGCACAAATCTTATGTTCATGTGATGAATGTTTATGTTTAAGTTCATGTGATGAATGTATTGCATTTGTCATAAATTCTTCCGGCTCTAATTTTTATGTTATTTTATTTTTGGGGAATGTAAGGCCATAAGACAGTTTTTATAAAGTATTGTAAACAAATTTTATGTAATATTTGAGTTGTGTCAATTTTATGTAATTGAGGAGCCGATGTCGCCAACGACTTAACACTATTCCATGGAGCAAGGTTTGAAGACCAGAGGATGTCTTGGTAAATATTTGTACTAATTAGATTAGTATATGAAAAATAAGAAACTGGTCAATGCAATTTTATTTTTATATTATATGTATGTTTAATTTAATTTGTTTGAATAACATGTCATATACCTTAGGGTGTCTGCTCTTTCATTTTCACATGTCATAACATGTAATAGACGCATGAATATTCTAGTCATAAATTGTAATATGATATGCATGAAAACAAATTAATAGGATTAATGGTTTTAATGGTTTAAAATTAGAAATCGAATTTAATATATATACGGGCTTTATAAGTGCATTATATTTTCCCTTGGTATATCGGATGGAAACCCGGACGTAAATTCCATAGCCGATTCCGAATGGACGATAGTATGGTGTGCACTCGAGACACAATTCCACATAGGGGTGTTCACAGGTCGGGTCGGGTCGGGTTTTTTGATTTTTTTTTACCCGATCGGGTCGGGTCATTCGGGTCCTTCGACCCGCAACCCGAAATTTGAGCAGTTGACCCGCGCGGGTCGGGTCAAAAAGCTGCGGGTTGGGTCGGGTCAACATAATATGCAGTAAATAATATATATATATATATAATATATATATATATATATATTTTGGATACAAATTATCACATGGCAGTGAGTAGCAGAATCGACAAAATGTCTGATTTAACATCAACCTAATCCAGAGTTCGAGTCCGTAAGCATTTTATTCAAAAATAAAATTTTCAAAAAATGAGTAAGCTGCTGAGATTCGAACCGGAGAGCAAATGAAGACAAAGCAAGGACAGTGCCATTTCAACACAATTATATCATGTTAAAATCGTATCATTAAAACTATATATATTATAATTATAAAATCATTTACTTCGGATCGGGTCGGATCAGACCCGATTTTTCTGCTCAAAACCCGTGACCTGATCCGAAATATCGGGTCGGATCGAAGTTTGACCCGAAAATGAATTTTATAATTGATAAACCCGACCGAGTCGGGTCGGGTCGTTGCGGGTCGGGTCGGGTCGTTGCGGGTCGGGTCGCGGGTCAACCCGACCCTATGAACACCCTAATTCCACATATCATTGAAATTTATAAGATGCTTATATTAATTAAATAGTTTAATTAAAAGTTTTTGTCCCTTATTTAGAGTTGCTACATAATCGCACTAAGAGCTTATGGAATGGTGCGCTGGTAGAGAGGTAAAGCTCCCAAAGCCTCAAGTTCTGCCCTCTCCCTTTTCACCTGCAAAACACAAGCAACAAGACATTTTAGCAGAACTCCAAACTTCACAGATCGGTTTTCCAATAAGGATGAAGCCACACTTTCATGAAAAACAAAAAAAAAAAAAAATCTTAATTCATTAGTCCCCACTTGGGAATTCTTCCATTTTTAAACTCACTAAAAATACATTAATGTTAGAGACTGAAAACTGCTATCTTGATTTTGAACCACAGGAACTTAATAACCGATAAACCTACAAAATATATATATATATATACAGATATTCAACAACCCAATTAGGTAATCCAAGGGTATGGGCATTTTCACTGAACATTACCATCAACAATGTGGAAGGGATACTTCATCACGAAAATGACAAGAAAAAGACCCTCGTGAATATCTAGATATATTAAAGCAATTACGCAAAAATCAGGGCCGGTCCTGAGTTTTTGGGTGCCCGGTGCGAAAGCTCAAAATGTCCATTTTTGATAATTTGTTTCCAAAAATTACCTACACATGATATAACAAAAATTTCCGATCAAAAGTATCATTCCAACATATATTATATATTATCGGCCAAGGCATAAACCCATTTTCAAGTTTGACATAGCAACTAAGTTTATTGCATAATTCAATGACTCATGGCAACTCATCACCTAAAGCATAAATATCTACAATGCTTAATCTAATTGGTAATCATGCAAAATAATACAATTCCAACCAAAACTTCATGAATTTTCGAAAATGGGCATAAAGGTTACATGCTTAGAAGTTAGAAAACTCAAATTAATCTAAGGAAATGAGAAAGAAACTTAATAGGGCTGAAGAGAGCATGAAGAATCAATAAATCCCACTATTTATTGGACAAAAATTTACAAGAGAAAAATGAGCTAGAGAGGGAGAGTCATGTAAGGAAATTTCATGAGTTTTTTTTAAAGAGAGATGATGACGAATAGTGCATC
This sequence comes from Zanthoxylum bungeanum, assembly GCA_019454045.1. Taxonomy (NCBI): domain Eukaryota; kingdom Viridiplantae; phylum Streptophyta; class Magnoliopsida; order Sapindales; family Rutaceae; genus Zanthoxylum; species Zanthoxylum bungeanum. Next base: position 135,281 of record SKCR01030518.1, read on the forward strand.
CAAGGTTTTTATTCACAAAAAAGAGATATTTAAGTAATAAAATATTAATAAAAATTTAAATATTTGGTGCCCCTAATGACTGTTGGGCCCTGGACAGTTGCCCTTGTGGCACTGTGCCAGGGCCGGCTGTGGCAAAAATACTTGAGACTCTTCACATTGTATTTCATGTACGTATGCAGGAACATACGCATGGATGTGCGAACGTGTGCCTTTATGTGTTTACATTAATATGCATCCTCTCTCTCCCCTGTCAATAGTGACTTCAATTGGTGTAGACAGAGACATAGCAAGGTTTGAAAAATCGGACTGAGGAGCGCCTCAACCTCAACCTCAACCTCAGCCTCAGCCACCTCGAGCCCTTTTTTTGTATTTTCAGAATACGCCTCACACTACCTCAAGTCGGGGTATTGCAACTTGGATGCCCCTACTCGAGCATGCAAAAACCATGTTGGGGTTTTTAACCGTTTAATCGGGTAACGCGGCGGTACGTGAAAAATTAATTTTTCCGATTTAATTTATTTTTCTTGGGTAATTTAAATAATTAATTTATTCTAATTACTCAATACTCAAAAATTCAGAATTTACCCAATTTTTCTCAAATTATCGTGAGTCCCTAAAGTTTGCATTTTGATCATTTTAATCCTAAATTGTCAAATATAAGTTTAGGTGATTGGAAAAGGCCCAATTTTGGTTAAGGCATAAACCCTAATTTTTTTAATTAATCAAATTATCCAAAATTAATTCAATATCACACTTTAATCCAATCTCTACAACACCAAACTAGCCTCACCACTTTGAAACAATTCTAGCTCATCAATGAGTGGCCTAACAACTCTAGAATGGCAACCAAGTCATCTAATGACAAAAAGTGTTCTTATTAACCATTAACAAGCTTACTTTTATTACATACATGCATATATTTCTCATTCAAGCTTCCAAACTTCTCAACACAAAACCAAGAGAGTAAAAAAAATATTTACACATCATATGTTAGAGCTAAGAACAATAGAAATATTTTTCTATCTAAAGAAAAGATGAAATTACTTACTAATCTTCAAGATTTTCCTTGGATTTCTTTAGCACTTTTTCTTTTCTCTCAACTCTTTTAGGTTTATGTATTTTGGAGGCTTAACCTAATGAAGGAAATGAAAAACTAAACCTTTTGTATTTCTAAAACCTTGGGCGAAAATTGGAGAAAAAATGAGAAAAATATATTTTACTTTTTTAATCTAATTAAAGGAAGCAAAATGTAATTTTAACACTTTTTCTTAAATGCAAACAAGTCAAACATTTACAATGTAATCATTTCCTTACATAAATATCACTTTAGATATTTTTATTTTAATTATTTTAAGTTATATAATCAAATAATTACTTAAATATAAATATCTAGATATATGTATTATATTTACACTAAATAATCAAAATACATATATTTATGATATATGTCAAATATCTTATTTGATAATTAATCCATGTGTATTTAATAAAATCATATATTAAATACAAATACACATTAATTAGGAAAGGACTGAAAAGTCCCTATGCATGTATCTTTTCGTTTAACCGTTAAATGATTTATAAATAATCAATATTAGTCATAACTGTTGCCCCAGTACTGTACGAGTATATTTCATTATGTGAGAATCTCTAAGTTCAGATATATCCGTCACGAAATCTATTTCGTGTCCATAATCTACCCACCCGTAAATTATGACGACCACAGAAAAAATCGATGAACCATACAGGTCGAGGTCATTGCATAAGTATATTTCCTCCGTCACAAGTATCAGAGATACAGATATAAACGTCAAATCTCTTTAGGTATAATTTCATCGACGTATTAATTAATGATCTCTTAATAACACTTCTACAATGTACCACTGGCCCATGGATTTAACATATCGCTAACCCAATATTGAATAGATATGCTCTGTACACAGAACTGACGGATCCTTTCTTGACACACACAGAATATCATGAGAATTAGTCCACGCCCAACGAACAGGCGAATGTTTGACCTAAATAGGTCGGTGACGTGACTGCCATCAAAGTGTGGAGGATTTCTCATATATCCATAATGGTATCTCAAGACAAAGAATCATTATGTTACTCAACCCGAGAAGATTCTTATTGACGTTGGTGTACCATCTATTAAGAATCTTCTGTGAGTTGTTCAATATTTATCCGATATAAATACCTACATGTCTATACGAGTCTCCGAGACTCATGGTTCATTGAGTATTAACCATTGAAATCCTAGATTCCATTATACGACACGTACCGGTCTCCGCGGGTTTACTTACTGACCAAGTAATGTAAACCTTGAAAAAAAACAGTTTAAAAATGATACTGTTATGATACAACTCAATATCAGTTGCGACGCTTTTGCAACTGTATCATAACCAATCATTCTAAGGTCAATTACGTATTTACCATATAATGAAAGAAGTTATATTAAAGAAACTGTTATTTTATTCATAATAAAATAATTACATAAGTATTTACAGGGAAATACAAAAGAAATTGGCGCTTCCAGCATCAATCATAAAAAATTCTCCTACTTGCTCTAGTGCCAATATCGATTGTATCTCATACCCATGGACTCAACATGTTTATCAAATAACTTGGGAGAAATGGCCTTGGTAAGCAAGTCTGCCATATTATCTTCGCTCGGGACCTTACACACGATAATGTCCCATCGCGACACAAACTCTCGAATAATGTGATACTTATGTTCCACATGGTTTGATTTTTGATGCGCTCTTGGTTCATTTTCTTACGCAATGGCTCCATTATTATCATAGTATAACGGAATCAAATTCTCGATACGTGGGACAACTCTCAACTCTGTGATAAAGTTCCTAACCAAAATAGCTTCTTTTGTAGCTTCAGAAGTTGTAATATATTCCGCCTCTATGGTGGAATCAGTTGTGAACCTCTGTTTGGAACTTTTCCAACTAACTACACCTCCGTTAAGGGTAAACACAAATCCTGATACAGAGTTTCTATCATCAGGATCCGATTGAAAATCCAAATCTATGTACCATTAACCTGCAGTTCATTTCCTCAATATATCAAAAACTTATCCTTAGTAACCTTAAGATACTTTAGTATATATTTAATGGCCATCCAATGGTCATTTCTTGGATTGGACTAATATCTACTGGTTACACTAACCGCGAAGCTGATTGTGGGACCACAGGAACTGGGCGACGCATGCTGTCCTAGGCTCGCGGCCTAGTCGGGAGTACGGAGTAGCCACGGGGGACTAAACCGGAGAGTAATGGAGTCGCCACCCGGTGTGAACCGGGAAAATGAGATTTAAGGCCGCACTCACCCCTCGCAAGGGAAGACCTCAAACCGTTGGGTTCAGAATGGTCCCTTACTTATGTCACTTGTAATGAAAGGATTCGTGTAATAATTTAATCAAGCTTAAGTAACACTTATTTCCAAGAGTATCATGCTTCTAAATTCACATGCACAAAAATAAAACTTACACCTAAATTTGCATATATTTCACATCTAAGATTGCATGCTTGAATGTACATCAAAGTAGCAACGAACATACAACTTCATTGGCATATTGTATTCATGGAAACACAAGCACACACTAACCACACAAGCACACATAAAGGCGAATCAGATAATGGCGAACATGTGATTTCATAGACATATTATAAACAAATAGCCATTACATGTCCATGCACAAATAAAAGAGTCAACTAAGTACATAATGCAAAAAGACACTTAAGGATGCAATTAGGCATTAAAGTGAGCATGCTATGACGTGGTGCAAAAGAAGATAACTAATATGGACACAAGGACACATGTGAGCACTTTTCCAAGTGGTACGTGGAATTGTATCCCAAGTACAGACCGCACTACCGTCCATTCGGAATCGGCTACGGAATTTATGTCTGGGTTTCCATTCGATATACCACAAGAAATGATACTCAAATGCTATCATAACATGGATATATGAATTGTAATACGTTAAGCCAAGACAGGGATAGATGATGCAATCAATAGATGAAAGACACGGCAAATATCGTGGTAAAGGTAGCCTTTTAGGCTTTTCTTCCCCCAAATGGAGAACCTTTTAATCCAACACAATAAGCCCATGCGCCTTTCGTTACAATGCGTACAAAGATAAAGATAACTATATGAAATTTTGTATACCCGATTGAATACATCTTACATTCAACCGAGTATATATCAACCGACGCGGCAAAACATCGTGGTAAAGGATTTTAACCCCTCCAAATAGGGGACCTTTAATCCGACTTACTAAGCCCATGCGCTCGATCACATCATGCATACAAAAATAAAGACAATCATATCAAACTTAGTATGCCCGATTGAACATATCTTACATCCAACCGAACACACATCAACCGACGCGGCAAAGCATCGTGGTAAATGATTTTAACCCCTCCAAATAGGGGACCTTTAATCCGACTTACTAAGCCCATGAGCTCGATCGCATCATGCATAAACAAGTAACATGCAGAATTCAAATGACGAAAAATAAATAAATCAAAGCAACATAAAACAAAAGAAGGTGTCGTTTACTCAAGCGGTACGTGGAGTTGTATCCCGAGTACATATCATACTACCGTCCATTCGGAATCGGCTATGAAATTTATGTCCGGGTTTCCATCCGATATACCGCGAGAGTTGACACATCTTTCATTTTATTCCAAAGCCACAACATACAATATTTCATCATACATGCATATTTATCTACTCAAGGGCCACAACATGCATTTCCACATAACAATTATGCGAACAATACTTAATAAATAATGAAAATAAAACAGAAAACGAATGTGAAAAATACCCTCAGGTCTAACCTTTTATGTCGACTTTCAGACTCGCGTTTCACGGCCGTCGGAAGGGCTATCACACCGCAACTTTTCTGGTTCACTGGTTTGCGTTTTACCTTGCTGTTTCGCTGCTCAAGCTACTGTTTTGACCTCCGTTTTGCTGCTATTTCCTCGCGGTTTCGCTGCCGTATTGTTGCCGTATTTTGGTCACTGTTTTTGGTGTTTTAGGCTACTGTTTCGGCTCGATTTTGGGACTGTTTTGGGGTATTTTCGGGGGCTGTTTTAGGGTAGTTTTGGGTGCAGTTTTGGGCTAATTCTGGGACTATTTTAGGAGTGTTTGTGAGGGTAGTTCACTGGCAGTGTAGTGGGGTAAATAGGCGTGTAGTTTAGGGTCATATGTGCGGCAGTTTTGGGTCCAAGGGGTTGGCAACGTGTCTTTGTGGGTGAATTGGCGAAGGTTGGGGCTGAGTGTTTTGGCTATTGCTATGTGTTAAGGTGCGTGAAGGGTAGTTTATGGGAGACGTGTGTTTGCTGCGTGAGGTATCTTTTGAGCGGTGGAGTCGTGTGTTTGTTTGTTAGCGTGTGGTGTGATTAATGTGCAGTGTGAATGAGGGTTTGGTCGGTTGTAGGGTTTTGTCGTGAGTGTTTGAGTGCAGGTGTTGATTGCTACGTGTGTTTTGGCTTAATGGAAGGGCTGTCGAAGGGTCGGTCGGTGCTTAAAGGTCCGTGGTCGGTGCTGGGCGTGAAGGTGTTGTGCGTTTTTTTTTGGCTAAAGGCAGTTTTCACGTGGCTTATAAGGGCTGATTACGTGATGGTCTGAGGCGTGAATCAATTGAAGGTTGTTTGGTTTTGTGTGGGCTGATGCGTGTAGAGAAGGAAAGGTCTGAGTGCGTTGGTTCGTGGCTGATTGTGAGGAGTGTGTCTTTGTTTTGTTTTTGGTCTTTTTGCCTGTCAGAAACAAAAAAAAGGGTTTATTTTATGTGTGTTTGTGCCGTGAGGGTGAAGTAGTTGGGAGAGGAGGATCGCTTAAAAAAGTGTTGTTTATATAGAGAATGGCTATGGCTTCTCTTTGTCTCACAAGGAAGGGATTTGATTTTGTGTTGAGCAAGAAAGTCAAAGATTGAGGGGGGACAAATTTGGTTTAGATTAGGAATACAATATATTTGATTGGTTAGGATTAGGCATTTAATTTGTTAGATTAGGAAGTCAATATTTTTAATTTGTTATGATTGATTTTAATTAGGCATATCATCTTTTTTAATTTAGTATGTAATATATTTGATTTGTCTAAATTAGGTATGATTTTTATTTATGTTTTATTTAATTTGGTAAATGATTTAATTCTTTATTTATTTATTTTAATTAATATTTGATTTAATTTGGGTGTGTATTAGGTGAATGGGCGTGTGGGCCTTGGTTGGGCGTGTGGGGCCTTTGGTTGGTGGGTTTGGTTTTGTGTGGGCTAGGTGTGCTGGCTTGCGGGGGTTTTAGGTCAAGGTCAAGGGGCTTGCGGGGATTTTGGGCCGAGGTTAGGTGATTGTGAGTGTTTTGGGCCGGGAATAATTTTTAAAACGGAGAACTAACAAGTAACCCGAAGCTAAACCAGCGAACTTAATCCGAATATGAGTCAATTCTTGACTCCTCCCTTCCGACGTCTGTTTCCCACGGCTTCCGTGACTTAAGAGGTAGTGCCTCCAACTGAGACTCATCATCGGGTTTCACATGCAAAAATGCAATGCCTACACTGATATCATTCTGGTACATAACCTGGCATACATGATGTTGCCCAAACACGAACCATAAGGCTGATTAGACATTCTAATCTTCTAATCTTCTATTTGTGGACACATCTTATTCGAAAGATGAATTCCATGTCTGAATGGTATATTTATTGTCTTACAATCACCAAAGTTGTACCGTTCCAAGATCTTATCTATGTACGCTGATTAAGATAACTCAATGAGCTTCATTTCTCTATCTCTATAGAGCTTTATGCCTAAGACATATGAAGCTTCTCACAGGTCATTCATAGAGAAATTCTTACAGATGTAAACTTTAATGCCTTGCATCATCCCAATATCATTCCCAATGATCTGGATGTCATCAACATAGAGTACTAAAAACACCACCATACTCCCACTGACCATTTTATACACACAAGATTCTTCTGAATTCTTGAGAAAACCAGACAATTTGATTATCTTGTCGAATCAAAGATTCCAACTTCCCGAAGCATGTTTATGTCCATAAATGAACTTCTTAAGCTTACATATCACGCCCGAGTTTTCGCTGGATACAAAACCCTCCGGCTATTCCATATAGATTTCTTCGTCAAGAAATCCATTCAGAAAAGTCATTTTGACATCCATCTGCCAAATCTCGTAGTCATGACAAGCAACAATAAACAACAAAATCCTAATAGACTTTAGCATCACTACTGATGAAAAAGTTTCATCGTAGTCGATACCAGGTCGCTGCGTGTAATCTTTAGCTACCAATCGGACCTTAAAGGTTTCAAACTTTTCATCAGACCCACGCTTCCTCTTGTAAACCCATTTACAACCGATATGAACAATTCCTTCAAGAAGAAGAACCAAGTCCCAAACTTGATTCTGATGCATAAAGTCTACCATTGATTTCATGGCCTCTTGCCACTTCACGGAGTCGATGTCCAACATCGCTTCTGTTGGGGTTTTATACGGAATTACAGGGTTGACGCAGCGGAACGCGGAAAACTTATTTTTCCGATTTCAAAAATTTTTCTTGGAATAATTAAATAAACATATTTATTTAATTAAACAATACTTAAAATCTGAAATTTAAACCCAAGAAATCATATCTCTTATAATTAACCGAATTACCCTAAGCTTTTGCAAATAATCATTTTGGTCCTTAAATTGTCAAATACATATTTAATTGATTCCAAATCAATCCCAAAATAATTTATACAAGTCAAATACATCAAATTATAATTTTCAACTCAGATCCAGAATTTTTTGGAAATTGCCGAACCAGCCCAGAATTTGTCATTAATTACAATTTGGCCCAATTTGTTCAAAACACATCAAGATCAAATCCAATCAATCCCAAAATTAATATACATCAAATATACATCAAATTATATCATTTATATGAAAAGCCCCAAAATTGGATTAGGTTAGAACCCTAATTTCATAAATTAGTCCAATTACACAATTTACATTAAATTGAATTAATTCAACACTTTAATCATTCAATTACCACACCAATCAAGTCTCACCATCATAAATTTACTCAAGAATAATTCTAGGTTAATTATGAATGGCTAAGCAACTCTAGAATGACAACTTTAATTTCTAATTAATCTATTAAGCTTAATGCACTAATAAGCTTATAAATTAATTATACATGCTTAACATCTTTAAACAAGTGTCCAACAATTTAATTACAAACTAAAGAGTAGAGACATCAATCTTACAACACAATTGAAGATAAGAATAATAGAAACAATTTCTATCTTGAAGAAAATTGAAAAATACTTACAAAATTTCCAAAAACTTAAGTTAGCTCTCAACTCACTTTGTAATATTTTTGTTAAACTTATCTAACTTTGAAAAATGAGACAAAATAATTTTTGTATCAAAAATTCCAAAATGCCGAATTTTCAACAAAGAAAAATCAAATACTTTATTTTTTGTTTCAGTTTAATTGGTACACATTTTGCTAAATATCAAGATAACATTTATCTATTCATAAAGCATACTAAAATGTGTTCCAATGGCATCATGCCATTTCCAAACTTTAAAAAATCAAATGATGACTTACGATATTTGTTATTTAATTAACTAATTATTTAACATTTAAATAATTAAATACAAATATCCTAATATATGTATTATATTTACATTAAATATTCAAATACATATATATAAATGATATATATCAAATATCACAATTTGATATTTTATTAATGTGTATTTAATAAAATCAGGTATTAAATACAAACACACATTAATTTGGAAATGATCGTTAGGTCCCGATTGCAGGTATTTTTCTTTTAACCGTTAAACGAGTTATAAATAATCAGTATTATTCATAAATGTTGCCCTAGTGCTCCACGAGTATATCTCATTAGTGAGACTCTATAGGTTCAGACATATCCGTCACGAAATCAAATTTCGTGTCCATAATTCACCCATCCGTAAATTATGACGAATATAGATAAACTCTCTGAACCATACAGGTCGAGGTCACTACATACGTATAATCCATCTGTCACAGGTATCCAAATTATTCTAGATATATAGATACAAAAGACAAATCTCTATAGATATAATCACGTCGACGTTTCTATTAGCAATCCCTTAATAACACTTAGAACTGATTTCTACAGTGTACCACGAGGCCATGGATTTAACAGATTGCTAATTCCATATTTGAATACCTATGCTCTGTACACAGAGCTGGCAGATCCTTTCTTGATACACACAGAATATCCTGAGCATCAGTCCACACCTAACGAACAGACGGAGGTCTGATCTGAATAGATCGGTGATGTGACTGTCATCTAAGTGTGAATGATAACTCATATATCCACATTTGTATCTCAAGTCAAAGAATCACTATGCTCACTCAACCTGAGAAGATTCTTATTGACGTTGGTATACCATCCTTTAAGAATCTTCGGTGAGTCGTTCAGTGTTTATCTGCTATAAACACATACACGTCTATACAAGTCTTCAAGACTCATGGTTCACTGAGAAACCATCGAAATCCAAGATTCCAATATACGACATGTACCAGTCTCAACGGGTTTACTTTACTGACCAAGTAATGTAAACCTTGACCAAAAACAGTCTAAGAATGACAACGTCATGATACAACTCAATGTCAGTTGCGACGCTTTTAGAACAATATCATAACTAATCATTATAGGGTCGGTTACGTCTTTGCCATATTAAAGAAGAAGTTATATAAAAGAAGAAGTTATATAAAAGAAATGTCTATTTTATTCATAATAAAATATTACATTAGTATTTACAAGGAAATACATAATAAAATTGGCGCTCAGAGCACCAACCCTAACAAAATATCCCACTTGCTCTAGTGCCAATATCGATTGTATCTAATACCCATCGACTCTACATGTTTATCAAATAACTTCGGAGGTATGGCCTTCGTAAGCGGGTCTGCTACATTATCTTCACTTGGTACCTTACACACAATAATATCCCATCGCGACACAATCTCTCGAATGATGTGGTATTTTAGTTCCACATGCTTCGACTTCTGATGCGCCCTTGGTTCTTTTGGTTGCGCAATGGCTCCAATATTATTATAGTATAACAGAATCGGATTCTCGATACTTGGGACTACTCCCAATTATGTGATAAAGTTCCTAACCGAACAGCTTCCATTGCAGCTTTAGAAGCTGCAATATATTCCGCCTCTGTGGTGGAATCAGCTGTCGATCCCTGTTTGGAACTCTTCCAAAAAACTGCACCACCGTTAAGGGTAAACACGAATCCTGATGTAGAATTTTTATCATCAAGATCCGATTGGAAATCAGAATCCGTATACCCATTAACTTGTAGTTCGTTTCCTCCATAGATAATAAACTTATCCTTAGTACCTTTAAGATACTTGAGGATATGTTTAATGGCCATCCAATGATCATTTCCTGGATTAGACTGATATCTGCTCATCACACTAACTGCGAAGCTGATATCAGGCCTCGTACATAACATGGCATACATGATGCTACCCAAACACGAAGCATAAGGTTGATTAGACATTCTAATCTTCTCATCTTCTGTTTGCGGACACATCTTCTTTGAAAGATGTAAGCCATATCTGAACGGTATGTTTGCTGTCTTACAGTTATCAAAATTATACTGTTCTAAAATCTTATCTATGTACGTTGATTGAGATAACCAAATAAGCTTCCTTTCTATATCTTTATAGAGTTTTATGCCTAAGACATAAGAAGCTTCACCCAGGTCCTTCATGGAGAAATTCTTACAGAGGTAAGCTTTGACGCCTTGCATCATCCCAATATCATTCCCAATGATAAGGATGTCGTCAACATAGAGAATTAAAAATACCACCATACTTCTACTGGTCTTCTGATACACACATGATTCTTCCGAACTCTTGAGAAAATCAGACAATTTGAATATCTCGTCGAATCGAAGATTCCAACTTCGTGAAGCATGTTTAAGTCCATAAATGGACTTCTTCAGCTTGCATACCATGCCTGAGTTTTCGCTGGATGCAAAACCCTCCGGCTGTTCCATATAGATTTCTTCATCAAGAAACCCATTTAGAAAAGCTGTTTTGACATCCATTTGCCAAATCTCGTAATCATGATAAGCGGCAATTGACAACAAAATCCTGATGGACTTTAACATTGCAACTGGGGAAAAAATTTCATCGTAGTCGACACCAGGTCGCTGTGAGTAAACTTTAGCTACCAGTCGGGCCTTAAAGGTTTCAACCTTTCCATCGGGCCCACGTTCCCTCTTGTAAATACATTTACAACCAATAGGAACAATTCATTCGGGAAGCGGAATCAAGTTCCAAACTTGATTCTCATGCATTGAGTCCATCTCGAATTTCATGGCGTCTTGCCACTTCACGGAGTCAATGTCCAACATTGATTCTCTATAGGTAAAAATGTCAGTCTCTTAAACTAAGAGAACATCAAGACTCTTTTCTTGTATCAAATACAAGCGTTCAGGATGTCTAAATACCCTTTGTGACCTACGATGTGTGTGTGTTGAAGGTTCTTCATCTTCTTGAACTATAGGTTCCTCCATTAGTTCGTTGGTTCCATGTTGTACTTTATAAAGTTCAACCTGTCTATGATCACCACTTTTAGCCAAAAATTCTATTTCTAGAAATTTTTTGAATCGAGCTACGAACATATTTCGATGCTCGGTATCATAGAAAAAATATCCTTTTGTATTTGAATGATATGCAACAAACCTAAACTTTTGCCCTCGAGGCAAAAACTTATTTTGCTGAGCCATCCTGATGTATGTAGGACACCCCCAAATCTTAATATAACTAAGATTTTGTTTCCTATCGGTCCATATCTCATACGAAGTCGTAGGAACAGCTTTTGAAGGAATCTTATTCAGGAGATGAGCGACAATTAAAAGAGCATAACCCCATAAGTAATAGGGTAAATCTGTATAACTCAACATCGATCGAACCATATCCAATAAAGTCTGGTTTCTCCTCTCTGACACTCTATTATGTTGCAGAGTGCCTGTAGGAGTATATTGAGTGAGAATCCCATTCTCCTTTAAATAATCAGTGAACTCTCCACTCATATATTCACCGCCTCGATCAGATTCAAGGCATTTAATATATTAACCAGTTTGTTTTCAACTTCATTTCGGAATTTTTTGAACTTTTCAAAGGTTTCTGATTTATGTCTCATCAAATAAACATAACTGTACCGTGACAAATCATCGGTAAAGTTACCGAAGTAAGAAAAACCACTGTGCGAAGCTTGACTCATTGGACCACATACATCAGAATGTATGAGTTCTAATAGGTCAGTGGCTCGGTGTCCAACACCCGAAAATGGAGCTTTGGTCATTTTACCCCGAATACAAGATTCGCAAGTTGGATAAGGTTCAATGATGAATTCATGTATCAAACCATTCTTAACCAATTGGGTTAGGCGTTTCACGCCTATATGACCTAACGTCATATGCCAAAGTTCAATATTATTTATATCAGATTGTTTACGTTTATTTATTCCAGTATTAAAGATATATTGTGAGGTACGCAATATGTAATAACCATGCTCGTTTGGACAACAAAGGATCTGAATATTATTACTATCATATAAATACAAAAAATGATTCTTAATATTTACAATATATCCTTCAGTATCTAATACAAAAAGAGACATAATATTCGCCACACATCCTGGCACAAAATAACAGTCATTTAACAAAAGTCTCCCACTAGGTAAGGGAATCTCGCATATGCCCACTGCAACTGCATCCAGAGAGTTGCCACTCGCGAATCGCAACTGCATCTCCCCAGATTTCAACCATCTACTTCCCGCCAACACCTGCAACGTATTGCAAATGTGAATAGGATAAACAGAATCCAAAATCCAATTAGATGTCATAGCTTCACAAGCTAATGAGATATCAATAATAGGAAAAATAAAAGTACCTGATGTTGATGCTATTTCCTTCCTTATTTGTGCGAGATAGTCCGGGCAGTTTCTTTCCTAGTGCCCGACTTTCTAGCAGTGGTGGCACTTGTCTTCAGAAGCTCTCTTGGGCTTCGCCGTCTTACCCTGTGGAGGAATATTGATACCTTTCTTTTTATTTCCTTTTGTCTTCTTCCCCTTCGATTTGGATTGGGAAGAAGTAGAAAGTGAAGCGGGTTTCAGAATGCGAGTCGGAACTCCCTTCCTTTAATCTTCCTCTGCTGTGAGAAGCATCCTATGCAACTCATGGTAAGAATAATGAATCCTATTCATGTTGAAGTACATTACAAACTGGCGTTATGACGCTAGGAGCGAATCGAGAATGACATTAAGACCCACAGTTTCATTGAGAAGGAAATAATGGCGCCTCAACTGCTCGATCAAATCGATCAAGTGAAGCACATGCGGACTGATGAGCGGAAAATATATCAATATTTACCGCCCCTTTTACTTAATATTTTGTTTAGTTTCTCGGGTTTGATGAACGTTTTGATATGTTTTAGTTTATTTTGCAGATAAAATAATATCGGATCTCAATGAAATCATTTAGGATGAAATATGGGTCAAATAAGGGCAAACATTGGACTTGACATATTAATTTTGGAGATTGGAAACTTGAAAGGGTGTTTTTGACGAAGTGCAGTTTTGGAAATTCCAATTTTGCGCATCTGTCGTATTTTGGGCATAACTGTTTACTCCGATATCGGATTGAGCTAATTCAAGTTCCAGATTAAAGAAGACGCAAAGATGTACAACTGTGAAAGACAAAATAATTTCGAATTCTGACGATTTCATGCCCGAAATTGATGAACTATCCAGAAGTGTGTTGTGTGTAATTATTAAAGTCACTTTCAATCATTTTCAAAGCAAAAAATAAATTAATAAATAAATAATAAAAATTATCAAATCATCACCAAACATGATAAGAGATTAGTGGAGCAATTAATAATTGATTTGGTGGAGTAATTAGTGGAGCAATTAGTGGAGCAATTAATAATTGATTTGGTGGATGATTTGATGGAGGCAAAATTTTGCCTATAAATACCAAGCCATTTGTAAAATTCATACTTTCTTCTAAGGAATTCCTTAAGAATACTAAGAAGATTGTATCTTATTTGTTTATTTACAGCTTTTAGTAATTAATTTCCGCTTTCGCACTTTCTTTTCTTTACTTTTTCAGTTTTTACTTTCCGCAATTTACTTTTACGCACAATACTTTTCTTTCTTTAATTTTCAGTTTTTACTTTTCAGTAATTTACTTTTCAGCAATTTACTTTTCAGCAATTTACTTTTCAGCAATTTACTTTTCAGCAATTTACTTTTCAGTAATTTACTTTTCAGCAATTTACTTTCAGCATTTAATTTTCAGTATTTAATTCCAGCATTTACTTTCAGCATTTACTTTTCAGTATTTAATTTTCAGTATTTTACTTTATGTCTTTTATTTTATTTAAGTTTTTTTTACTACCCGTAAATATGTGTCGTAACTAAGCCAGTTATTTGGGGTTGTGATGAAATCCAATATCACCGGTTTATAAGGGGTTAAATTATAGTTTGGGTAATTTAAAGGTTTACTTATTAAGTCTTAAGCTTAATGCGTCTTGTTAATTGGCCACTAATAAGATTGATGTGGTAAATATAAAATAAACTTGACAAATGAATTTTAGGTTTCAGCCTTAGACTTAATAGCCCACGATCTTCCTTGAGGATAGATAATCCTTTAATAGATTTCCTTACAGGATAGACATATACCTGTCGGGCTGGGGTAGCCATAATTGGAACTTAAACTTAATGAATCCAGATAATTTGGTTGACATAGACATATGTTCAATTGGGTTAAACTGGGTATTTGCGTCTGACCATCGACAGAGGATTTTGTATAATTTAGTGTTCCAGGTTAGTAAACCGATTTATTACACAAACATAAAATAACCACTTCATCTTTAAAATGATATTGGAAGAAATCACAACCCTAGATAGTTTTTAATATTGAATTTTCTTAAAACCTACTTTCGAACAATTTTATTTACTTGTTTTTAAATTTAGAATCGTCACCATTTCAAATCAATCAAACAACCTGTTAGATACTAGTAATCAATTGACCTCATAAAATTAATAGATTAGATATTAAGTCCTCGTGGGATCGATATTTTTATACTACTTGAACGATACATGCGCTTGCGTTATACGTGTGTGTTTACGCCGGTCACGGGCTCACAGCCTGCCCCTCATCAATTTTAGAATGGAACAATTCCATTGAAACTCTATAAACCATGACATGTTCCTGGTTCATGAATGATTCACAAAGTTGTGTTATCATGTTATACGCATCGTGCATCTCAAAGTAAGTCTTCTTAAGCTCTGAAGAAAAAGAACTCAGAATGAATGATTTAACCCTTAAATCTGTAGGAGTTACAATCAAGTCCCAAGGATCACAAACATGCATAAAAAACGAGTATGAACACATCAAAGGAGTAAGGCGGAAACATAACTCACATTGAACGGTTTGAGATGCAACAAAGGAGATGCGTTTTCTGCCTTGTTGGTGCTCGGTTTGGCCTCCAAAAACAGCAGGGGCTGCTCGGTTTTGGTGGTGGTGGTCTCCTCCATGTTCGGCCATTGATGACCTCCATAGAAGCTTCAAGCTTCAAGCTCCAAAAACCAAATCCAAGCTCACAAAATCGTTTCCCTATCACCTATGTATCACTCATGGTGTGCTAGCACTAAGTCTTCTTCAATTTTGCTTCTCAAAAATCGGTGAAACCAGAAACTTTTAAGCAAAAATCGGCAGTGAAGCCGTGAAGAAGAGGAGAGGAAAAGAGAGGGAAATGAGAGATCGTATCTTGCATGTGAGAGAGAGAAAAGATTTAATATATATGTTTATTTCATTTACCAAGTAAATTAAATAAAACATATATATTACTTTTATTCAAAAGTCAAAAAATAAAAGCAATAAAGCTTTCCATCATTTCTACTTTTTACTTTAAGTCACATCACATCACTTTAATAAAGTGACATGTTGTCAAGTCACATCACTCAAAGTGACAATTGATTTGACGCATGATGTGACTAACGATTTGACACTTGATGTGACTTGCGTGCCGCGCTCGAATTCGAAATGCGAATGCGCTCGCAATCACTCTCGGGCTCGGGTTCGCTAATTCCAAATTAACGAATTTTCCGTCGCGTCGTAATTAAATGATTACGCCTAGCGAATTCACTATTCACGTCGCTAACGAATTAATTCTAAATTAATTCGTTCGCCCGAATTAAAATCTAATTTTAATTCCGCGTCGAAATCCAATTTCTTATAATATATCAAATATATTATTTTATCGATTAATTCCAAATTAATCGTTCTCTCTCTCTTCTCTTAATTATTTTTATCCCAAATAAAATATATCTCCGCAATTAATCCCAGATTAATTTTCTCTCTCTTCTAATTAATCCTAGATTAATTAAGTGCGAGTTATACATCATCGGTGAATCTTCAGGAAGCGACCCATGAGATCTCCGATATGTTGGCAGTAAATACGGTCGTCGGACTATCCGAACATGTAAGTACCTCGTACTACGTTTATACCGATTTACAAGACAAGGTTGGCTTCTAGCAAAGCGCCATGCCTACCCAATTCTCCAGAAATATTCTTACAGGAATACATAGATCTATATCAAGCGTAGTATACCGTAGTATTGTGTATATCGGCCCAGTATCGGATAGTCACGTGCTAGGGCTGGGGCTGGATAAGTGTCTGCCCCGTCCGAAGCACATGTCGGATGTCTGGTAACTAGTCTCTATAATCGGATATATATGACCTTGTCATAATATCCCGATGGCCGGCCAGCACTTAAGAGCACTAATACCGTATCATGCGTGACATCATCTCCACTATAACTGGAGTGATACTTCCGTCTTGACATCACACCCCCAATACACTACGACTCTCTGATAAACCCAGAAGTGGTGTACACAGAACCGGTTAAAGCCCTGTACCACCAAGACTAAAGTCTATCGATTATCGTAAGTATTAGCGATGTAAGTCTCAGGTTAAGACCATACACACCTACCTTGATTTCGGCCTCCCATAGACACATAGTCATAATACCAATGGGATTCCGAGGGGTCTATCCAGAGCGAAGCTGTTTCCCGTACCATCGGTGAAACACAACCTCCTATCGCACTTGCATAAGTATCCAATACTTAAATATATGAGAACTATGCCGTTGTGCCCTCACAACGCGCACAAGTGCAATACTAGCCTATTCCGCATTATCGATGTCCTGTCTCGATAATACTCCGGCTAGGGATATTTAATGATTAATCCTTCGTGGACTGATACTGTCTCATATCATCTCAATCCAGGAACTAATCATATGGACCTCTCTTCATTTATACATCTATGGTGATCTAATCACAAATGATGAGAGTGCAATTCCTTGTCACATAGTTAATTTGTACAACAACACCGTGATCTGTACAAATAGTGACGCTATGGGTCATATTATCCAACAATCTCCCACTTGGCACATAGCCAGTCACTCGAGTGTCTAACACCCGAACTATGTACGGTTCGCTCAAATTGCTGAGGAAAGGTTTTCGTCAGCGGATTTGCGTAATTATCTTCTGACGCGATTTCTACGATCATCACATCGCCACGATGTATGATCCGAATGAATCAGATGAATATAGAAGTATATATCTGGATCGTCGAGGAGACCTTTAATTCCTTAGCCTGTGCTGACGCCTAGCTCAGCTGCTAAAAGAACTATATCTAATCTAATTAGATTTATTATCGATCCAAATGGCTTCTATTGCTGCCTCAGCTGCAGCAATAATCCGCATTTGTTGTTAATTCGGTAACAGTTATCTTGCTCGAAATATTTCCAGCTTACTGTCCCGTTATTCAAACTTTATAGTACCGCAGTATTTACCGGTTTGGAAACTTGCAGCAGTGATCCTAGTCACTTCAAGTTCTCCTACTCCATAGTTTAAGACAACATCTTTTGTTCTCTCAGATACTAACAGATGTTCTTAATCTTCAATCCAGTGACTATCACTTGGATTGATCCGATTGTGATTCCATATGCTCGAAGCGTATGAGACACCAATACAAGTACATTTTAAATGTACAATTTCCCAGAGAGTGTTAACAACTCAGCAGATCTTTATTCCTTGAATAAAAGTTGTTACTCCCTAGAATTCTACGGAGAATTTCTTATGAAAGCCAAGCTTTCACCGATTGCTTTATGGGAATTTCATTTCCAAGAAATGACATATTATCATTATTTTACAGGACATTCATGTCAGTGCACTCCCACTAACCCTTTTATATACACAAGAATCATTTCGTTTTGAATTAAATCATACTCCATTATGATTACATCAAAACGATAATTCCTAGAACCTATGCTTGCTTCAATCCAAACATGGATCGAATAACCTGCAAAGCTTGTTTGCTTGTTATGGTACGATAAAACCGACAGGATGTTATAAACATCCTCCGAAAGGTTTCCTTTTCAGGAAAGCGATTTTCCGTTAAGCTGTCATATTTCATAAATGAAATACACAGCTTTAGCAAGCATTATCCAAATGGATTTACAATGGCAACAGGTAAAAGGTTTCGTCGGAATCAACACAATGTTGATAACTCTACCTTTTTCTTTACAAGCCTAGCTTAGTACGTTGGTGTGTTGCCTTCCATGTGTGTCTTCCTTGAAGACTTATAAAGTACCAATAGGCACAATGCCTTATGGTACATCAACTAGTATCCAAACTTGTTGATATACATGGAATCCATTTTGGACTCATGACATTTTGTCATAATAGGGAGTCGATACCTTGTATCACTACCTCATACGTAGTCAGTTGGTATACCTTAAAAGATCAACATCTTTATGAGGTGAGATCAGAAACCCATACCCCAGGTTGTTTTTTGACTCTCTCTGATCTACGCGGTTCTTGTGTACTCGAAGATTAATGGTATAGATTCATCATAGATGAACTATTTGTGTTCCATTAAGGACTTCGTGCCTTGAACAGTATTACTCTGATTTTCATCGAGTATCACTATCCTCCCACTGACCACTGCATATCGGTATTCTCTCAGGAAAAACCGCATGGTGAGCAACAATCACATTGTTCTCATGTGAGATTTATAAGTAATATACTTATGGTTTCCCTTAGGATAACCTATATTGGCACTTATCCAATTTGGGTCCTTAGTTTGGTATCATCCAAACGTTATGCCTGGCATACCCAATTATCAGGAATGAGAAACCTCGTTTCTTCCCTGTTCATATCCTATATGACATCTGTCAAACAGATTTATATGGAACCTTATTCTAAATAAGTTATTGCACTGTTAAAACTTATCCGTTGAAGGAAATGGTAGCTCAGAGCGACTCATGATTAGCCTTATCATGTCTAACATGATTCGGTTAATCCGTTCGGACACACCGTCACTTTGACGTGTTCCGGGAGGAGTCCTCATTTGAAAGAATACTATACTCTTTCAAGTATATAAGAAACTTATTGCTTAAGTATTTTCCATTACGGTCTTACCGTAACGGTATAATACTATAGCCGATCTGTTTGTCTATTTCGTGTCGAAACTCTAAAAGTTTCTGATTTGTGTTATTCAAAAGAAACACATAACCATAACGTGATGCCACATCCGTTAAGGTCACGAAATATTCATGTTCACATCTAACCTAGCTAGATATGGGCCCACTAACTTCACCATGAATAGGGCTAACAGATCGGTGGCACTTACACTATTACCAAGTAAACAGTGTTTTAGGTACTTTACCTAACAAACTAGATTCGTAGACTTTATTTGAATAGTCAAATCAGTCCTGGTACCCACTCTTCAAAAGTGTGGATATACGAGTCTTGTATAATTGTGTCCCAGACAACAATGCCACAAATAAGTCTCTATTGATCAAATCAATTTGAGCTATTTATTTGTCATTTTATATGTTTGAGATTTTAATTATATTCAAAATATAAATTCTGTTATTCACATCTAATGTATTTATCTCAGTATCATCTTTATATAATAAAACACTGAGTGTTCTAGAATATAAAGGTTTATCCACAATGGATTAAACACTGATATAGAGATAATGTCTCTAGTCAAACTAGTTACAATATAACAGTTCCTAATTTAAGTATATACCCAAAGGGTAGTTCCTAAACTTAGGTATCTACGGTCGAAACAGCGACTTTCGTCCCGTTTCCGATTCGCAGAGCAATCTCAGCTTGAAGTCAGTATCCTGCTCAAAGCAGATTCTGAACATCAATACATGTATTTTATGTACCACACTAAGTATTTAAAATCTAATTTCAATACTAGCTGTGAACATAACTAAGACAAACATTTTCAAAGTAAGAGCCTTGCCCTTTCTTTAATTCCTTCGTGTCTGCCATATCCAAATGGTAGTCACTTTGGGATATGTCAATTATCCTTTTTCAATATTTCAGAAACCTTAGGCCAAGCCTTGGGTTTTTAGAATATCGAAACGATGTGCACCTCGTGCTACATGCCCAATTGCAAACTTTGACTTTATCTCCTCTAGAATAGTCAAATAATTCTCCAAGAATTATAAATTGCAATTTTAATACTTCTTAAATCTAAAATTAGATTTATGATAAGTATATTAAATTAAGCATTAAAGTCATCATCACATAAATCTTCCAAAGATTTATGCTCTACTTATTTTGCTTAATTTTGGGCTTAAGGTATAATAAGTTATTTTATCCAATAAAGTAACCTATTATTTATTCCCAATTTGAAAATTAAATCATTTAAAATATTTTAATCCCAGATATTTTTAAATATCCAACTTTTCAATTTTATCTTGATAACAATAGTCCAACTATTTAATCAACGATTAGTGGTACTATATATATTATAAGATTATAATAGTCAAACTATATAATCAAATATAATCCAAATTAATTAACCTCAATTACATTGATTACTATAATCCAATTATAAAATCAACTGTAAACTGAAATTAATTAATTCAAATATTGATTAATATAATCCAATTATATATAATCAAGTATAATACAGTCCAATGTTAATTAAAACAATAATTTAAATATTAGTCAAACTAACATTTAATCTAATGACGAAATAATTTAAATGAGCGCGTATGGCGAGTATTGAACGAGTATTGCAAATTCAATTCTTGCCTCCCACTATTTTTCGTCGAGCCTCTAACCCTCTGTCGAGTACTCGGGAACCGTGTTTCCTAGTGGGCTAGGATCCCGTAAATATCACACTTTTTGGCCCTCTGTATTAGATTACGTTTGTGGTTGGATCTATCGCATCATAACTATAGTATATGTTGGACTTCATAGGTAATTAGTTGGCATATGTATAATAAGTATATATATATCAACTAGACCAGTTGGACATTTGACACATATATCACTATGCCTATATATCCAATATATACCCTAACCTATTTCGAATCAACTAGGCCTTGGCTTTGGCCAACAAACCTAGTGATCCCAGTCAAGCGGGACCCATTGACATGGAAGCTTCATAATCAATGTCAATGGACAAGAAGTGGTCTTGACTTTGGCCAACAACCACAACTTGGACACGACACCGATATGGAACAAAGCCTCGTGATTCAACACATCTTCGACGGACAGGGCTTGACTTTGGCCAACAACCCATGCCAATCTAGGATCTTGAGCAAGAATCACTCAATGGAAGGAAAAATCGCATGATATTTGATGAGGGCTTTTCGTGTGCAAATTGGCTACCAATTTAATTATCTTTGTTAAGGTCTCATCATCATACACCCTTAAACATGCATTCTAAACACATAATAAAGCGCATATGTAAAATAATAATGATATGCGGATGGATATTTTACATATTGATCCTAGATCAAATCTCTCACTTTCTCTCTCCCGCTAGCACTAATATTTCTTCTACCCGTTACACTACACTTCTAAAGAAACCTCATATACATAGAGGGGAATAGGTGAGAAGAGAATACAAAGAAATAGGAGATAAGGCTGGACACGCAGGTCCAATTTAATAAATCAAATTTATTACAACAATTTCTAAAATCGCCCCACCCGGCTAATATCCATCCGATATACATTATTCAAACATCACAACCATGTATTCATACAAGCATGTTATCAATCAATCAAATTAATTAATCTTGATAATTAGTGATCATCCAATGTTCAAACAAAGATTTGATTTTGTTCGAGTCAAACTCGTATTGCGAACACGTACTCAAAGTATGATTTCTACGAATTAAATTAAATTACATAATTAAATCCAATTTAATACGCATTTAATTCTAATTCATTATTTAATTCCAAATTAAATATTACACTTTATAAAATAAACCTTTACGACTTAATTCCAAATTTAATCGTTACGGGTCTCAAAGCCCGATTAATATCCAATATTAATTTAATTAAAGTCCAATGGGCTTTTAATTAATTTCTTGAGGCGTGGACTTTTGGTCAACTCGGGTCAAACCCGCAACCAAAGTCTAATCCGGGAGTTACCCCATAAGCCCATAAATTAATTTAGGCCCATTAGGCCCAATTAAACGTTAAAGGTTTATTAGTCGCATTTGGGCCTTTTGGAAGCGGTTTTGGGCCTAATTGGATCCAACCAATTTTGGCCTAAACCAACTTTGTACAACAAAGTCCAATAAACCCAATAACAACTTTAAAAGCCCAAATCCAATTTTAAGGCCCATTTTAATTAAATTACAAAATCCAATTTTACAATTCAATTAACAAAGTGCATTATATGATTAATCAACTAAATCAACATTTCCCAAAACACCATATTAGTCCAATTAATCATACTCAATACATTATTATATGTCCAACACACAAATTGAAAAATCAAACCCATTACATGCTTTTAATGTCTCGGCCAAAGAGGGAAATTATGCCCAAATCAAATTCAATCCAATTGAACCCAATCAAACATAAATTCAACATCCCTAAATGATTTCTAAGTCATCCAATGAACAAAAAATCAAAAATCCAAGACAATAGGGCACTTGCCAAATTCGGCCATCACAAGCAAATTGGGGAAAATTGTTCCAAACACTTTTTCATCAAATTGATCTAATCAATCATCAATTAAACAACATTCAAGCATTCTAAATCATCCAATTTCATTAAACATGCTCAAAATCAAGTTTACCCAAATTTGTCATGCCCAAAATTTGGGGAAAAATGGATCCAACCAAATTTCATGAAATTGATTATGCACAACATCAATTCAACCTCATACAAGCATATTATACTAAACAATTAATCATTTGATGCTCAAATTGAGTTTACCCAAATTAAAGTTTTGGCCAACATTAAGCAAATTGGGGAAAATCAATCCAATCAATTTTTCTTCAAATTGATTACATATAACTCTAATTGAATCATATACAAGCATTCTTAAACAAACAATTTGTTAAAATCATGCTTAAATCAAAAAGCCCCAAATTAAAGTTTTGTCCAACAATAAGCAAATTGGGGAAAATCAATCCAATTAATTTTTCTTGAAATTGATTACATATAACTCTAATTCAATCATATACAAGCATTCTTAAACAAATAATTTGTTAAAATCATGCTTAAATCAAAAAGCCCCAAATTTGCTCAAGAACCCTAAATCGTTTTTATGCAACCAATAGCTCAAGATACCATTGTAGGAGTTACAATCAAGTCCCAAGGATCACAAACATGCATAAAAAACGAGTATGAACACATCAAAGGAGTAAGGTGGAAACATAACTCACATTGAACGGTTTGAGATGCAACAAAGGAGATGCGTTTTCTGCCTTGTTGGTGCTCGGTTTGGCCTCCAAAAACAGCAGGGGCTCTCGGTTTTGGTGGTGGTGGTCCCTCCATGTTCGGCCATTGATGACCTCCATAGAAGCTTCAAGCTTCAAGCTCCAAAAACCAAATCAAAGCTCACAAAATCGTTTTCCCTATCACCTATGTATCACTCATGGTGTGCTAGCACAAAGTCTTCTTCAATTTTGCTTCTCAAAAATCGGTGAAACCAGAAACTTTTAAGCAAAAATCGGCAGTGAAGTCGTGAAGAAGAGGAGAGGAAAAGAGAGGGAAATGAGAGATCGTATCTTGCATGTGAGAGAGAGAAAATTTTAATATATATGTTTATTTCATTTACCAAGTAAATTAAATAAAACATATATATTACTTTTATTCAAAAGTCAAAAAATAAAAGCAATAAAGCTTTCCATCATTTCTACTTTTTACTTTAAGTCACATCACATCACTTTAATAAAGTGACATGTTGTCAAGTCACATCACTCAAAGTGACAATTGATTTGACGCATGATGTGACTAACGATTTGACGCTTGATGTGACTTGCGTGCCGCGCTCGAATTCGAAATGCGAATGCGCTCGCAATCACTCTCGGCTCGGGTTCGCTAATTCCAAATTAACGAATTTTCCGTCGCGTCGTAATTAAATGATTACGCCTAGCGAATTCACTATTCACGTCGCTAACGAATTAATTCTAAATTAATTCGTTCGCCCGAATTAAAATCTAATTTTAATTCCGCGTCGAAATCCAATTTCTTATAATATATCAAATATATTATTTTATCGATTAATTCCAAATTAATCGTTCTCTCTCTTTAATTAATATTTTATCCCAAATAAAATATCTCCGCAATTAATCCCAGATTAATTTTCTCTCTCTTCTAATTAATCCTAGATTAATTAAGTGCGAGTTATACATCATCGGTGAATCTTCAGGAAGCGACCCATGAGATCTCCGGATATGTTGGCAGTAAATACGGTCGTCGGACTATCCGAACATGTAAGTACCTCGTACTACGTTTATACCGATTTACAAGACAAGGTTGGCTTCTAGCAAAGCGCCATGCCTACCCAATTCTCCAGAAATATTCTTACAGGAATACATAGATCTATATCAAGCGTAGTATACCGTAGTATTGTGTATATCGGCCCAGTATCGGATAGTCACGTGCTAGGGCTGGGGCTGGATAAGTGTCTGCCCCGTCCGAAGCACATGTCGGATGTCTGGTAACTAGTCTCTATAATCGGATATATATGACCTTGTCATAATATCCCGATGGCCGGCCAGCACTTAAGAGCACTAATACCGTATCCTGCGTGACATCATCTCCACTATAACTGGAGTGATACTTCCGTCTTGACATCACACCCAATACACTACGACTCTCTGATAAACCCAGAAGTGGTGTACACAGAACCGGTTAAAGCCCTGTACCACCAAGACTAAAGTCTATCGATTATCGTAAGTATTAGCGATGTAAGTCTCAGGTTAAGACCATACACACCTACCTTGATTTCGGCCTCCCATAGACACATAGTCATAATACCAATGGGATTCCGAGGGGTCTATCCAGAGCGAAGCTGTTTCCCGTACCATCGGTGAAACACAACCTCCTATCGCACTTGCATAAGTATCCAATACTTAAATATATGAGAACTATGCCGTTGTGCCCTCACAACGCGCACAAGTGCAATACTAGCCTATTCCGCATTATCGATGTCCTGTCTCGATAATACTCCGGCTAGGGATATTTAATGATTAATCCTTCGTGGACTGATACTGTCTCATATCATCTCAATCCAGGAACTAATCATATGGACCTCTCTTCATTTATACATCTATGGTGATCTAATCACAAATGATGAGAGTGCAATTTCCTTGTCACATAGTTAATTTGTACAACAACACCGTGATCTGTACAAATAGTGACGCTATGGGTCATATTATCCAACAAAATCATCATCCTTCCATCGCTGGAAAGTCTTATGTTCTTTAGGAGATGCATCTGGAGATATAGCAAGCAGTAATGGACTTTCCAAAATATACTCCAACTTCTCGGAATTGATGAAAATCCTCAAATCCATATCCCAATCCGTAAAGTACTTAACGCATTTTAGCTTATTTGTATAAAGAATACGAGCAAAAGGATTGGTTGGAGGTGCCGCCATCACAAATCTATCAAATAAACAGCGAATCAACGGTAAGCAGTGACCGACATAATCACAACGTATAACGCAAGTGCAGTATCATTCAAGTAGTATAAAAATATCGATCCCACGAGAACTTAATACCTAAGCTATTAATTTATGAAGCCAAATAATTACGAGTATCTAATAGATTTGTTGTTTGATTGGATGGTGATTTCAGCTAAAGACAAGTAAATAAAATAGTGCAAAAGTAAATTAAAGGGAAATTCAATATTAAGAAACTATCCAGGGTTGTGAATTCTTCCAATATCTTTTAAAGATGAAGTGTTTATCTCATGTTTGTGTAATATATTGGTTTATTAACCTGGAACATGAAATTATGCAAAAGCTTCTGTCGATGGTAAGATGCAAATACCCATTATAACCCAATTAATCATATGTCTATGTTAACCAAGTTACCTGAATTCATTAAGATTAAGTTCCAATTGTGGCTACCCCAGCCCGACAGGTATATGTCTATCATGTAAGGAAATCTATTAAAGGGTTATCTATCCTCAAAGAAGATCGTGGGCTATTAAGTCTAAGGCTGAAACCTAAAATTCCTTTGTCAAGTTTATTTCAAGTTTACCGCATCAATCTTATTAATGGCCAGTTAACAAGAAGCATTAAGCTTTAAGACTTAATGAATAAACCTTTATATTACCCAAACTATAAAATAACCCCTTATAAACCGGTGATATTGGAATTCATCACAACCCCAGATAACGGGTTTAGTTACCACACATATCTAAGGCTAGTAAAAGCTTAAATAAAGTAAATGACATAAAGTAAATGCTTGGAAATTAAAAAGGTAAAAATACAATAAAAGAAAATATTGGGGGTTTGAGGATCCACTTTTATTACTTCTATTTTAGATATCTCCTTTATTATAATATATTAACTTTGCATGACATTACCAACCAACCATATAGGCGGTATCCTGATTAAGTCAGATTTAAGATTAATTCCGACCGACCATACATGCGGTATCTAGTTTAGTCAGGTTAAAATCAATTTTATTAAGTCCAACCGACCATAAAAGCGGTATCCCATTAAGTCAGGTTTTAAATAGTTTATATATTATAATTAATGGAGATTAATCTAAATATTAGTAATAAAAGCTTACCTTTCACCCTAGCAGAAGAGAGTTACCTACTCATGCTGAATAGTAAAAGATTGAAAATTAAAGAAAAGAAAGAATTATTGCGTAAAATAAATAAAATTAGATACTGAAAGCTGTAAATAAACAAACAAGATACAATCTTCTTAGTATTCTTAAATAATTCCTCAAAAGAAAGTATGGGTTTACATCTAAAATTCGGCCTCAATTTATAGGGAAATTTTATGCCTCCGTGGCGCGACGCGTGCAACCTTGCTCGTTGCGATGCACAGTTGATGTTGGACGCGTGGCACGGGCTTCGCGGAGATGGTGACACGTGGCGTCGGTAGAATTATTGGCTTGGCGTCGCGATGCTGATGTCAGCATGATGCAAGCAATGACGTGATGAGTGTCAGCAGCATGTGATGGTGACACGTGTCCGGCGCACTTTAGCATATTTTGTTGTGATGTTGACACGTGGCAGACGCATGATAGCAAAACTTCTCTGATTATGACACGTGTCCGGCGTATGTTAGCAGTCTCTGGCGCACGTTAGTAGTCAGCGTATTTTAGCACGGCGCATTTGAGAAAACGGCGCATTTTAGCAGGAAATTTACATTTTTGCCCTTTTTGCCCGTTTTCCACTATTTTGGCCTCGAATTGATTCCAGAGAGTCCTGTTATTTTATTTATCTACAAAATACCACAAAACACATCAAAATATTCACAAAACACAAGAAACTATACAAAATATTAAGTCAAAGGAATGGGAAATAGTGATATATTTACCACTTATCACACCCCCAAACCTAATATTTTGCTAGTCCTCGAGCAAAACAAAAAAATAATATAACATAAACATCTTTAAACTAAAATTAAACTAAGCCACTTTCGTAGGGATCACGGTTGCATTTAGCATATGCAACAAGCCTTTAAACCCCTAGGTGTCCCTAGTGGACGAGTTGTAGTCTCGTGAGGGCTTACAGTGACGATACCCACAAACGTCAATCTAATGCACACAAAAGCAAAAAGACAAGAGAAAAGAGAATAAACAAGTTAGTGACTAAACAAGTGAAACTTCTTATCCAAGTTAAAAGTTGCTTTATTTCTTTCTAAATTATCGAATAAGTAAATTCTCCGATTATTTTTACCATTCTCCATATACACAACCAACAAAGTATTAATCAACTCATTGTGCCCACAGTATTTATAAGTGTAGTTGAAAAGAGAGTAATATTTTTGTCCTAAAGTTATATCAGACTTCACACATTTTTTAGCAATGGAATATTTTTTTCTGATTTTTTTTATTCCATCGCTTTTTTAAATGTTTCCTCCAATTAAACTAGAGCACTGAATATTACAAACTTTTCAATTACAACTCATGTCCGCATGTTACCATGCATGTTGATAATACATGTCAACTGAGCATATGAAGATCAAATTTAATCAGTTTTATGGAGAATTCACAAATTAAATAAATCAAAAGGAAATAAAAAAAAGTTAACTTGTTACGAAATAGGTCGAGATATGTCTCAGGAGTGGATTATGTTGGAAAGGATAGGGTCAATTTGTGGTTCAAAGGCTAAAACTTGGTCAATTAAATCATTGGCAGTTCTGGCAGTGAAGAGGATTTCTTTTACAGGTTTTGACACAAATCCATTTCTCCGGGCATCATCAAGAAATACACAAAGAAAATCATAAAATCCATCAGCGTTGAATAGTCCAATCGGTTTCTGGTGTATGTTCAAGTTTGCCCAAGATAACACTGTAAAAATTTCCTCCATCGTGCCAATGCCACCTAGCAAAGCAATAAAAGCATCATCACGGTTAATCATTTCCACCAGTCACTCAGACATACCTGGTACGATTAGTTCCTCTCCATTTGATGGTCCTATAAGATTTTCCTCCGCCAAGGGTTTTGGGATGATTCCCAAAACTTGACTGCCTCCTTCATGTACAGCCCTTGAAACGATCCCCATTAGTACAAGATTGCCACCGCCATATACTAAGTGCATATTCCTTTCAGCTATGACTCGACCCAATTTCTGTACTGCCTCAACGAACTCTGGCTTAGAACTAGCACTGGTACCGCAAAACACACAGATATTTACAACTCATCTTCTTGAAGTGGCTTCCATTTTTTTTATTATATTTCTCAGCTCTGGATGTCTTCAAGAGTGCAATGATGAGCTCAATTTATAATACTTGGAAAAGGGTGAGTAATAATAGCACTAGTTCCTGCGAAATGACTGACCGACGTAATCACACGCGTATAACGCAAGCGCACGTATCGTTCAAGTAGTATAAAAAGTATCGATCCCACGAGGACTTAATACCTAATCTATTAATTTTATGACGTCAAATGATTACTAGTATCTAACAGGTTGATTGATTGATGATGATTATTTTAAACTTAAAAACAAGTAAATAAAATTGCTCGAAAGTAGGTGTAAGAAAATTCAATATTAGGAAACTATCTAGGGTTGTGAATCTTTCTAACATCTTTTAAAAGATGAAGTGGTTATTTCATATTTGTGTAATAAATTGGTTTACTAACCTGGAACACGAAATTATGCGAAAGCCTTTGTCGATGGTCAGACGTAAATACCCAATTTAACCCAATTGAACCATATGTCTATGTCAACCAAATTACATGGATTCATTAAGTTTAAGTTCCAATTATGGCTACCCCCGCCCAACAGGTATATGTCTATCCTGTAAGGAAATCTATTAAAGGGTTATCTATCCTCAAGGAAGATCGTGGCCTATTAAGTCTAAGGTTGAAACCTAAAATTCCTTTGTCAAGTTTATTATAGATTTACCAGATCAATCTTATTAGTGGCCAATTAACAATACGCATTAAGCTTAAGACTTAATAAGTAAACCTTTAAATTACCCAAACTATAAAATAACCCTTTATAAACCGGTGATATTAGAAGTCATCACAACCCCAGATAACTAACTTAGTTACGACACATAACTAGGGCTAGTAAAAACTTAAAAGTAAAAAACATAAAGTAAAATACTGAAAAGTAAAATACTGGAAAGTAAATAAAGAAAATTACAATAAAAGAAAATGCTAGAGTAAAAGGATCCACTTTTATCACTACTAATTTAGATATCTCCCTTAATATAATATATTAGCTTGTGATGATTTTACCAACCAGCCATATAGGCGGTAACCTGATTAAGTCAAATTAAGTCCGACCAGCCATAAAGGCGGTATCAAAATTTGTCCATGAACCTGCCATATAGGCGGTAAGAATATTTAATTACCAACCGACCAATCTGGCGGTATCCTTGCTTAGTCTGGTTTAAACCAATTTAAAATAAATTACCAACCGACCAATATAGCGGTATCCTCATTAAGTCAAATTTTAAATAGTGAATATATTATATTTAAGGGAGATTAATCTAAATAACAGTAATAAAAGTTTTACCTTTCACCCTAGCAGGGGGAAGTTACCTCCTCATAACTGAATAGTAAAAACTGAAAAAAAGGAAGTAAATTATTATTACTATTACAGAACGCAATTAAAATTAATTACAAAACTGAAATTAAAATAAACTAGATAGAAAACTCTCTATTTACATCAGAGAATTCAGAGAGGAAGGTACATCTGAAACTGAAATTTCGAGCTCTATTTATAGGCCTCGGTAAGCCCTCCGCGTCGCGACGCGCAAGTTTCTTCTTGCGTCGCGACGCGCTGACGTGTCAACGTGTGATTGGTCCACTCAGATTTTTATCCGCTGACGTGGCAATTCAGATAAATGACTCAATAATTTTGCTGATGTGGCGATGATGTGGCGCTGACGTGGCAAAAGTGATTGTCGGCACCGTATGATTGTGACACGTGGCACGTTGTGATTGGTTGATGATGACGTGGCGGTGACGTGGCACGTTGACTCGGTCAACTGGTGATGTGGATGATGACATGGCTGACACGTGGAGTGACACGTGGCGACACATGGCGATGTGAATGTCGGCACCGTAGGATGATGACACGTGGCACAACGCACGTTAGCAGATCGGTTGTGATGGTGACACGTGGCATGGCGCACGTTAGCGAAGTCAAACTTCTCATATTCTAACATGTGGACCCGATGCACGTTAGCATGGATTGGCACATGTTAGGCGTCGCGACGCAGCATGCGCGTCGCGACGCACTAAATTACCAAAATGTATTTTTCTCCGTTTTTCACTGTTTTGGCCCCAAATCACCTCCAGAGAGTCCTGAAACTTTATTTATCTACAAAATAACACAAAAAACATAAAAATATTCACAAAACTCAAGAATCTATTCAAAATATTAGGTCAAATGAGTGAGAAATAGTGATACATTTACCACTCATCAATGACAATTATTAGTTAAACAATGAAATATATCGTGAAAGTCAAAAAGTCTGGATCCTGTCGGAGAAAATAAAAGAAAATAATAAAAAAAATCACAATTATTAGTTAAAGACAAAAATAAAATAATATTCACAGTAAGTAACAGCTTGAATGACGTCTATGCGTCAGAGAAAAGCTTCCCATCCAATTTTCTTATAAATCAGCAAACAAGGTATTTTAGAGTCAGATTCCCAAGATTGAATTGTTGTTGTTCTTTTCGAAATTGTGTATATAACATGTGAATTGCATGATGCACATATCCACTGGAATGCGTCTCAAGAGTCAATGATATGTCATCCAAAGACTCCTTACTCAAGCCATCCTTAATGAATTTAATTTTATCTTCACGGTTATCAGACACCATTCCTAAAGAATGACAACGAGTATTACATGTCATGCGTGCACATTTATAACAAACACCCATTCTTTTAGCTATTCTCTTTTTAGCATAGGTGCTTCTTCCTAAACCAGGCAAATATGAAACAAAAGAGTTAGATGACTCACCTGCTAATCAGACATGTGCTTCAATAATCTAACGAATGTCATTAGGAATACCTTTGATCATCAGCAGTCTCATTCGTTCCAAGCGAGCTTTTTAGACTTTCTTCAGAGTGTTTTGAGGGAGAGATGGAAATTGCTTGTGAAGATTTGCGAGAACTTCTTCCATCCTGAAATGTGACTTTACCTACACAAATTAAACACACAAAAATAAAACACACCAAATTTGAATATATACACAATTTGCATGGGTTGCCTCCCTGCTAGCGCTAAGTTTAACGCCGTCAGCTATACATGACTGTCCGAATGTTAGGATGGATCTGAAAGTGTGACACTTTCTTTTTGTCGCTCAAATTATTCTCCCCAGTAGTGCTTGACACGCTGGCCTGCTGCATTGGTTCCAATTGTCTGCGCACTATTTTTCGATCATGTCATTTCTTGGCCTTTTCTTTGTATAATCTGGCATTTTCATAAGCTTGTAGGTGAAATTCCTCCAATTTATTGAGTTGGTGGAGCCGTTTCTCTTCTGCTGCTTGCGGATCAAGATTTAACTTCTTTAGTGCCTAGTACGCTTTGTGTTCAAGTTCCACTGGCAGATGACACGCTTTCCCAAACACCATTCGATATGGAGACATACTGATGGGTGTCTTGTAAGCTATCCGGTAGGCCCATAATGTGTCATCCAGTTTTGTAGACCAGTCCCTCCTTGTTGATCCAACGGTCCTCTCCAAGATTCTTTTGATCTCTTTGTTTGAAACTTCAACCTGTCCATTTGACTGTGGATGGTAGGTAGTGGCAACTTTATGAGTAACTCCGTATTTTGATAGAAGTGCATCGAAATATATGTTGCAGAAATGTGTGCCTCCATCACTGATAATTGCCCGAGGTGTTCCAAAACGAGTGAGAATATTCTTTTTAAGGAATTTTATCACCACTTTTGAATTGTTTGATGGCAGTGCAATTGCTTCAACCCATTTGGAGACGTAGTCTACTGCAACTAGTATGTACAAGTTTCTGAATGATGGAACAAATGGTCCCATAAAATCAATCCCCCATACATCAAATATCTCCACTTCCAGAATGTTTTGTAAAGGTCCTTCATTTCTCTTCGAAATATTTCCCATTCTCTGGCACCTGTCACATTGAAGAGCAAATAAGTAAGCATCTTTAAAAAGAGTGGGCCAGAACAAACCAGACTGCAGGACTTTGGTTGTAGTTTTATTTCCGCTGAAGTATCCGCCATATGGTGATAAATGACAATGTTACAAGACACTATTGACCTCCTCCTGTGGAACACAACGTCTCAATAATTGATCATCTTAGCATTTGAATAGGTACGGCTCATCCCAGACATAATGTTTGACTTCTTTGAATAACTTCTTTCGTTGCTGATGTGTCCATTCCAACGGCCATTTTCCCGATACTATGTAGTTTACATTGTCAGCATATCAATGGACATCCTGTTGTTTTATGGCAAACAGCTGTTCATCTGGAGAAGTTTCTTTGATTGTCAGTTCATTGCCAGTTGTTTCTCCATTTTCGAGCCTCGATAAGTGATCTGCCACTTGATTTTTTGTCCCTTTCCTATCTCGGATCTCCACGTCAAATTCTTGCAGTAAAAGCACCTAACAGATCAATCTAGGTTTGGCATCTTTCTTTGTGATCAAGTATTTGATTGCTAAATGATCTGTGTAGACCACCACTTTGGGACCCAGCAGATACGAGCAGAATTTATCAAAAGCGAACACAACTGCAAGCAACTCATTTTCAGTGGTTGTATAGTTGAGTTGAGCTTCATTCAGAGTTCTGCTGGAGTAGTAAATGGTATGGAAAATTTTTGCTTTGTGTTGTCCCAAAACTGCACCTACAGTAAAATCACTAGCATCGCACATAACCTCAAATGGAAGAGTCCAGTCTGGTGCTACTATGATGGGGGCATAGACCAGCTTATGTTTCAAGATCTAAAAAGCTTTGTGGCATTCTTTGGTGAAGTTGAAAGGCATATCCTTCTCCAGAAGGTTGCACATAGGTTTAGCAATCTTGGAGAAGTCTTTAATAAATCTCTTGTAAAAGCCTGCATGTTCGAGAAAACTCCGAATCCCTTTAAGAGATGTTGGTGGAGGTAGTTTTTCAATTGTCTTGATATTTGCTTTGTCTACCTCGATTCTCTTTTGTGAAATCCGATGTCCCAGGACGATGCCTTCCTGCACTATGAAGTGGCATTTCTCCCAGTTGAGTACCAGGTTGGTATCTTCACATCTTTGTAACACTTTTTCCAGATTTTGCAAGCAGTGGTCGAAAGAATCTCCAAACACAGAGAAATCATCCATGAAAACCTCCATACTTTGTTCCAGCATGTCTGAGAAGATGGCCATCATGCAACGTTGAAATGTAGCAGGAGCATTACATAGTCCAAATGGCATCCTGTGGAAAGCAAAAGTACCATACGGACATGTAAAAGTGGTCTTCTCCTTATCTTCTGAGGCGATGGAAATATGATTGTACCCCGAGTATCCGTCCAGAAAATAATAGAACTCATGTCCTGCCAACCTGTCTAACATCTGGTCAATGAATGGCAGCGGAAAATGATCTTTCCTTGTTGCTTTATTCAGCTTCCTGTAGTCCATGCATACTCTCCATCCAGTCATCGTTCTTGTTGGAATCAGCTCATTCTTTTCATTTGTGACTACAGTAATTCCTCATTTCTTTGGCACATATTGCATAGGACTCACCCAAGTGCTATCAGAGATGGGGTAAATGATGCCGGCATCCAACCATTTGATAATTTCTTTCTTTACGACCTCCTTCATGATTGGATTTAGTCTCTGTTGATGCTCCACTATGGGTTTGTAATCACCGTTCATCAGAATCTTGTGCATGCAAAATGATAGACTAATGCCTCGAATGTCTGCTATAGTCCAGCCAATGGTTCTCTTGTGTTCTTGTAACACTCTTAGTAGTTTTTCTTCCTGCTCCAATGTTAACGAAGAAGAAATAATCATAGGTAATTCAGAAGAGTTTCCTAAGAATGTACACCTGAGATGGCTTAGAAGTAGATTTAGCTCCAGCTGCGGTGGTTCTTCAATTGAGGGTTTGATTCGCTCATTTTTTGGTAATTCCAAACTTTCCACCTGTGGTGTCGATTTGAAGCGAAATGGTTTGTCAAGATAGTTGATACATTCCATAATTTTAGCATATAGCTCGCTGTCAGTCATGTTGGTGATGCAAGTTTCAAGTTTATCTGTGGGAAGTTGCATTGCATCAGTATCCTGGATGATACTATCTATAACATCAACTCTGAAACATTCCTCCCCTTTTTCATCACTCAAGAATTTCATGGCTTTGAAAACATTGAAGGTAACTTCTTGGTCCTGCACTGTCATGGTTAGTTCTCCTTTTTGTACATCAATGATAATTCGACTTATAGCCAAGAATGGTCTCCCAAGAATGATAGGTACATCTTTGTCTTCTTCCATGTCAAAGATAATGAAATCTGCTGGGAGAATGAGTTTGTCGACTTTGACCAGCACATCTTCAACTACACCTCTCGGAAATATGAGTGTTCTATCAGCAAGTTGCAAAGAGACTGAGGTGGGCATTGCTTCAGGTTCCTCTGGTGGTTCGTTGGTTTCAGGTTGTACTTCATCAAGTTCAACCTATCTATGATTACCTCATTCAGACATAAATTCTATCTCTAGAAATTTAGCGAAGCGAGCTACAAACACATTTCGATGCTCGATATCATAGAACAAATATCATTTCGTATTTGAAGGATATCCAACAAACATAAACTTTTGTCCTCGAGGTAAAAACTTATTCTATTGTGCCATCTTGAAGTATGTAGGACAACCCCCAAATCCTACCATAATTAAGATTTGGTTTCCTATTGGTCCATATCTCACACAGAGCGTAGGAACAATTTTAGAAAGAATCTTATTCAAAAGTTGAGCGGCAGCTACAAGAGCATAACCTTATAAGTAATAGGACAGATATTTAAAACTCAACATAGATAAGACCATATCAAATAATGTATGATTTATCCTTTCAGACACCTATTGTGTTGTGGAGTATTTGGAGGAGAATATTGAGTGAGAATAACATTATCTTTTAAATAATCAGTGAACTCATCACTCATATATTCATCGCTCCGATTCGATCGAAGATATTTAATATAATTGTCAGTTTGTTTTTCTACTTCATTTCGGAATTCTTTGAACTTTTCAAAGGTTTCTTATTTATGTTTCATCAAAAAACATAACTGTACAGTGACACATCATCGGTAAAAGTAACAAAGTATGAAAAACCACTGTGAGAAGTTTGACTCATGGGACGAAAAAACATCAGAATGTTTGATCTCCAATAGGTTAGCGGCTCGATGTCCAACACCTGAAAAAGATTCACAAGTTGGATAGGGTTCAATGGTGAGATCCTGAACCAAACCATTCCTAACCATATGAGTTAGGCTTCTTCGCCTATATGACCTAACCTCATATGTTAAAGTTCAATATAATTTGTTTCAGATAATTTACATTTATTAATCATAGTATTCAAGATATCTCGAGAGGTATGAAAAATATAATGACTATGCTCATTTGAACACACAAGGATCTGAATATTATTTCTGTTATATAAATACAAGGAATAATTCTTAATATTTACATGATATCCCTCTGTATCTAATATAAAAAGTGATATAATATTAGCTACGCATCCTGATATAACATAGCACTCATATAACAAAAGTCTCCCACTAGGCACAAGAATCTCGCAAAATCCCACTACAACGGCATCCATAGAGATTTCACTCCCGAAACGCAACTACATCTCTCCAGATTTTAACCGTCTACTTTCCTTCAGCATCTGCGATGAATTGCATATGTGAACACGACAAACAGAATCTTAAATCCAACTAGATGCGACAGCTTCACAAGCTAAGGAGATACCAATAACAGGAAAAATAAAAGTACCTGATGTCGATGCTTTTTTCCTTCCTGATATGGGCTAGGTAGTCTGGACAATTCCTTTTCTAGTGCCCGACCTTACTACAATGGTGGCATTTATCTTTAATAGCTCTCTTGGGCTTCGCTATCTTGCCCTGTGGAGGAACATTGAAACATTGATTTTTATTTCCTTTATTCTTCTTCCATTTCGTCCTAGACTGGGAAGAAGCGGAAAGGGAAGTGGGTTTTGGAGGGCGAGTCGACGCTCCATTCTTTAAATTCTCCTTTGCCATGAGAAGCATCCTATGCAACTTATGGTAAGAACAGTGAATCATGTTCATGTTGAGTACATCACAAACTAGCTATATGACATCGCTAGAATGACACTCCAACCCATAGTATCATTGAGAGGGAAATCACATCGCCTCAATTGCTTGATCTGATCGATCAAATGAAGCACATACGAACTCACAGTCTGTCCCTCAGCAAGTATAAAATGGAATAATTCCATTGCAACCCTGTGAACCAAGACTTGTTTTTGATTCATGAACAATTCCCAGAGTCTAGTCATCATATTGTATGCGTCAGACATATCATAATATTGCCTCTTGAGTTCTGAAACCAGTGAACTGAGAATATATGATTTAACCCTTAAATCATCATCTTTCCATTTCTGGAAAGTCTCAACTTCCTCTGATGCCACATCCTCAGATACAGCAAGGGGCATAGAACCCTATAACACATATCCCAATTTCTCAGATCCGGAAAATCCTCAAATCCAAGTCCCAGTCTGCGAAGTTCTCAGCGCCTTTAAGCTTATTCATATCCAACATACGAGCAAATGGGTTGGTTGAAGATGTCGTCATCACAAATCTATCATATAGATAGCGAAATCGGTTAGCAAATAAAACAGTTTCATATAATATCATAAATCATTAACTGTAATCCCCAAACAAAATACAAAGCATTCAATAATCAAATTAAATTCAATAGTGAAAAGTGGACCCCATGAATATATTTCAGCTCACAGCGTTGGCACGTTCTCGCTTACGTATATTCATTAGGTAGACAACTCATTGTCAATCACTCACTAGTGACTCATGTGTTCCGATCCTGATCGTTTTTCGTTGTGACAGCTTTAGCACGTTCACAATGAGACGTATTAAGGTTAAACTTGTCAATGATAAATTCAAGATACTCATGTAATCCTGACAGCTTTGGCACGTTCAGGATTTCCACTTTCGCTTGAATTTACCTAATATCATATATTTATCCGGTACAAATAAATTCCTATAAGCTATATCCTCACACCTTTGTCACGTTCTCGGGTGTAGTCATAGAAAATTTATTTACAAACCGTATTGATAAGACGAACCACGAAACATGCATCAAATACATATTAATTATTCAACCTTATTAATTAAGGATTTTCCTCAAAAATGTCATACACTTTTATTTTAATCAAATTAAATAATACACGTATGTATAAATTAAATATTGGATTAAATATCAAATTTAAAGACCTAATCATATCATGGATTAAGAATCAGACTGGCTCTGATACCATTTTGTTGGGGGTTTTTAATGGTTTAATCGGTAAAACAGTGGAACGTGAAAAATCAAAATTTTCCGATTTATTTTTTTTCTTAGGTAATTAAAATAAACTAATTTATTCTAATTACTCAATACTCAAAAATTCAGATTATACCAAATTTTTCCCCAAATTACCATGACCCATAAAGTTTACATTTTGATCATTTTAGTCCTAAATTGTCAAATACAAGTTTAGGTGATTTCCAATCAGTACAAAAATGATTTATACATCTCATATACATCAAAATACATCACATATATGAAAAACCCCAATTTTGGTTTAGGCATAAACCCTAGTTTTTCTAATTATTCAAATTAACCAAAATTAATTCAATATCACACTTTAATCCAATCTCTACAACACCAAACAAGCCTCACCACTTTGAAACAACTCAAGAACAATTCTAGCTCATCAATGAGTGGCCTAACAATTCTAGAATGGAAACCAAGTCATCTAATGGCAAAAAGTGTTCTTATTAACCATTAACAAACTTACTTTAATTACATACATGCATATATATCTCATTCAAGCTTCCAAACTTCTCAACACAAAACCAAGAGAGTACAAAAATATTTACACATCATATGTTAAAGCTAAGAACAATAGAAACATTTTTCTATCTAAAGAAAATATGAAATTACTTACTAATCTTCAAGCTTTTCCTTGGATTTCTTTAGCACTTTTTCTTTTCTCTCTACTCTTTTAGGTTTATGTATTTTTTAGGCTTAACCTAATGAAGGAAATGAAAAACTAAACATTTTATTTTTCTAAGCCCTTGGCCGAAAATTAGAGAAAAAAAGGAGAAATATATATTTTACTTTTTAAATCTAATTGAAGGAAGCAAAATGTAATTTTAACACCTTTTTCTTAAATGTAAACAAGTCAAAAATTTACACTTTAATCATTTCTTTGCATAAATATCACTTTAGATATTTGTATTTTAATTATTTAATAATTTAATAATCAAATAATTACTTAAATATAAATATCTAGATATATGTATTATATTTACACTAAATAATCAAAATACAAATATTTATGTGTATTTATTAAAATCATATATTAAATATAAAATGCACATTAATTAGGAAATGACCGAAAGGTCCCTATGCATGTATATTTCCGTTTAACCTTTAAACAATTTATAAATATTCAATATTATTCATAATTGTTGCCTTAGTTCTCTACGAGTATATTTCATTACATGAGACTCTATAAGTTCAGACATATCCTTCACGAAATCCAATTTCGTGTCAATAATCTACCCATCCGTAAATTATGACGACCACAGATAAACTCGCTGAACCATACAGGTCGAGGTCACTGTATACGTATAATCCATCCGTCACATGTATACAGATTATACAAGAGATAAAGATATAAATGTCAAATCTCTTTAGGTATAATCCCGTCGACGTATTAATTAGCGATCACTTAATAACACTTAGAACTCACTTCTACAGTATACCACGAGCCCATGGATTTAACAGATCGCTAACCCAATATTGAATACTTATGCTCTATACACAGAACTAACAGATCATTTATTGACACACACACGATATCCTGAGAATCAGTCCACACCTAACGAACAGACAGAGGTCTACCTAAATAGGTCGGTAACGTGACTGCCATCAAAGTGTGGAGGATATCTCATATATCACAGTGGTATCTCAAGCCAACGAATTACTATGTTACTCAACCCGAGAAGATTCTTATTGGTGTTGGTGTACCATCTATTAAGAGATATAAGCACCTACATGTCTATACGAGTCTCTGAGACTCATGATTCATTAAGTATCAACATTGAAATCCTAGATTCCAATATACGATATGTACCGATCTTCGCGGGTTTACTTACTAACCAAGTAATATAAACCTTGACCAAGAACAATTTAAGAATAATACTGTTATGATACAACTCAATGTCAGTTGTGACACTTTTGTAACTGTATCATAACCAATCATTCTAAGGTCAATTACGTATTTACCATATAATGATAGAAGTTATATTAAAGAAACTATTTATTTTATTCATAATAAAATATTTACATAAGTATTTACAGGGAAATACAAAAGAAATTGGCGCTCCAAGCACCAATCCTAACAAATTCTCCCACTTGCTCTAGTGCTAATATCGATTTTATCTCACACCCATCGACTCAACATGTTTATCAAATAACTTGGGAGGAATTGCCTTGGTAAGCGGGTCTGCTATATTATCTTCACTCGGGACCTTGCACACGACAATGTCCCCTTCTGACATAATCTCTCGAATGATGTGATACTTTCGTTCCACATGCTTTGATTTCTGATGAGCCATCGGTTCTTTTGCTTGCGTAATGGCTCCATTATTATCACAGTATAACGAAATCAAATTCTCGATACTTGGGATAACTCCCAACTCTGTGATAAAGTTCCTAACCCAAACAGCTTCTTTTGCAGCTTCAGAAGCTGCAATATATTTCACCTCTGTGGTGGAATAAGCTGTGGACCCCTATTTAAAACTTTTCCAACTAACTATACCTCTGTTAAGGGTAAACACGAATCTGATGTAGACTTTCTATCATCAGGATTCGATTGGAAATCTGAATCCGTATACCTGTTAACCAGCAATTCATTTCCTCCATATATAAAAAACTTATCCTTAATATCCTTAAGATACTTTAGGAAATGTTTAATGGTCATCCAATGGTAATTGCCTAGATTGGACTGATATATACTAGTTACACTAACCGCGAAGTTGATATCAGACCTGGTACATAACAAGGCATACATGATGCTGCCCAAAAACGAAGTATAAGGCTGATTAGATATTCTAATGTTCTAATCTTTTATTTGTGGACACATCTTCTACGAAAGATGAATGCCATGTTTGAACGGTATATTTGTTGTCTTACAGTTACCAAAATTATATCATTACAAGATCTTATTTATGTACGTTGATTGGGATAACGTAATGAGCTTCATTTCTCTATCTCTATAGAGCTTTATGCCTAAGACATAAGAAGCTTCTCCCAGTTCCTTCATAGAGAAATTTTTACAGAAATAAGCTTTAACGCCCTGCATCATCCCAATGTCATTCCCAATGACCAGGATGTCCTCAACATAGAGTATTAAAACACCACCATACTCCCACTGACCATTTTATACACACATGAATCTTCCGAATTCTTGAGAAAACTAGATAATTTGATTATCTCGTCGAATTGAAGATTTCAACTTCACGAAGCTTGTTTAAGTCCATAAATGAACTTTTTAAGCTTACATACTATGCCTGAGTTTTTACAGGATACAAAGCCCTCCAGCTGCTCTATATAGATTTCTTCGTCAATAAATCCATTCAGAAAAGTCATTTTGACATCCATCTGCCAAATCTCGTAGTAATGGTAAGCAAGAATAGACAAAAAAATCCTAATAGTCTTTAGCATTGCTACTGGCAAAAAGTTTCATCGTAGTCGACACCAGGTCGCTGCGTGTAACCTTTAGCTATCAGTCAGGCCTTAAAGGTTTCAACCTTTCCATCAGGCCTATGATTCTCTTGTAAACCCATTTACAACCGACAGGAACAATTCCTTCAGGAAGCAGAACCAAGTCCCAAACTTGATTCTGATGGATAGTGTCAAACTTTGATTTCATGGCCTTGACAAGTGCATGAAAGTTTACTTTGAACATCACTAATTCAGCTTGATTATCATATATTTAATCTTAAGTATAGTTTATTTTATGTTTTATTAAACATGAAGATTGGATCAATTACACATGTTTCGGGACCTTGCGAATGCATCAGACAGGAAGAGCTGAATCGCAGAATCGGAGAAAACAGAAAATCGGCCACGCATCGAGACAAGTAAATGCCACGCATCGCG
Organism: Zanthoxylum bungeanum; assembly: GCA_019454045.1. Taxonomy (NCBI): domain Eukaryota; kingdom Viridiplantae; phylum Streptophyta; class Magnoliopsida; order Sapindales; family Rutaceae; genus Zanthoxylum; species Zanthoxylum bungeanum. The sequence goes on from SKCR01030518.1 coordinate 177,757, forward strand.
ACACAGAAGCGTATTCCAAGGTTTTTTATTTAGTTCATTTTTACGCAAATAAGGCCTCTGGAACTTCCCTATATAAACCCAAGCTCGTCCAAAATCCTAGGAGGGAGAAAAGAGGAGAAAAAAGAGAAGAAACACATAACAAAGAGCCACAAACACAAATTTGAGATTGAAGAACGAAGAATCTTCATAGCAGACAAGATGCCACTGCAATCTCTTCAGGCTATGTCTCTTTCTTACATGGAGAACTAATCTCCTAGGCAAAGCTAATGATGAACTCTTGTAATTGATTTCTTATATTCATGTTGTTGATTCCTATAAACTGTTAAACGTTAATACAATTGATGTTTGTTATTCTTTATTATCTTTTGATTATATGAATCCAGAAACTATTTTTATCAAACTTGCATATAGATCTAGACATGTTTCTTCTATGTGTGATTTGTGAACCCAGTTGTGACTGGTAAAGTTATTTTATGATTTGGTCTTCTGCTGCAGTATTGCCTGAGGGTATATTATCGACGTTAGATAAGTCATAACGATGACTTTGTGTGTTGTTAACATAGAGAAAATAAATCATCAATTACCTTAGAATTTAATATGATTAGAATTGAATATTTTTCGATTGTTGGTTTGGGATGTGAAACCTTCAATTGAGTAATAACAGGAATCAATAACTGGATATAGGAATTTGATATAAGAGGGATTCCCGATGCTTTGCTGCCTCTCTCTATTGATATCCTTTAATTATTTTTATTAATTTTTATTTTATAGTATCAACCTTTCTATTTAATTAAGTTACTGCTAACGTTTTGTTTAAGTAAATCAGTTCTTTATAACCATCTCTCTGAGGAATCGACACCCCTAACTATACTGTGATAGCCGCAAGTACTTTTTGGGCGTAATCAAAATTTGGCGCCGTTGCCGGGGAGACGGTTTATAAGCAAAAAGAGTAGCTTTACTTGGTCAACAACAAAAACGGTAACTTCATTCCATCTTATTTTTTTTGTTATTTACTTATTTATTTTATTTTATTTCTATTTCAGTTTTAGTTTAGTTTTGATTATTAGTGTTTTTTATTTCATTAATTTTATTTCAGTTTTAATTTTAATTTGAATTTTAATTAATTAATTAATTAATTTATTTTTAGTTTATTCTTTTATATTTGTTTCTAGTTTTATTTGCGTTTAATTGCATGCCTAGACGTAGGGATATGTTGGTAGATTTGTTAGGATTGAAGACGAAAACTCAGGCTCAGAAAGTCTGTTTGATAATCATTTTGACACACCATCCACATCTATCACACATAGTATGAGTGAGTACGAGAGACCACCCATGAAGACTCTTGAAGAGTACCTCAATCCCACTCGCACAGTTACACCGTCATGCATCATGTTTCCTCCTAATGCACCACATATAGCTTTTAAACCTGGGATGATACAGTATCTCCCAACCTTTCACAGTTTGGAGAATGAGAACCCTTATATGAACATTAGAGATTTTGAAGAGGTTGTATCAACTTTCCATGATCGGTTTGGGACTACAAACATAATTAGACTTAAGTTCTTCCCTTTTGCCCTTAAGGATAGAGCTAAGAGCTGGTTTTATTCTTTACCACCTCGGTCAATAGGAGCATGAGGCGAGATGATACATGCATTCTTTAACAAATACTTCCCACATTATAAGACGAATGCCTTGAAAAGACAGATCTCTACCTTATCCCAGAGAGACAGTGAAACCATTTATCAAACTTGGGAGAGGTATAATGAGATGTTAGCGAGTTGTTCTCATCATGGATATGAGAATTGGCGTTTAGTGAGCTATTTTTATGACGGTTTAACCCCCTAGAGAGCGCCAATTTGTGGAGACAATGTGCAATGGTGAGTTCATCCGAAAGGACTCTGATGAGGTGTTAGAGTACTTAAATGACTTAGCTGAGAAATCTCACACTTGGACTGGACCTAATGCCTTTGATAGCACTGATAGAACACACCTCACTCCTTCTAGCAGAGACATACACCACTTTAGGGAAGATGACAGTCTTAAGGAACAAGTTGAGTTATTAACTAGACAGTTAGGAGCCTGAAAAGCTAAGGATAGCCAGACCATGCATGCAGTAGCCCATTTAGAACCTCAATGGGTATGCTTTGTGTGTAAGGGAACTGGCCATCTAGCCCAAGAGTGTCCAGTATATGGTGAGATGAGGGGCGCATATGAGGAACACCGCAATACCTTATGGATGTACAAGAAGCCATACACACCTTATTCAGATACTTATAATCCTAGTTGGCGAAACCATCCCAATCTTAGTTGGAAACATGAGTCTTATCAGCCCACCCAGACACCACAAACCAAAGGTTACAGTGCCCTCAATATTATACACATGCCATTCCTAGGAATTCCTTAGAGGATACTGTGCAAGCATTTGTAGAGGCCCAGAGCAAAGAAAATTAAAGGTTTGAGTCACTGATAGCTCAGGTAGTTGAAGACAATAAGGAGATTAAGAGTCAAGTCTCTAAGTTGACGAATGCTCTGAGTGTACAAGAACAAGGAAAATTCCCATCTTAGGCTCAACCAAATCCACAAGGGCAACACATGGCACAGGTTGATCATGAGGTATCCAATGTGAAAGGTGTTAACGCTATAATCACTAGGAGTGGTAAGAAGGTAGGCTTGCAAGACACTTCCAACAATGCAGGAGCCAGCAAAGATAGTAATGAAAATACCCCTCAGGAAAATCAAGAGACGCATTTCCCAGTTAGAGTACATTTTCCGCAGGCATCTAGGCCCATAACGAGGGCTACAAAGACAAATGGTGAGATCCTAGAACATCTTAAGCAAGTAAAGATTAACCTTCCGATGTTACATGTGATAAAACAAGTTCCCACTTATGCGAAGATTTTAAAGGATCTATGCACCATAAAGAGAAAACACCATGTGAAGAAGACTGCATTTTTAACAAAGTAGGCTAGTGCAGTAATTGAACAGAGGACTCCACCAAAGTACAAAGATCCATGATGTCCCACCATTACTTGCCACATTGGCACATATGAGTTTGGTCAAGCGTTATTAGATTTAGGTGTTAGTGTCAATCTCATGCCATATTCGATCTATAAGTAGTTAGGGCTTGGAGAGATTAAACCTACATCTGTAGTTTTACAGTTAGCTGACCGATCCATCAGAACACCACAGTGAGTAGTTGAGGATGTCTTATTGCAAATTGATAAATTCTACTACCATGTTGACTTTTTGATTTTAGATACACAATCTGTGGTTGACACTGAGTCAAAAATTCCACTCATCTTAGGTAGACCTTTTCTTGCTACAACTAATGCACTTATCAATTGCAGGAATGGTATAATGAAGTTAACATTTGGGAACATGACACTAGAAGTAAACATTTTTCATGTTGAAAAACAGCCACAATGTGATGATGAGTGCCAATATACATACATGCTAGAAACAGTCCTGCCAGAAACAGCTTCTCTACAACCTGAATCAGATCCTCCCGAACCGAAATTACCCCCAAAGAATCGTAAAAGGAGGAAAATGAGAGTTAATGCTCAATTGAAGATGATACCTGGGAAGTTAAAAAGGAAGTTGAACCAATTTGGTCATATGAGCAAGCCTCAAATTTCAACCACCAGACCCTGGGGGATCACTGGATGAAATGCTGCAACCAGCCACAAATTCTTTCTCATGCCTTCATAAGTTCTACATGGAAGCCACCATGACAACATTAAGTCGTTACGTCTGGCTGAAGACTTTAAACTTTGCGCTAGAGGGGAAGAAACCCTTGCATATGTATTAATTTAATTTAATTTATTTATTTTTACTATAATTTTATTTTATTGTGTGATAATTGCATGTTTGTTTTTTGAATGAGTAATTATGCAGGTGTCAGCACAACCTATACAGCCATACACCTAAAGTCTTACCAGCAGGAACCTAATCAATTCTGTACCTGGTAGTGTTGTTCCTTAATCCTTTTTCTTTATATTTATCTTACACTTAGGACAATGCAAGTTTTAAGTGTGGGGGTGTATGCATGCGCATGATAATAACTGTTATAAAAAAATTATTATTTTTCTTTTTAGTCTTTGATAGTAAAACATAAGTCCAATGATGATATTGTTTGCTTTGAGGATGAAATCTTAGAAAAGATAAGTTCTTTAATGTACTTTTATCTGATGCATTGAGTAATTGATCTAGGTTAGACTCATAAGCACTTAACTATAGGTTTTTAGCAGTGAAAGCCTATGTAGTTGGCAAGGTGACTAGTTGAAGAAATTACATGTCGGTGAATGATCATTTTCTTAGATGTCTGTCCTGATTTGCTAGTGTTATGATGTGTGGTATGGTAAAAGAATAAAAAGTGAAAGTCTCGAAAGAAAGAAATTAAACCACCTATAACCGATAATTGTGAAGCTACCCATGGGCGAGTGTTAGGATCACCATGAGGAGAAATGCTACCTTAAAGGGTAGGTGTGTTGGAAAAAAAGAAAAAGAAAGAAAAAAATTATACCATACTGAGCACAGAAAGGCATTTACAGAGTACATTTGAGATATCTAGGTTGGTTTGACCCATCATATCCCAATTTTTAAACGAAATCATTGAGTTGGCTTACCTAGGAATTAAGTTGTGAATGAACCTTCACACACACACACTGTGAGTCTGGCTTAGATTATCTACTTAAAGACTTGGATTTGAGTTGCATTTAGTACTTTGAAAGTTCTCTGATTTCATTGCTAGACATTCGTTGAGGACAATAATATGTGTAACTATTGGGACTATTTCATTTTGTTATTTTTGCATGTGTTTCAAATGACGTTTGTGGGTGTCGTCGCTGTAAACCCTCACGAGACTATAACTCGTCCACTAGGGCCATCTACGGATTTAAAGGCTTGTTGCATACACTAAATGCAATCTTGATCCATACGAAAGTGGCTTTGATAGTTTTTATTTATTTATTCAGTTTAGTTCTTATTTGCTTTTTGCGTTTGACTTGCTAGGGACTAGCAATAAGCTGGTTGGGGGTTGTGATAAGTGCATGAAAGTGTACTTTGAACATCGCTAATTTGGCTTGATTATCTTGTATTTAATCTTAATTATCGTTTATTTTATGTCTTATTATTATGAAGCAATGGAACATGAATAGATCAATTACATATGTTTCGGGACCTTGCGGAAGCATCAGAAGCACATGAAAAGAGCTGAATTGTAGAATCGGAGAAACTAGAAAATCGGCCACGTGTCGCGACACGGAAGCCTATTCCAGGTTTTTTGTTTAGTTCGTTCTTACGTAAATAAGGCCTTCGGAACTCCTCTATATAAACCCAAGCTCGTCCAAAACACTAGAGAGGGAGAAAAGAGGAGAAAAAGAGAGAAGAAACACACAACAAAGAGCCACAAACACAAATTTGAGATTGAAGAACGAAAAAAATTCTTACCAGACAAGATGTCGCTGCAATCTCTTCAGCCTATGTCTCTTTCTTCTATGGAGAACTAATCTCCTAGGCAAAGCTAATAATGAACTCTTGTAATTGATTTCTTATATTGATGTTGTTGATTCCTATAAAATCTTAAACGTTAATACAATTGATGTTTGTTATTCTTTATTGTCTTTTGATTATATGAATCCAGAAATGTTTTTATCAAACTTGCATATAGATCCAGTCATATTTCTTCTATATGTGATTTATGAACCCAGTTGTGACTGGTAAAGTTATTTTATGATTGGTCTTCCGCTGTAGTATTTCCTAAGGGTATATTGTCGATGTTAGATAAGTCATAACGATGACTTTGTGTGCTGTTAATATAGAGAAAATAAATCATCAACTACCTTAGAATTAGTATGCTTAAAATTGAATATTTTCCGATTATTGGTTTGGGATATGAAACCTTCAATTGAGTAATAACAGGAATCAATAACTGGATATAGGAATTTGATATAAGAGGGATTCCCGAAGCTTTGCTGCCTCTCTCCATTGATATCTTTTAATTATTTTTAATAATCTTTATTTTATATATGATCAATCTTTCTATTTAATTAAGTTACTGCTAACGTTTTGTTTAAGTAAACCAGTTATTTGCAACCATCTCTCTGAGGAATCGACACCCCAACTATACTGCGATAGCCGCAAGTACTTTTTGGGCGTAATCATGTATCTTTCCACTTCACAGAGTCGATGTTCAACATCGCCTCTCTATAGGTATATGGGCTAGTCTCTTCAATTAAGAGAACATCAAGACTCATTTCTTGTATCAAACACAAGCGATCAGGAGCTCTTGATACCCTAACGGACCTATGGAGTGTGTGTGTAATAAAGGTTCTTCATCTACTTGAACTTCAGGTTCCCCTGGTGGTTCGTTGGTTTCAGGTTGTACTTCATTAAGTTCAACCTTTCTTTGATTACCTCCTTTAGACATAAAGTAAAAATCTCTAGAAATTTAGCGAAGCGAACTACGAATACATTTCAATGATCAATATCATAGAACAAATATCCTTTCATATTTAAAGGATATCCAACAAACCTAAACTTTTGTCCTCGAGGTAAAAACTTATTCTGTTGTGCCATGTTGACGTATGCAAGAAATTATCCTCTAGAGCTTTTGGATGCCTGACATGGGGCGGGAGTCTTCCTTCATAATCAATAGTTTCTTAGTGCTTAGAGGTAGAATGATTTCCCCCAAAGCCCGTTTTTGCTCATGTCTTAGGGATGGGTCATTCCCCCAAGGCTCGCTATTTGCTCATGTCTTGAAGATGGGTCATTCCCCCCAAGGCTTGTTGTTTGCTCATGTCTTGGGGGGATCATTCCCCCAAGGCTCGCTATTTTCTCATATTTTGGGTAGTGGTTATTCCCTCAAGGCCCGTTATTGCTCATATCTTGGGGGGTCATTCCCCCAAGGTCCGCTGTTTGCTCATGTCTTGGGGAGGGGTCATTCCCCCAAGGGTCGTTGTTTGCTAATGTATTGGGGAGGGATCATTCCCCCAAGGCTCGTTATTTGCTCATGTCTTGGGAAGAGGTTATTCCCTCAAGCCTGCTATTGCTAATGTCTTGGGGAAAGGTCATTCCCCTAAGGCTCGCTATTTGCTAATGTCATAGGGAGAGGTCATTCCCTCAAGGCTCGCTATTTTCTCATATCTTGAGGATGGATAATTTCTCCAAGGCCCGTTTTTGCTCTTGTATTGGGGAGAGGTCATTCCCCAAAGGCTCGCTATTTGCTCATGTCTTTGGGATGGGTCATTCCCCCAAGGCTCGCTGTTTGCTCATGTCTTAGGGAGGGGTCATTCACCCAAGGCTCACTATTTTCTCATGTCTTGGGGATGGGTCATTCCCTCAAGGCCCGCTATTACTCATGTTTTATGGAAGATCAATCCCGCGAGGACCTGAAAGATTCATCAACTTTGAGTTCCCGATGTCAACTCGCCAACTTCGTTGACACCGAGAACTAGGGGAATGATGTTGATGGTAGTTTTTGGGCACACCCAATCCCAACGAGACTCCAATACCTCGAGTTGCTCAAACACCCTAAGGTTTCCCATCAACCCGACCCGATGAGGTTATGACATGACCCGAGGTGGTTGACACACTCAAAAAGTAGTTCTTTACTCCTAAGTATAAGAGTGTCAAAGTATTAAAATAACCTGCTAAGTCCGGGGTTGATCCGTAGGGAATAGATTTAGTAAAATAAAATAACAATTTGAGTAAAAAAAAGGCTTGATTTGTTTGAAGTGATTGGAGATTTAAAATTGGATTGTAATAAAAAAATAAAATATTGGGGTTAGGGGATCCATGTTTAATAATTCAAATTTAGAAATCTCACTTTTTATAATATATAAATTATCATTATTACACAATTAATTTATTTCAGGAATTAATTATGCCAAAACATATAAAACCAGCCACAAAGATGGTGATAACTTTTGTCTATAACAAGTCCAGTTAATACTCAATTATGCCACATAAATAAAAATCAGCCATGTAGGCGGTAAAAAAGTTTGTCAATAATTAATTCAGATTTAAATTATGTATTAATCATTAGATTACAATTTATATATTATAATATAAGTGAGATTAATCTATATTTTCATTTTAAAAACTTTCCCTTTACACCAACAAAAAGAAATTAGCTACTCATAATTTGAATAAAAACACACATAATTTTTAATACTAAAAGAAAAGGAAAATACAAGAAAGCTTTAAAAAAAATAAAACACACAAGAGCTGAAACTCCACAAATTTTCAGAGAGATTTGTGGAAATCAGACTGAGGAAAATGAGGTGTAGAGCACCTCTATTTATAGAGGTGCTCGCACGTTATGATGCAATTACAAATTCAAATTGTAATTGCATCCATGTTTGGTGGGAGATGATGGTGAAAGATGATGGCAATCCATTTTCGGGGATTGCCATCATAATATTTTTTTGATTTGATTTAACTAATTGCATATAACACACTTTGGATCTTTCATCAATTTCGACCTTCAAAACTTCATAATTAGAAAATCTTGTCAACAACAAAGTTATAGATATTTGAGTATTCTTTCATCTGAAATTGGAATCACTTCTATCCGATATCGAAGTAAAAGGTTATGGCCAAAATACAAAAATTATACAAGGGTGGTATTTCCGAAGTTGCATATTATTAGAACACCTTATTAAGTTTCAGGCCTCCAAAATCCAAATGTCAAGTCCATTTTTCTAATTATGCATCCAAAGTATTATTTCACCTACATAAAAATAAAAAGAACAATAAACATAATATAATTATTATTTAACAAATGTGCTAAATTTAGGGGATTAATAAAACTACAAGTGTAAAATGATTAATTTTTATTTTAATAAATGTGTACTTTTAGTGTTCATCACACTCCCCAACCAGCTTATTACTAGTTTCTAGTAATTTAAGTGAAAATGTAAAAGAAGAATTCTTATCCAAGTTAAAATTTATTTTCTTTCTTTCTAAATAATCAATTAAGTAAATTCTCTCATACTTTTTACCATTCTAACACACATAAAATAAAATGTCAAACAATTCATTATGCCCACAATATTTACAGGTCTAGTTGAAAAGAGAGTAATATTTTTGTCCTAAAGTTATATCATAATTCACACCGTTTGACAATGGTAATTTATTTACATACAAAAATAGTTTTTTTTTTAATAAAAATAAAAATACATCTTCAATCCTTGTAACGAGCTTTGGGCCAGTGACTTCTAAACTAGTTGGCTTTAGGGCACTAGGCGTTAAGACACCCCTACAGACTTAATTATTCGGATATCAGATATTAAAATGAATAAGTGTCTGATTTCCTTAAGCTTTCTCTTTAACCCATGTAACGAGCTTTGAGCCAGTGACTCCCAGATCAGTCGGCCTTAGGGCACTAAGTGTTAAAATACCCATACAGACTTAATTGCTCGAGTTAGAAATGCTACCAAATCCAAATTATTTAAAAATAATTTTTTTCAAACTCAAGCTCTACCGTTTTACGCGAACAATTACTGCTTACTAAGGCAAGATGTCCGGTTACTAAGTGTAGGCACCTCATTTTTGCATATAAGTCCCGATGATGAGTCTCGTATGGAGACACTACCTCTTTGATTGTGAAAGCCGCGAGAAACGGACGTTGGAAGGGTAAAGTTGGAAATTGGAATTTTTGTTGGATTTAATTCAGTAGTTTGGCTTCGGTTGCTCGTTGGATCTCTGTTTCAAAGCTTATCCTCGGCCCAAAATCCTATAAACCACTTACCAAACCATAAACCGAACCTAAATACCCAAGCCATAAACCAAACCAAAAGCCCACTCCCAAGGAAGCCTAAGTGAGGCCCATCACCTCTCTAATTAGGAAGATACACATTTAACACATGCTTAAATCAAGTCAAATCCCTTCCTAATTAAAAGAAATCTCATGGATCCCTTTCCTAATCAAAGCCAGTCATTATCCTAAATTAGAGAGATTCATTCCTTATGTGATACTAATTAGGAGATGTCACTATCAATTAGGATATCCTTTCCTATTTGAACTAGGATTACTTCCATCCCTTTGCCTATAAAAAGAGGTCTTCACCCTCCTAAACACCCTAGAGCTCACTCTCACGGAAAAAACTAAAAATAAACCCTAAGACTCTCAAGGCTTCCCTCTCTCTTCGCCATTCACCCTCTCGCACAAACCAAAAATTGCCTCACGCATAAACTCTACTCACCAGCCTTAAACATGACACATTGCCCTCATCTAACGTCACGCCCTCCACGCACCTTGCCATCATCATTCAAAGCCATCGACGCAACCTGCCAAAAAAAAAAAAAACATCAACGCCATCTGCCTCCATATAACCCACGCCAGCAGCCCTTGCCTCTTCACGCTAAATTGCCCCTGCCTCTTCACGCCTATCCTCTTTAACTTGGCCATAAACCCTCACGCATAAGCCTAGTCTCAACACGCCCCTCTGCATTACCCTCCACTGCACCCCTATATACCCCATTGCACTGTCTCCTTCACTTCCGAAAAGAAGCCCACTGCACTGCCCAGTTTTCACGCCAATTTGACCCTTAAAACAGTCCAGAAAACACCCTGAAACTGCACTAAAAATAGCAGCCAATATCCCCTCCAAAAACGCCCAAAATAGTCCATTAAACAACAAAAACAGTGGCCTAAAAATAGCAGCAAAACAGCAGCGAAACGGAGTGAAAACAGCATCCCGAACAGCAAAACAACGAGGAAAGACGTTGAGTTAGTAAACCGGAAGAGTTGCGGATCATCCACCCTTCCAACGGACGTGTAACACCCTTTCGTGAGACGAAAAAAGAGGTTAGACCTGAGGGCACCCTTTTATTTATTATCTTTCATTTATTTTATTTATTTAAAAAATATTATCGCATGAGAGTCGTTTGAGGCATGGTGTGATTGTTGGATGAGCGGAATATGTGTTCCCTTTGGTGGTATATAGGATGGAAACCCAGACGTAAATTTCGTAGCCGAATCCGAATGGACGGTAGTGCGGTTTGTACTCGGGATACAACGCCACGTACCGCTTAAGAGACATGTATTTCATCTCATCCAAACTTGTATTTGAGCATGCTATAGTTCATATGTTATTTATTTATTGTTTAAAGCATGATTTAGTTTAGTTTATTATTTATTTTCAAAGTATGATTACGTTATTTTTAGGCATGATATTTTGTTTAGTTTATTATTATGTTTAAATAGTTATTTGTTTATTTTGGTTTAATGGCTCAATGTGCTCATTGTGTGATACTGTGTGTTTCTCGTTTAAAGACTTACTTTCAAGCATGTAAACTTAGATTATGAGTTATTTTGATGAATACAAACTAGACCTAAGTTACCCTTGAGCATATACGTTGAGTAGATTCGGTTAGTTTATTGCAAAAATCATATCATCACAAGTGACATAAGTAAGGGACCATTCCGAACCCAACGGTTTGAGGTCTTCCCTTGCGAGGGGTGAGTGCGGCCTTAAATCACATTTTCCCGGGTCACACCGAGTGGCGACTCCATGTTATTTCTCCGGTTTAGTTCCTCCGCGGACTGTTTCGTACTCCCAACTAGGCCGCGAGCCTAGATCAGCGTCGTCAAGTTCTATGTCCTACACTAAGTAAAAACTTGATTATTATCATTTTTTAACTAACTCAAGCTCTACCGTTTTACGTGAACAATCATTACTTGCTGAGGTAAGATGTACGGTTACTAAGTAACAACATGGTTATTTTTATTATTTATTTTTTGAATAAAAACATAAATTCCACTGCCTTTAGGTGCTACCTCAAATAAACTAGAGAAATGAATATTACAAAATTTTCAGTTATAACCCATGTTCATATGTTACCGTGTATGTTGATAATACCTGTCAAATGAGCATATGAAGATCAAATTTAATCAATATTATGGAGAATTCAAAAATTTAAATGATTCAAAAGGAAAGAAACAAAAATAACTTGTTACGAATTAAATTGAGATACGTCTCAGAAGCGAAAACTCCTTACACTGCAATTTCCGAACAATAATTTCACTTGGTTAGTCAAAAAAAATTTGTTAGTTTGTGTGTAGTTTTTTTTTAAAACACAAAAAAAAAAAAATCAAAACAAAACTTTTTTTTTTACACACACAAAATAACAAAAAAGCAAAAACAACATCATAATTATTTTTTTTAAAAGAAAAACACAACAATGAAACATAAAAATAAAAACTATCTAGTCAACTATCTCATCCCCCAACCAAATTGAGACATTGTGCTCAATGTCTGAATAAGAAGAAACAGAGTTTAGAAGACATCACCTGGTTAATATGGAATTGACAATTGAATCTATGACTATTTAAAAGAAAAATTGCATATTAAGATCAAAGTCCACTCTACGCTTCTTGCCATAATCATTATCAGACCAGTTCAACTTGGAAAAAAATGGGTCGATTTTTAGATCATAAGCTAAGAGCCGATCATTTAATTCATCCATTTTTCTTATAGTTAGGACGATATCTTTTACCGAATTCGAAATGAACTCAAGACTTTTGGTATCTATAAGAAGTACTAAAAGAAAATCGAAAAAATTATCAACATTAAGTATTCCCATGGGTTTTTGGTGAATGTTCAAGTTCGACCATGATGCCAATGTGAATATTTCTTTCAGTGTGCCTAGCCCACCTGGTAAAGTAATAAAAACGCCAGCATGATTAATCATTTCAGTAAGTCTTTCAGATATATCTGAGACAATGCATTCTTGTAACTGTTGGGTTTTCTAGGTCAAACCAAGAACTTTTAAGCGAATGAAAATAGCGAATACAACAAAGTTAATTTGCGAAAATACTCACTTTGATCGGCTTTGCGATATGAAGAACACAAAAATTTTCTTTGCTCCATTGAAGCTCTCGGCCAAGCCCAAATTTGTGCTCCTTGTTTTTCGGTCAACCTCCATGGAAATGATCTCCAAACTCCAAGCTTTGTGAATGGATTCCATGCTCAAGAGTTAGTTTCCATATCACCTTTGAATGACCCTTTATGTGCTAGAATTGGAGAAAATTGCAACAAAAAACCCCTAAACTATTCCTTGTTGCTCTCGGCATTGAAGGAGAAAGAGAGAAGAAATTGGCTCCAAGGCCGAAATTGGGAGAGGAGGGAGAGAGAAGATGAGATGATTTTTGTGTATTTGGATTTCTAAAATCTAATACCAAAAATCAAAGTCAAAAAGGTACAAGGCATTAAAGCCTTCAACCACCCCCATCAATCACAAAAAGTGACAAGCATCACATCACTCAAAGTTGATGTGACTTCCATCACAAGAATGACTAATGATGTGACGCGTGATGTGACTTGTGGGCCGCACTTGAATTCGAAATGCGAGTGGGCCCGCAAACACTCACGGGCTCGGATTCGCTAATTCCGAATTAACGAATTTTCCGTTGCGACGTAATTAAATCAAATTTAATTAAATAATTATGCCTAGTAAAATTACTATTCACGTCGCTAGCGAATTAATTCTAAATTAACTCGTTTGCCCGAATTAAAATCTAATTTTAATTCCGCGTCGAAATCCAATTTCGTATAATCTATCGAATATATTATTTTATCGATTAATTCCAAATTAATCGCTCTCTCTCTTTAAATAATATTTTATCCCAGATAAAATATCTCTGTAATTAATCCTAGATTAATTTTCTCTCTATTAATTAATCCTAGATTAATTATGTGCGAGTCATACGTCATCGGTGAATCTTCGGGAAGCGACCCATGAGATCCCCGGATATGTTGGCAGTAAATTCGGTCGTCGGACTATCTGAACACGTACGTACCTAGTACTACGTTTTTACCGATTTACAAGACATGGTTGGCTTCTAGCAAAACACCATGCCTAACCAATTCTCCAGAAATACTCTTAAAAGAATATGTGATCTTTATCAGGCGTAGTATACGTAGTATTGCGTATTACGATATAGTATCGGATGTCACATGCTAGGCCTAGGGCTGGAATTATGTCTGCCCCGTACGAAGCACATATCAGATCTATGGTAACTAGTCTCTATAATCGGATAAACATGACCTAGTCATATTATCCCGATAACTGCAGCATATAAGAGTACCAGTTATGTATCCTACGTGACCATCATCTCCATATAATTGAAGTGATACTTCCATCTCGACATCAAACCCAATACACTACGATTCTCAATATACCTAGAAGAGGCGTACACAGAACCGTTTAAAGCCCTGGACGACCAAAATCAAAGTATATTGATTGTCACAAGTATTAGCGGTGCAAGTCTCAGGTTAAGACCAAATACACCTACCCTGATTTGGACTTCCATAGACACATAGTCATACTACCAATGGAATTCTGAGGGGTCTATCTAGAGCGAAGCTTTTTCCATACCATCGGTAAACACAACCTCCTATTACACTTGCATGAGTATCCAATACCCAAATATATTAGAACTATGTCGTTATACTCCCATAACGCGCACAAATGTAATATTAGTCTATTCCGCATTATCGATGTCTAATCTTGATAATACTACGACTATGGATTATTTAATGATTAAACCTTTGTGGATTGATACTGTCTCATATCATCTCAATCTGGAACTGATCATAAGGACCTTTTATCATTTATATATCTTGGAAATCCAATTACAAATGATAAAAGAGCAATTTCGTTTGTCACATAGTTAATTTGTACAACAACACCATATTCTGTACAAATAGTGATGCTATGGGTCATAATTGTCCAACAATCTCCCACTTGGCCTATATCCAATCACTCAGGTGTCCTACACCTGAACTATATACGGTTCGCTCAAACTTCTACTGAGGAAAGACTTTCGTCAGCAGATTTGCAATGTTATCATCTGATGCGATTTATTCGATCATCACATCGCCATGATGTATGATCCGACGAATCAGATGAAATAATTGAAGTATTTATTTGGATCATTGATGAGACCATTAATTCTTTAGCCTGTGATGTAGCCTAGCTCAGCTGCTAACAGAACTACACCTAATGTGATTAGGATTATTATAGATCTAAAAGGCTTCTATTGCTGCCTCAGCTGCAGCAATATTCCGCTTTTGTTGTTTATACGACAACAATATCTTGCTTGGAAGATTTCCAGCTCACTGTTCCGTTATTCAAACTATATAGTACCCTTATTACGACATATATAGTCATTTTTATCGGTTAGGAAACTTGCAGCAGTGAACCTAGTCTTGTTAGAGTTCTACGGTCCCAAGGATCGAATATCAAACATAAAACATAAGTGCGAATACATCAAGGAGTTGCGGAATACTCACAATGATCGGTTGAGATGATGCGGTGATGAACAAAAATCATTTTCTGCCCATTGAGAAGCTCTCGGCAGTGGCTGAAAAAACAGTCCTCCAAATTCGGCTTTGGTCCTCCATAAAGCTCCAAGCTTCTCAAATGGTATTCCAAGCCCACGGGTGGGTTTCCCTATCACCTTCGCAAGACTCCGATGTGTGCTAGCACTATTGATTTTTGCCACAAAAATCACTCTCTTCTTCTTGCCATTCTCGGCAGTGCAGTGAAGGAAGAAGACTGCCCTTTGTGGGCGTGAGAGAGATGGAGAGATTGAGAGAGAGAGTGTTGTGTTGGTTGTTGGCAAAAGTGTATCTAATACACAAATTCAATTTCCAAAATTAATTATAAATTTTTCTTTCCAAAAGTCAAGCATTAAAGCTTGCCAACTACCACCATCAATCATGAATAGTGACATGGTGTCAATCACTCAAAGTGAAAGACATCTATCACTTGATTGGCGATTGATGTGATGCTAGATGTGACTTACGGACCGCACTCGAATTCGAAATGCGAATGCGCTCGCAAACACTCCCGGGCTCGGGTTCGCTAATTCCAAATTAAGAAATCTTCCGTTGCGACGTAATTAAATGATTATACCTAGCGAAATTACTATTCATGTCGCTAACGAATTAATTCTAAATTAACTCGTTCGCCCGAATTAAAATCTAATTTCAATTCCGAAATCCAATTTCGTTTAGTATATCGAATATATTAATTTATCGATTAATTCCAAATTAATTGTTTTCTTTCTTTAATTGATATTTTATCCCAGATAAAATATCTCCGCAATTAATCCCAAATCAATTTTCTCTCTCAACTAATTAATCCCAGATTAATAAAGTGCGAGTCATACGTCATTAGTGAATCTTTGGGAAGCGACCCATGAGATTCCCGGATATGTTGGCAGTAAATTCGATCGTCGGACTATTCGAACACGTAAGTACCTAGTACTACATTTATACCGATTTACAAGACAATGTTGGCTTCTAGCAAAGCGTCATGCCTACCCAATTCTCCAGAAATATCCTTACAGGAATATGGTGATCTATATCAGGCGTAGTATACGTAGTATTGCGTATTTCGATCCAGTATCGGATGTCACGTGCTAGGCCTGAGGCTGGAATTGTGTCTGCCCCGTACGAAGCACATATCGGATCTCTTGTAACTAGTCTCTATAATCGGATAAACATGACATTTTCATTTTATACCGATGACTGCAGTGCATAGGAGAACCAGTACCATATCCTACGTGACCATCATCTCCACTATGACTGGAGTGATACTTCCATCTTGACATCACACCCAACACACTACGTTTCTCAATATACCCAGCAGAGGCATACAGAGAACCTAGCCCTGGGCATTATCGGATTTGGATCGGATCGAACCGAATTCGAATCCGATCCGATCCGAAATTCTCTGAGATGTTTGATTCGTTCGGACCGGATCACCTTATCGAACTCGATCGGATCGGATTGGTTCGATCTGATTCGAATTCGGATCGGATCGGACCAATCCGATCCGAAATATAATGATTTCAGATCGGATTGGTCCAATCCGAATCGAATTCAGTACACATAATCTGGTTTTGAGTCAAAAAAATCGAGTGGATTGGATCGGATCGGATAAAATCCGATCCGAAATAATTCAATTTTTTTTATTTAATATGTAACGACGTCGTTTTGCATATTAAATAAAAAAAAATTCGAGCGGATCGGATCGGATAAAATCCGATCTGATCCGAAATTCGTCGAATCGGACCAACTCAATTCGATCGGATTTGATAATCGGATTGGATCCGATCCGATGCCCACCCCTAACAGAACCTGTTAAAGCCCTGGACGACCAAAACCAAAGTATATTGATTGTCGCAAGTATTAGCGGTGCAAGTCTCAGCGGTGCAAGTCTCAGGTTAAGACCAAATACATATACCCTGATTTCGGACTTCCATAGACACATTGTCATACTACCAATGGAATTCCGATGGGGTCTATCCAGAGCGTAGCTGTTTCCCGTACCATCGGTAAACACAACCTCCTATTACACTTGCATGAGTATCATAAACCCAAATATATGAGAACTATGTCGTTATGCCCTCACAACGCGCACAAGTGTAATACTAGTCTTTTACGCATTATCGATGTCCAATCTCGATAATACTCTGACTAGGGATATTTAATGATTATACCTTCGTGGATTGATATTGTCTCATATCATCTCAATCCAGGAACTAATCATAGGGACCTCCTATCATTTATACATCTAGGTGATCTAATCACAAATGATAAGAGTGCAATCTCCTGTGTCACATAGTTAATTTGTACAACAACACCATGATCTGTATAAATAGTGACGCTATGGGTCATAACTGTCCAACAAGTCACTTCAAGTTCTCATTCTCCATAGCATAAGAAGGCATCCTTAGTTCATATAAGATACTAAAGGATGTTCTTAACATCAATCCAGTGACTATCACTTGGATTGGCCTGATTGTGACTCCATATGCTCAAAGCACATGAGACACTAGGTCACGTACATATATTTCAATGTATGAGTTCTCGGAGAGTACCAATAAATTTTAGATCTATCCCATTAGATCTTTATTCCTAGAATAAAGGTTGTATCTCCCAAGTATTCTACGGAGAATTTTCATGAAAGCCAAGCTTTCACCGATTGTATTATGGGAATGTCATTTCCAAGAAATGATATATCATCATTATTTAGGACAATCATTGTCAATGCGCTCCCACTAACCTCCTTATATACAAAAGAATTATTTTCGTTTTAAATTAAATCATATACCATTATGATCACATCAAAATGATAGTTCCAAGAACGCAATGCTTGCTTCAATCCATAAATGGATCGAATTAACTTGCAAACCTATTTTGTTTGTTTTGGTACGACAAAACCGTCAGGATGTTGTAAACATCCTCCGAAAGGTTTCCATTTAAGGAAAGTGATTTTGACGTTTAGCTTCCATATTTCATTAATGAAACATGCAGCATCAGCAAGCATTGTCCAAATGGATTTAACCATGGCAACGAGTAAAAGGTTTCGTCGTAATCGACACAATGTTGATAACGATACCTTTTCGCTACAAGCCGAGCTTTGTACGTATGTATGTTGCCATCCATGTATGTCTTCCTTGAAGACATGGGCCCACTTACGTCATTTTGAACGAGGGCTAACAGATCGTTGGCACTTGCACTTTTACCAAGTAAAAGGTGTTTTAGGCACTTTTCCCAATAAACTAGATTCGTAGACATCATTTGAATAGAATCAAATCCGTCCTAGTATCCACTCTTTAAAAGTATGGATATACGAGTCTTGTTTAATGTGTCCCAGACAATAATGCCACTTATAAGTCTCAACTGATTAATTCAGTTTGAGCTATTCGTTTGTCATGTTATATTTTTTAGATTCATTTATATTCAAAATATAAATACTATTATTCACATCTAATATGTTTATCTCATTATCATCTTTATAAAATAAAACACTTTAGTGTTCTAGAATATAAAGGTATACCCGCAACGGGTTAAACCCTGATATAGAGATAATGTTCCTAGTCAAACTAGTTACATTACAACAGTTTCCTAATTTAAGTACACACCCGAAGGGTAGTTCCTAAACTTAGGTTTCTACGATTAAAAACAGCGACTCTCGTCCCATTTCTAACTTGTAGATAAATCTCAACTGAAGTCAGTATCCTGCTAATCAGCAGATTCTGCACACCAGTACATATCTATGTACAACACTTAGTATCAAAAATCCAATTTTGAAACTAATAGTGAACATGTTTATGAAAAACATATTTGAATCCGGAGCCTTGACCCTCTTCACTTCTTTCATGTCTGCCTTGTCCATACACAGTCATGCTTCCAGTGACCCCGTTTGCCACAGTTTAGGCAGACATATTGGGATATGTCATTTGTCTTCCCTGAAGACTGTAATGATTTTGCCTTTGCCCTTTTTTAGAAGCTCCGGCTCTGCTTCCTTGAGCATAGCCTTCAACTCTCCAAGAGTTTTCTCTTGGTTCATAATGAACCTGCCCTAACTTTCAGGTAGAGACTATAAGATCAAATCTTTGGTAGTCTCGGCCACGTAGATAATGCCCAGCTAACCTAGCTGATCGATGTCAGCAATCATCTGTGACACCTAGTGCTCGACAGATGTACCCTCTGACATACATGAGCGAAAAGAGCTTCTTTTTCAATTTGTACTTCTAATATCTAAGAATAGATCAATGAAGATCTTTAATTTCATCATCAAGGTACAAGGATCTAATCTTTAATTCTGACGACAGAATTAAAGAGTCACTACGGTAAGCATAAACGATTGAGCACTAAAGTTATCATCAAATGAATCTTCCAAAGATCATGTTCTACTATTTGCTCAACTCCGGGCTTAGGCCCAAGAGGTTGCTTTATCAAATAGAGTAACTTCTTAGTTCTCAGGACTATCCTGAGGTTTTATTCCCAATTTGAAAATTAAAGCCGTTTAAATTGTTGGACAGTTATGACCTATAGCGTCACTATTTGTACAGATCATGGTGTTGTTGTACAAATTAACTATGTGACAAAGGAGATTGCACTCTTATCATTTGTGATTAGATCACCTAGATGTATAAATGATAGGAGGTCCTTGTGATTTGTTCCTGGATTGAGATGATATGAGAAAGTATCAATTCACGAAGGATAAATCATTAAATATCCATAGTCAGAGTATTATCGAGATTGGACATCGATAATGCATAAAAGACTAGTATTACACTTGTGCGCATTGTGAGGGCATAGCGGCATAGTTCTCATATATTTGGGTATAGGATACTCATGCAATTGTAATAGGAGGTTTTGTTTTACCGATGGTACGGGAAACAGCTTCGCTCTGGATAGACCCCCTCGGAATTCCATTGGTAGTATGACTATGTGTCTATGGAAGTTCGAAATCAGGGTAGGTGTATTTGGTCTTAACCTGAGACTTGCACCGCTAATACTTGCGACAATCAATATACTTTGGTTTTGGTCGTCTAGGGCTTTAACAGGTTCTGAGTATGCCTCTTCTGGGTATATTGAGAATCGTAGTGTGTTGGGTGTGATGTCAAGACGGAAGTATCACTCCAGTCATATGGAGATGATGGTCACGTAGGATACGGGACTGGTTCTCTTAAATGTTGTAGCTATCGGGATATTATGACTAGGTCATGTATATCCGATTATAGAGACTAGTTACCAGAGATCCGATATGTGCTTCGTACGGGGCAGACAAAATTCCAGCCCCAGGCCTAGCACGTGACATCCGATACTGGATCGACATACGCAATACTACGTATACTAAATCTGATATAGATCGCGTATTCCTGTAAGCATATTTCTGGAGAAATATGCAGGCATGGCGCTTTGCTAGAAGCCAAAATTGTCTTGTAAATCGGTATAAACGTAGTACTAGGTACTTACATGTTCGGATAGTCCGACGACCGAATTTACTGCCAACATATCCGGGGATCTCATGGGTCGCTTCCCGAAGATTCGCCGATGACGTATGACTCGTACTTTATTAATCTGGGATTAATTAATGATGAGAGGAAAAATTAATCTGGGATTAATTGCGGAGATATTTTATCTGGGATAAAATATCATTTAAAGAGAGAGAACAATTAATTTTGAATTAATCGATAAAATAATATATTCGATATATTATACGAAATTGGATTTCGACGCGGAATTAAAATTAGATTTTAATTCAGGCGAACGAGTTAATTTAGAATTAATTCATTAGCGACGTAAATAGTGATTTCACTAGGCATAATCATTTAATTACGTCGCAACGGAAAATTCATTAATTTGGAATTAGCGAACCCGAGCCCAGGTATGTTTGCGAGTGCATTCGTATTTCAAATTCGAGTGCGGCACGCAAGTCACATCAAGCATCAAATCGCTAGTCGCATCAAGCGTCAAATCATTAGTCACTTTGAGTGATGTGACAACTTATCACTTGATTGATTGATTGATGTAAATAGTGATGTGAGTGGTTGATAGCATTTAATGCCATATTGGAGCCAAATTTGTGTTGACTTTTTGAAAGCTTTACACAAATTTTTGGTACATGTTTATTTATTGATTTTGGAAATCAATTTAACCACTACACATTTCTCTCTCTCTCTCTCTCCTATCTTCTCTCTTCTTCACGCACAAAGTGGGCTATTTTGCTTCTATTTTCTGGGCAAAAACCGTGAGCAAGGATGAAGAAATATGGTGGTTTTTGTGGCAAAAATCACCAAGTGCTAGCACACAAAAGGGTCTTGCGAAGGTGATAGGGAAACCCACCTGTGGGCTTGGAATACCATCACAAAAGCTTGGAGCTTGGAGCATGGAGAAAGCCGAAAATGGAGGACATTGTTGCAGCTCACTGCCGAGCATGACAGAGGGCAGAAAATTGATTTTTTTTTGTCCGTCGCATCGTTCAACAGCTCGATGTAAGTATTCCGCAAAATCAAATCGTTGTTTGAACATTGGATGATCATTAATTATCAGATTAATTAATTTGATTAGATTGATTGATAACATGCTTGTGTGAATACATGGTTGCGATGCATGAATAATGTATATCGGATGGATATTAGATGGGTGGGGCAATTTTAGAAATTGTTGTAATAAATTTGGAATTTATTAATTGGACCTGCGTGTCCAGACTTATTACCTCCTTACTCTTTGTATTCTCTTCTCACCTATTCCCCTCAATGTAAATGAGGTTTCTTTAGAAGTGTAGTGTAATGGGTAGAAGTAATACTTATGCTAGCACTAGAGAGGAAAGAGAGAGATTTGATCTAGGATCAATGTGTTAAGTATCCATCCGCATATCATTATTATATTTATTCATATGCGCTTTATTATGTGTTTAGAATGCATGTTTAAGGGTGTATGATGATGAGACCTTAACAAAGATAATAAATTGGTTGCCAATTTGCACGCGAAAAACCCTCGTACAATATTAAGCGTTTTTCCTTCCATTTAGTGATTCTTACTCAAGATCCAAGACTGACATTGGTTTGTTGCCAAAGTCAAGACCTTTGTCCGTCGAGGATGTGTTTGAATCACGAGAGCTTTGTTCCATATCAGTGTCTTGTCCAAGTCGTGATTTGTTGGCCAAAGTCAAGATCACTTCTTGTCCATCGACATTGATTACGAAGCTTTCCACGGTCAATGGGTCGCGCTTAACTGGGATCACTAAGTGTATTGTGCCAAAGCCAAAGCTTAGTTGATTTAGAGGAAAAAGGTTAGGTCATATATTGGATATATTGGCATATATAAGATATATGTTTCGGACTTGGATGTCCCCCTACTGGATCTAGGAATTGGATTGGATCCAATTGATCTTAGAGATCTACCTAGTTAATTATCATACAATTTGTTGGCCAAAGTCAAGATTGTGTGATATTTAACGGGATCCTAGCCCACTAGGAAACACGGTTTCCCAAGTACTCGACAGAGGGTTAGAGGCTCGCCGAAAAATAGTGGGAGGCAAGAATTGGATTTGCAATATTCGTTTAATTACTTGTCATACGCGCTCAAATCAAATATCATTCGTCAAATAAATTAAATGTTAGTTGGACTAATATTTAAATTGTTGTTTTAATTATAGTTGATTAAATAGTTGGACTATATTAATCATTATAATAAATAGTACCGAAATCATTGATTAAATAGTTGGACTATTAGAATCAAGATATAATTGAAAGATTGACATTTAAAACATAATCCTAGGGAAAATATATTTAAATGGTTTTTTATTCAAACTGGGAATAATTTCAGGATGGTCCTGGAAATTAATAAGTTACTTTATTTGATAAAATAAAATATTAAGCCTAAGCCCGAAGTTAAGCAATAGTAGAGCATGATCTTTGAAAGATTCATGAAATGATAACTTAAGTGCTTAATCCATTAAACTTGTCAAAAGACTCCTTATTTTCTTTATCAGAACTAATGGTTAGATCCTTAAAGTATGATATTGAAATTGAATGATCTTCATAGATCTATTTTTAGATCTTAGAAGTACTAAATTGCAATAGTAAACTCTTGGAGAGTTAATGGCTATTCTCAAGAAGATAAAGTCAAACTTTGCAATAAGTCAAGTAGCGCAAGGCGCACCTTATTTCGTATTCTAGAAGGCCAAGGCTTGGCCAAAGGCTTCTGGGATATGGAAAAGGGCAAAGGCAAAATCATTATTATCTTCTAGGAAGATAAAGGACATATCCCAAAATGTCTGCCTAAATGTGGCAAACGGGATCGCAAAAGCGTGACTGCCGTTTGAACAAAGCAGACTTGAAGGAATTGAAGACGGGCAAGGCTCTGACTTCAAATATGATTGTCAAAAATATGTTCATTACTAGTATTAAAATTAGATTTTAAATACTTAGTGTGATACATAAATATGTACTGATGATCAGAATCTGCTATGAGCAGGATACTGACTTCAGTTGAGATTTATCTGCGAATTGTAAACGGGACCAAAGTCGCTGTTTTAACAGTAGATACCTAAATTTAGGAACTACCTCCGGGTGTGTACCTAAATTTGGAAACGGTTATAATGTAACTAGTTTGACTAGAAACATTATCTTTATATCAGTGTTTAATCCGTTGCGGATTGACCTTTATATTCTAGAACACTAAAGTGTTTCATTATATAAAGATGATATTGAGATAAACACATTAGATGTGAATAACAACATTTATATTTTGAATATAAATAAATCTCAAACATACAAAATGAAAAACAAATAGCTCAAACTGATTTGATCAAAAGAAACTAATTGTGGCATTGTTGTCTGGGACACAATTAAACAAGACTCGTATATCCACACTTTTGAATAGTGGGTACTAGGACTGATTTGATTCCATTCAAATAAAGTCTACGAATCTAGTTTATTAGGCAAAGTGCCTAAAACACTATTTACTTGGTAAAAGTGCAAGTGCCACCGATTAGTTAGCCCTAGTTCATAGTGAAGCAAGTGGGCCCATGTCTAGCTAGGCTAGAGGTGGATATGAATATTTCGTGACCTTTACGGATGTGGCATCGCGTTATGGTTATGTGTTTCTTTTGAAACACAAATCGAAAACTTTTAAAGTTTCGACACGAAATAGACAAACAGATCGGCTATAGTATTAAACCGTCACGGTAAGACCGTAATGGAAAATACTTAAGCAATAAGTTTCTAATATACTTGAAAGAGTATAGTATTCTTTCAAAGAGGACTCCTCACGGAACACGTCAAATTGACGGTGTGTCCGAACTTAGTAACCGAATTTTGTTAGACATGATAAGGTTAATCATGAGTCGCTCTGAGCTACCATTTCCTTCACCGGATACGCTTTAACAGTGCAATACTTATTTTGAATAAGGTTCCATGAAAATCTGTTAGACAGACTTCATATCAGATATGAACATGAAAGAAATCGGGTTTCTCACTCCTGAAAAATTTGGGAATGCTAGGCATAAGTTTGGATGATACCAAACTAGAACCCAAATTGGATAAGTGCCTAATGTAATTGGTTATCCTAGGGAAACCAAAGTATAGTACTTATACATCTCACAAGAGAAAAATTTAATTGTTGCTCGCCATGCGATTTTCCTAAGAGGAATACCGATATGCAGTGGTAAGTGGGAGGATAGTAAAACTCGATGAAAATCAGAGTAATACTATTCAAGGCACCGATTCCTTAATGGAACAAAAATAGTTCATCAAGGATGAATCTATACCATTAATCTTCGAATACACAAGAACCGCGTAAGTCGGAGAGAGTCAGAAGACAACCTGGGGTATGGGTTTCTGATCTCACCTCATAAAGATGTCTATCTTTTGAGGAATACCAACTGACTGCGTATGAGGAAGTGATACAAGGTATCGACTCCCTATTATGGAAAAGTGCCATGATATCCGAAATGGATTCCATGTATACCAACTATGCTTGGATACTAGTTGATGTACCGCAAGGCATTGTGCTTATTGGTACTATATGTGTCTTCAAGGAAGACATACATGGATGGAAACATACCAACGTACTAAGCTAGGCTTGTAGCGAAAAGGTATCGTTATTAACATTGTGTTTATTACAACGAAATCTTTTACTGTTGCCACGGTAAATCCATTTGGATAATGCTTGCTAAAGCTGCATGTTTCATTTATGAAATATGATAGTTGAACGGGAAAATCGCTTTCCTGAAAAGGAAACTTTTTGGAGGATGTTTTCAACATCATAACGGTTTTGTCGTATCAAAACTAGCAAACAAGGTTTGCAGGTTATTCGATCCATGTTTGGATTGAAGAAAGCATTGAGTTCTTGAAATTATCGTTTTGATGTAATCATAATAGTTTATGATTTAATTCAAAAAGAAATGATTCTTGTGTATATAAGAGGGTTAGTGGGAGCGCACTGACAGTGGCTGTCCTATAAATAATGATAATATATGTCATTTCTTGGAAATGATATTCCCATAAAAAAATCGGTGAAAGCTTGGCTTTTGAGATAATTCTCCGTAGGATTCTTGGGAGAAACAACCTTTATTCTAGGAATAAAGATCTACTGGGATAGATTTAAAGTTGTTGACACTCTCCGAGAACTCGTACATTGAAAAATGTACATGATTTGGTGTCTCATACGCTTTGAGCATATGAAGTCACAAACATGCCAATCCAAGTGATAGTCACTGGATTGATATTAAGAACATCCATTAGTATCTTAGAGAACTAATGATGCTATCTTAAACTATGGAGAATGATAACTTGAAGTGACTGAGATCACTGCTACAAGTCTCATAACCGATAAAAATGGTACTATACAGTTTGAATAACGGAACAGTGAGCTGGAAATCTTCCAAGCAAGATACTGTTACCGTATAAACAATAAATGCGGGTTATTGCTGCAGCTGAGGCAGCAATAGAAGTCATTTGGGTCGACAACAAATCTAATTAGATTAGATATAGTTCTGTTAGCAGCTGAGCTAGGCGTTAGCATAGGCTAAAAAATTAATGGTCTCATCAACGATCCAGATATATAATTCGACTATTCATCTGATTCGTTCGATCATACATCGTGGTGATGTGATGATCGTATAAATCGTATCAGACAATAATCATGCAAATCCGCTGACGAAAGCCTTTTCTCAACAGTTTGAGCGAACCGTACATAGTTCGGGTGTAAGACACTCGAGTGACTGGCTATAGGCCAAGTGGGAGATTGTTGGACAGTTATGACCCATAGCGTCATTATTTGTACAGATCATGGTGTTGTTGTAAAAATTAACTATGTGACAAAAGAGATTGCACTATTATCATTTGTTATTAGATCACTTAGATGTATAAATGAAAGGAGGTCCTTGTGATTTGTTCCTGGATTGAGATGATATGAGACAGTATCAATCCACGGAGGATAAATCATTAAATATCCCTAGTCAGAGTATTATCGAGATTGGACATCGATAATGCTTAAAAGACTAGTATTACACTTGTGCGCGTTGTGAGGGTATAACAGCATAGTTCTCATATATTTGGGTATAGGATACTCATGCAAGTGTAATAGGAGGTTATGTTTTACCGATGGTATGAGAAACAGCTTCGCTCTGGATAGACCCCCTCGGAATTCCATTGGTAGTATGACTATGTGTCTATGGAAGTCCGAAATCAGGGTAGGTGTATTTGGTCTTAACCTGAGACTTGCACCGCTAATACTTGCGACAATCAATATACTTTGGTTTTGGTCATCCAGGGCTTTAACAGGTTTTGAGTACGCCTCTTCTAGGAATATTGAGAATCGTAGTGTGTTGGGTGTGATGTCAAGACAGAAGTATCACTCCAGTCATTTGGAGATGATGGTCACGTAGGATACGGGACTGGTTCTCTTAAATATTGCAGCTATCGGGATATTATGACTAGGTCATGTATATCCGATTATAGAGACTAGTTACCAGAGATCCGATATGTGCTTCGTATGAGGTAGACACAATTCCAGCCTCAGGCCTAGCACGTGACATCCGATACTGGATCGACATACGCAATACTACATATACTACGTCTGATATAGATCGCTCATTCCTGTAAGCATATTTCTGGAGAATTGGGTAGCCATGCCGATTTGCTAGAAGCCAACCTTGTCTTGTAAATCGGTATAAACGTAGTACTAGGTGTGGACGCTGGATTTCGCTCGAGGTCAACAATCGAGAATTTGTAGGGAGAGGGCACTAGCGATCTTGCAAAACAGAGGTAGAGTGAGCGTGAGTACTACCCACCGGTGTGGTGGGTGCCAGAGGCACTCCGACGCTTAAGTCAGTAATGAAGACGAGTTGTAAATAATGGAGGAGCAAGGTTCAGGGTTACCTTGATACCTGTGAGCCGCCTTGAGGGCTATATGTTGGCGGTTATGAGAGCTCTAGTGACAGAGAGTTGTGTTGTGTGATGTTGGATCCCCTCTTTATGCCTTGGCTCTTCTATTTTATACGCCCTCTGATGTGAGGTCTCTCTTCTGCCCGTCGGAGTCATTGTAACTAGCGACTTAATGGATGGTTTATGTCTGGTAACTGATGACTTTATTATTGTTGATTATCTCTAGAAACTGTCGACTTTATGATGATGTTTAAGAGTTTAGGTTTTCTCTTGATGTCAATAGGCTTGGGCCCATGAGGCCTCTTGGTTTGATATTTTGCTTTCGGGCCAGACTCACTAATGGGCTTTGGGCTTGGTGGTTGGTCCTGGGGTAAAATATCAATTTTACCCTTGGGCCCAAATTTGGCACGTACAGTTTGTCCCTTACTCTTTAAGTCAATGAGTCATTAGCTTTGAGGGTATTTGACACGCGTGTCGAGACTATAGGATGAAGGTGTACTTGAGTGTCGATGCTGCATATTGATTGAACCACACGAATGTCAAGTTATAAACTTTACTCCACATGATCCATCATGGATGTGTCCAGTCGAATGAGCTAGATGAAGGTCAGGATCATGAACTTGACTCTACAAGAGCCATTGGGGAAGTACCCAGTCGACTGGACCAGATGAAGGTCAGGATATATGTCATACGACACGTGTAATATATGTCTACAACTTGACTCGACATGAGTCCATGGGGGATGTCCCCGGTCGACTAAACCGAAAGAGGGTTCATGAGTTACTTTCACTCGACATGTCGTATGGACTGAGGGAAGTCCATGTCTAAATTTGACTCAACAAGAGTCCATGGGGGATGTCCCCGGTCGACTGAACCTGATGAGGGTTCATGAGTTACTTTCACTCGACATGCCGTATGGACTGTAGGAAGTCTATGTCTTCATTTGACTCGACAAGAGTCGATGGAGGATATCCTCAGTCGAATGAACCATATGAAGGTTCAAGAGTTAATTTCACTCGACATGCCGTATGGACTGTAGGAAGTCTATGTCTTCATTTGACTCGACATGAGTCCATGAGGGATGTCCCCGGTATACTGAACCAGATGAAGGTTCAGGAGTTACTTTCACTCGACATGTCGTATAGACTGAGGGAAGTCTATGTCTAAATTTGACTCAACAATAGTCCATGCGGGATGTCCTCGGTCGACTGAACCTGATGAGGGTTCAGGAGTTACTTTCACTCGACATGCCGTATGGACTGTAGGAAGTCCATGTCTAAATTTGACTCAACAAGAGTCCATGGGGGATGTCCCCGGTCGACTGAACCTGATGAGGGTTCAGGAGTTACTTTCACTCGACATGCCGTATGGACTGTAGAAAGTCTATGTTTGCATTTGACTCGACATGAGACCATGGGGGATTTCCCCAATCGATTGAACCAGATGAAATTCATGATAAACCCCATACTACGGGTCGAAGAAACAGTGGAGTCTTCAATGTCGTTTGGACCAGATGAAGGTCTATGAAAGTCTTCACTCTACAGACCTAACGAAGGTCCAAGAGTCTTTCCTTATCATACTACTAGACCTGGTGAAGGTCTATGAAGGTCATCACACATTCTCCTTATGAGGGTCCATGTGACTATGGTCGTATGGACCTGTCGAATGGACTTGATAAAAGTCCAAGAAGGTCATCACTTCTCACTCTACTAGACCTGAAGAAGGTCAATGAGGGTTCTCATTCCTCATTCTACAAGACCTGACAAATGTCAATGAGGGTATAATTCCTCATTCTACAAGACCTGACAAAGGTCAATAAGGATATAATTCCTCATTCTACAAGACCTGACAAAGGTCAATGAGGGCATAATTCCTCATTCTACAGGACTTGTAGTCTGAGACCATGTCGTCTGAAGACCTGAGACTACGGTCGAATAAACCTGATGAAAGTCCATGAGGGTTCTCATTCCTCATTATACAAGACCTGATAAATGTCAATGAGGATATAATTCCTCATTCTACAAGATCTGACAAAGGTCAATGAGGGTATAATTCCTCATTCTACAAGATTTGTAGTCTGAGACCATGTCGTCTGAAGACCATGAGACTACGGTCGAATGAACCTGATGAAGGTCCATGAGGGTTCTCATTCCTCATTCTACAAGACCTGAAAAAGGTCAATGAGGATATAATTCCTCATTATACAAGACCTGACAAAGGTCAATGAGGGTATAATTCCTCATTCTACAGGACTTATAGTCTGAGACCATGTCGTCTGAAGACCATGAGACTACGGTCGAATGAACCCGATGAAGGTCCATGAAGGTTCTCATTACTCATTCTACAAGACCTGACAAAGGTCAATGAGGATATAATTCCTCATTCTACAAGACCTGACAAAGGTCAATAAGGGTATAATTCCTCATTCTACAGGGTTTGTAGTCTGAGACCATGTCGTCTGAAGACCATGAGACTACGGTCGAATAAACATGATAAAGGTCCATGAGGGTTCTCATTCCTCATTCTACAAGACCATATATGTAGTGTCGAATGACATCTTTAATGATCGCCAAGCTTCACATGGTAGTGTCCACTGAGATTCTTAACAAGTGCCAAGCTTCACACGTGTAGTGTCAAATGAGATCCTTAACAAGTACCAAGCTTCACACGTGTAGTGTCGAACGAGATCCTTAATAAGTGCCAAGCTTCACACGTGTAGTGTCGAATGGGACATCTTCCTCATGCTGAGTCTCCATACATGTAGTGTCGAGTGGGATATCTTTGCCAAGTCTGGTAATGTCGACTGGGATATTATCACCCCATACATGTAGTGTCGAGTGGGATATCCTAATACCAATTCTCCATACATGTAGTGTTGAGTGGGATACTCAACAAGTGCCAAGCCACATATTGTATTGTCGACTGAGACACCAATAACAATTACCAAGCTATATGTTGTAATGTCGACTGGGACATCCATAACAACTATCAAACTATATGTTGTAATGTCGACTGAGACACCCATAACAAGTCTCAAACTATAAATTGTAATGTCAACTATAAAAAGTGCAAGCCATACCTGGTAATGTCGACTAGGATGTCCACGCCAAGTCTTCATTAGAGTATAATCCATTTTGACATCCTCCTCACGCCTAGTCTCCAAACATGTATTGTCGACTATGATATCCACGCAAAGTCTTCATCCGGGTATTGTCGATTGAGACATCTTCCTCATGCCAAGTATATCTCTTCATCATATGGGGTGAATGGTAGGAAAAATGGTTCCAATAAAGGGACACACCTTGTTCCTGATGAGGGTCCATGAGACTATGGTCGAATAGAGTCTAGAGTCGATGGCAATCCATTCGTGTAATGTAAAGAATATAATTATCTTCTCATTTCCCCTGAAAGAGACGACTATCTAACCATGTAGTATGGAGTTGAAGGCAATCCATGCATGTCATATGGAGGAGATGAAAATCCTTTCAGTCATCTGAATGTGGTGAGTCCTTCAATGTCGTTTGGAAATGATAACAATTCTTCTATGTAGCCAGATGGCCATCCACCTTATCGCATGGAGAATATGATAATCTTTCCATGTAGTCTGGAGTGGATGACATTACTAGAGAATACTTCTTAGTCGGTTGTGTATGCTGGAATAATATGAGGGTATTCTCATATCGAATGGAAGAAGTATATCGATTGGGTCTGATGATTTTTTATGTGGTCGATTGGAGCAAATGGGTTTCTCCATAAGTTGTAGTTTTGTGAAGGTCATTTTCTTTTAAAGTTACCAATGAATACTTGTTTGGGAAGCTATGATGTCCCCAAAGCAACAATAGGTGGCTTCTGGCAACTTTTTTTGTCTAATTACATCAGGTGATATCTTATTGAGAAGTATTACTAGCATATCATTTATTCTGTCGCTTGGGAGAATTCAAACTTCTTTCATTGTCATGGTTGGTGGAGCTTCTTCTCTTATTGTTCCTCTTATCTTCCTCCCACCTAATCTCAATATGGGCTCGAGTCATGGCTTGATCCATAGTGTAGCATCGAAATTTAGTGAGCTTTTTGTAGAGTTTACTCTCTGAAAGCAATCCATTTCTAAATGCTTCCACTGTCGTAGGCTGATAGAGATATGGGATTGTTATACTCTCTTTATTAAAGCGAGCCACGTAGCTTCGCAAGGACTCCCCTCTCTGTTGTTCGATGGCATTAAGGTCATTGGTGGTCTTCTCAAGCTTGCAAGAACTTGTGAAATGCTCCACAAATTTGTCTGCTAGCTGTTGGTAAGACTCGATGGATCTGTATGGGAGATTGATAAACCAGGTGAGGGCATGACCAGCTAATGTTTCTCCAAATCCTCTACACATACCAGCTTCCCATTGATGAGAGCCAGACCCGTTGATAACATCTTGTATTTGTAATGGACAACATGGTCGTCTGGGTCAGTTGATCCATCATACATCTTCATATCTGGAGGACTAAACTTCCTTGGTAGCTCAATGGAAGTGATGGTCTCTAAAAATGGTGTATCTGAGATTATGCCAGCTCGGCTTTTTCTCACTGGTAGTCTGACACTAGGTAGGCTGGAGAGAATTGCATCTTTGAACTCTTTCATTTCCTTACGCATGGTGGAGACAACTTTCCGTGCTTGGTCGGTTTGGGAGATATGTCGACTTCTTTCTTGATTTGGTAGATTGTTGTCCAATGGCGGATTCTCGCTTGCCACATTGTTGAATGCCCCCAGGAGATTGGTGGGGATTGTAGGATTGATGGGATGGTCTGAAGAATCAGGTTGTTGGGAGGTTGAAAAGATTTGCTTCAGTTTCTTCTGAAGGGTTATATTGGAGCTTCGCATGGCTTGACTCTCTTCTTCTAAGGCGCGTAATCGTTCTTGGAGTATGATCAGATGTGTAGTCATAAGATCTAGTGTCTGCTCACTGCTAGAAGCCATGGTTGCATGTGTTTTAGGAACCGTAGACTGAGAGATCTTTGTCTGCTATGAATCGCTAAGGCCCCACGGTGGGCGCCAAATTATAGACGCTGGATTTCGCCCAAGGTCCATAATCGAGAATTTATAGGGAGGGGGCACTAGCGATCCTGCAAAACAGAGGTAGAGTGAGCGAGAGTACTGTCCACCGGTGTGGTGGGTGCCGGAGGCACTCCGACGCTCAAGTCAGTAATGAAGACGAGTTGTAAATAATGGAGGAGCAAGGTTCATGGTTACCTTGATACCTGTGAGCCGTCGTGAGGGCTATAGGTTGGCGGTTATGAGAGCTCTAGTGACAGAGAGTTGTGCTGTGTGATGTTGGATCCCCTCTTTATGCCTTGGCTCTTCTCTTTTATAGGCCCTCTGATGTGGGGTCTCTCTTCTTCCCGTCGGAGTCATTGTAACTGGCGACTTAATGGATGGTTTATGTCTGGTAACTGACGACTTTATGATTGTTGTTTATCTCTAGAAACTGTCGACTTTATGATGATGTTTAAGAGTTTAGGTTTTCTCTTGATGTCAATAGGCTTGGGCCCATGAGGCCTCTTGGTTTGATATTTTGCTTTCGGGCCGGACTCACTAATGGGCTTCGGGCTTGGTGGTTGGCCCTGGGGTAAAATGTCGATTTTACCCTTGGGCCCAAATTTGTCACGTACACTAGGTACTTACGTGTTCGGATAGTCCGACGACCGAATTTACTGCCAACATATCTCAGGATCTCATGGGTCGCTTCCCGAAGATTCGCCGATGACGTATGACTCACACTTTATTAATCTGGGATTAATTAATGATGAGAGAGAAAATTAATCTAGGATTAATTGCGGAGATATTTTATCTGGGATAAAATATCATTTAAAGAGAGAGAACGATTAATTTGGAATTAATCGATAAAATAATATATTTGATATATTATACGAAATTGGATTTCGACACAGAATTAAAATTAAATTTTAATTCGGGCAAACGAGTTAATTTAGAATTAATTCGTTAGCGACGTAAATAGTGATTTCGCTAGGCATAATCATTTAATTACGTCGCAATGGAAATTCGTTAATTTGGAATTAGCGAGCCTGAGCCCGGGTGTGTTTGCGAGCGCATTCGCATTTCGAATTCGAGTGCGGCACGCAAGTCGCATCAAGCGTCAAATCGCTAGTCGCATCAAGCGTCAAATCATTAGTCACTTTGAGTGATGTGACAACTTTTCACTTGATTGATTGATTGATGTAAATAGTGATGTGAGTGGTTGATAGCATTTAATGCCATTTTGGAGCCAAATTTGTGTTGACTTTTTGAAAGCTTTACACAAATTTTTGGTATATGTTTATTTATTGATTTTGGAAATCAATTTAACCATTACACATCTCTCTCTCTCTCTCATATCTTCTTTCTTCTTCACGCCTAAAGTGGGTTGTTTTGCTTCTGTTTTCTGGACAAAAACTGTGAGTAAGGATGAAGAAATATGGTGGTTTTGTGGAAAAAATCACCAAGTGCTAGCACACAAAAAGCTCTTGCGAAGGTGATAGGGAAACCCACCGTGGGCTTGGAATACCATCACAAAAGCTTGGAGCATGGAGAAAGCCGAAAATGGAGGACACCATTGCAGCTCACTGCCGAGCATGACAGAGGGAAGAAAATTGATTTTTGTTGTCTGCCGCATCGCTCAACCGCTCGATGTAAGTATTCCACAACCTCCTCGTATGTATTCACATGTGTTTCTTGTTTTATTATTCGATCCTCGGGACCGTAGAACTCCAACATAAAGACATTTTCACCCAGGATTATGTTTTAAACGCTAATCTTTCAGTTATCTTGATTGCTATAGTCGAACTATCCAATCAACGATTTCGTGTACTATTGAATATAATGATTACTATAGTCTAACTATATAATCAACTATAATTTAATTAGTTAAATTAAAATATATTGATTACTATAATCCAATTATATAATCAACTATAATTTGAAGTAGTTTGAATACAGTCCAACTGTTTTATTAAAAAACGATTAAATATTAGTCCAACTAATATGTTTGTATTGACGAAAAATGAAATGAGCGCGTATTGGCAAGTATCTAAACGAAATTGCAAATTTAATACTTGTCTCCCACTATTTTTCGGCGAGCCTCTAACCCTCTGTTGAGTACCCGGGAAACCTTATTTTCTAGTAGGCTAGGATCCCGTTAAATAACACACAACTTTGACTTCGGCCAACAAGCTGTATGATATTTAACTAGGTAGATCTCTAAGATCAATTGGATCTCATCCAATTCCTAGATCCAGTAGGTTGGATATCCAAATCCGAAACATATATAAAATATATGCCAATATATCCAATATATTTTCCTAACCTTTTTCCTCTGAATCAACTAAGCCTTGGCTTTGGCACAACAAACTTAATGATTCCAGTTAAGCGGGACCCATTGACCTTGGAAAGCTTTATAATCGATGTCGATGGACAATAAGTGATCTTGACTTTGGCCAACAAATCACAACTTGGAAAAGACATACGATATGGAACAAATCCTTCATGATTCAAACACATCCGCGATGGACAAAGGCATTGACTTTAGCCAACAAACCAGTGCCAATCTTGGATCTTGAGAATGAATCATTCAATGGAAGGAAAAACGCTTAATATATGTTGAGGGTTTTTCACGTAATTGGCAACCAATTAATTATCTTTGTTAATGTCTCATCATACACCCTTAAACATACATTCTAAAAGCATAATAAGGCGCGGAAATAAATTTAATAATGATATGCGGATGGATATTTAAAACACATTGTTCCTATAACAAATCTCTCCATTTCCACTCTCCCGCTAGCATAAAAATTACATAACACTTCTAAAGAAACTTCATTTACATTGAGGGGAATAGGTGAGAAGAGAAATACAAAAAGTCAAGAGGTAATAGGCTGGACACGCAGGTCCAATTTAATAAATTCTAAATTTATTACAACAATTTCCAAAATTGCCCTCACCCATCTAATATCCATCTGATATGCATTATTCATACATTGCATCCATTTATTCACACAAAGCATGTTATCAATCAATCTAATCCAATTAATTAATCTGAAATTAATGACCATCCAATTGTTAGTGTTCCTAGAACATGCCAAGGATCTAATAAGCAAGAAAATATGTTCATAAATTCATTATAAGTTGCAGAATTACTTACATTGAATGGATTTGAGCTTTTAAATTTTTGAGAAGAAGATCTCCAAGATCCTTCCTTTGTTGATTCCAAGCTTTGAGTTGAAGATCTCCAAGATCCTTCCTTTGTTGATTCCAAGCTTTGAGTTGGTTTCCCTATCACCTTAGTTGATTCCATGAAGTGCTAGCTTTGTTGATTTTGCAACAAAATCAAAGAGAAGAAAAGAGGCACATTCACGCCCATTGTGTTTTAGTTCTAGGGTTTTTGGTGTTTTTACAAATTGTGTATTCTCTACACAAAAATGAGAGAGGGAGAAGGGTTTTTGGTAAAAGCCAATTTACCTTTTTCACCTAAACAAGGTTGTTGGGTAAATGGTTTTTCAAAACCATTCCAAGGTGGTTGGAAAGTGGATGGTATGGCATAAATGCCAACCACTCTCCCAACTACCACATTTAAAGTGGGCCCCACATTTGAATTCAAAATTCAAATGTCTCTACGAACATTTACCGCGGCTCGGATCCATTTAATCCGATTAAACGAACTCTCGTCGCTAAATAATTAAATTTAATTTAATTAAATAACGATGTCTCGCAAATATATTACGAACGTTGTTTACGAATTAATTCTAAATTTAATTCGTTTGTTCGTATTAAAGTCCAACTTTAATTTCGTAATGAAATCCAATTCATATTAATATATCTGATATATTAATTTTAGCACATTCGAATAAATTAAATAGAAAAATTAAATTTAACTATTAAATTTATTTTACCGATTAATTCCAAATTAATCGCATTCTCTCTCTTCCGAACACATTTAATCCCAGATTAAATAAAGCCTCAATTAATCCCAGATTAATTTTCTCTCTCTTAATTAATCCCAGATTAATTCTAATTTAAATCAACTCTCATCGGTGAATCTTTGGGAAGCGACCCAAGAGATCCCTGGATATGTTGGCAGTAAATACGGTCATCGGATTATCCGAATACGTGCGTATCTCGTACCACGTGCTTACCGATTTACAAGACATGGTTGGCTTCTAGCAAAGCACCGTGCCTACCCAATTCTCCAGAAATATTCTTACTGGAATATATAATCTATGTCAGGCGTAGTATACGTAGTATTGCGTATTGCGATCCAGTATCGGATGACACGTGCTAGGCCTGGGGCTGGAATTGTGTCTACCCCGTACGAAGCACATGTCGGATGTCTGGTAACTAGTCTCTTTAATCGGATATACATGACCTAGTCATAATATCCCGATGACTGCAGTACTTAAGAGTACTAGTATCGTATCCTACGTGACATCATCTCCACTATGACTGGAGTGATACTTCCGTCTTGACATCACACCCAATACACTACGATTCTCAATATACCCAGTGGAGGCGTACACAGAACCGATTAAAGCCCTGGACGACCAAAACTAAAGCATACTGATTGTCCCAAGTATTAGCAGTGCAAGTCTCAGGTTAAGACCAAATACACCTACCCTGATTTCGGACTTCCATAAACACATAGTCATACTACCAATGGAATTTCGAGGGGTCTATCCAGAGCGAAGCTGTTTTCCATACCATCGGTAAAACACAACCTCCTATCACACTTGCATGAGTATCTAATACCCAAATATATGAGAACTATGCTGTTACGCTTCCATAACACGCACAAGTGTAATACTAGTCTATTCCGCATTATCGATGTCCAGTCTCGATAATACTACGACTAGGGATATTTAATGATTAATCCTTCGAGGACTGATACTGTCTCATATAATCTCAATCCAGGAACTAATCATAAGGACCTCCTATTATTTATACATCTAGGTGATCTAATCACAAATGATAAGAGTGCAATCTCCTTGTCACATAGTTAATTTGTACAACAACACCATGATCTGTATAAATAGTGACGCTATGGGTCATAATTGTCCAACAATCTCCCACTTGGCCTATAGCCAGTCACTCGAGTGTCATACACCCGAACTATGTACGGTTCGCTCAAACTGCTGAGGAAAGGCTTTTGTCAGCGGATTTGCATTATTATCATCTGATGCGATTTATTCGATCATCACATCGCCACGATGTATGATCCGAACGAATCAGATGAATAGTTAAAGTATATATCTGGATCATTGATGAGACCATTAATTCTTTAGCATGTGCTGACGCCTAGCTCAGCTGCTAACAGAACTATATCTAATCTAATTAGATTTATCATCGACCCAAATGGCTTCTATTGCTGCCTCAGCCGCAGCGATAACCCGCATTTGTTTCTTATTCGTTAACAGTATCTTGCTTGGAAGATTTCCAGCTCACTGTTCCGTTATTCAAACTGTATAGTATCGTTGTTTTTATCGGTTAGGGAACTTGCAGCAGTGATCCCAGTCACTTCAAGTTCTCATTCTCCATAGTTTAAGACATCATCCTTAGTTCTCTAATATACTAACGGATGTTCTTAATATCAATCCAGTGACTATCACTTGGATTGTCCTGTTTGTGACTCCATATGCTCAAAATGTATGAGACACGAGGTCACGTACATTTTTTAACGTACGAGTTCTCAGAGAGTGTTAACAACTTTAAATATATCCTAGTAGATCTTTATTCCTAGAATAAAGGTTTTTTATCCCAAGAATTCTACGGAGAATTTTCATGAAAGCCAAGATTTCACCGATTGTAATATGGAATATCATTTCCAAGAAATGACATATCATCATTATTTAGGACATCATTATCAGTGCGCTCTCACTAACCTCCTTATATACACACGAATCATATTCGTTTTGAATCAAATCATACACCATTATGATTACATCAAAATGATAGTTCCAAGAACACAATGCTTACTTCAATCCAGACATGGATCGAATAACCTACAAATCTTATTTGCTAGTTTTGGTACGACAAAACCGTCAGGATGTTATAAACATCCTCCAAAAAGGTTTCCGTTTAAGGTAAAGCGATTTTGACGTTCAGCTATCATATTTCATGAATGAAACATGCAGCATCAGCAAGCATTATCCAAATGGATTTATCCATGGCAACAGGTAAAAGGTTTCGTTGTAATTGATACAATGTTGATAACGATACCTTTTCGCTACAAGCCTAGCTTAGTACGTTGGTACGTTGCCATCCATGTATGTCTTCCTTGAAGACTTATATAGTACCAATATGCACAATGCCTTATGGTACATCAACTAGTCTCTAAATATAGTTGGTATACATGGAATCCATTTCGGACTTCATAGAACTTTTCCATAATGGGGAGTCGATACCTTGTATCACTTCCTCATACGTAGTCAGTTTCCTCAATAAGATTGACATCTTCATTAGGTGAGATCAGAAACCCATACCTCCCAGGCTGTCTTCTGAGTCTCTCCGACCTACGCGGTTCTTGTGTATTCGAAGATTATTGGTACAAGTTCATCCTTGATGAACTGTTTATGTTCCATTAAAGAATCGGTGCCTAGAAAAGTATTACTCTGATTTTTCACTGAGTTTTACTTTCCTCCCACTTACCACTTCATTTAGGTATTCCTTTTAGGAAAACCGCATGGAGAGCAACAATTAAATTGTTCTCTTGTGAGTTGTATAAGTACTATACTTTGGTTTCCTTAGGACAACCTACAATTAGGCACTTATCCGATTTGGGTTCTAGTTTGGTATCATCCAAACATATGCCCAGCATCACAAATCTTTAGGAGTGAGAAAACCTAGTTTCTTTCCTGTTCATATCTAATATGAAATCTGTCAAACAGATTTTCATGGAACCTTATTCAAACTAAGTATTGCACTGTTAAATGCTTATCCATTTGAAGGAAAATGGTAGCTCAGAGCGACTCATGATTAACCTTATCATGTCCAACAAAATTTAGTTTCTCCGTTCGGACACACAGTCAAACTGACGTGTTCCGGGCGGGTCCTCATTGAAAGAATATTATACTCTTTCAAGTATTTTAGAAACTTACTGCTTAAGTATTTTCATCATGGTCAAACCGTGATGGTTTTAATACTTTAGCCGATCTGTTTGTCTACTTCGTGTCGAAACTCTAAAAGTTTCCGATTTGTGTTTTATAAGAGACACATAACCATAACGCGATGCCACATCCGTAAAGGTCACGAAATACTCATATCCACCTCTATCCTAGCTAGATATGGGTCCACTTATGTCACTATAAATGAGGGCTAACAGATCGATGGCACTTACACTTTTACCAAGTAAAAGGTATTTTAGGTACTTTACCTAATAAACTAGATTCGTAGACATCATTTGAATGGAATAAAATCTGTCCTAGTATCCACTCTTCAAAAGTGTGGATATACAAGTCTTGTTTAATGTGTCCCAGACAACACTGTCATAACTAAGTCTTATCTGATCAAATCAGTTTGAGCTATTTGTTCGTCATATTATATGTTTGAGATTTATTTATATTCAAAATATAAATACTGTTATTCACATCTAATGTGTTTATCTCAATATCATCTTTATAAAATAAAACACTTTAGTGTTCTAGAATATAAAGGTATACTCGCAACGAGTTGTACTCGATATAGAGATAATGTTTCTAGTCAAACTAGTTACATTATAACAGTTTCCTAATTTAAGTACACACCCGAAGGGTATTTCCTAAACTTAGGTATCTACGGTAAAACAGCGACATTCGTCCCGTTTCCGATTCGCAGATTAATCTCAATTGAAGTCAGTATCCTGCTCATAGCAGATTCTGCACATCAATGCATATTTATGTATCACACTTAGTATTTAAAATCCAATTTTAATACTAGTAGTGAACATATTTATGACAAACATATTTGAATTCAGAGCCTTGCTCGTCTTCAATTCCTTCATGTCTGCTTTGTCCATACGGCATTCACGCTTCAGTGATCCCGTTTTCCACAGCTTAAGCAGACATCTTGGGATATGTCATTTGTCTTCCTAGAAGACAGTAATGATTTTGCCTTTGCCCTTTTTTATATCCCAGAAGCCTTTGGCCAAGCCTTGGGTTTCTAGAATATCGAAGTAAGGTGCGCCTTGCGCTACTTGCCTTATTGCAAAATTCGGCTTTATCTCCTTGAGAATAGCCATTAACTCTCCAAGAGTTATTAATTGCAATTTAATACTTCTAAGATCTAAGAATAGATCTATGAAGATCCTTCAATTTCTTCATCATACTTTAAGGATCTAATTCTTAGTTCTGATTAGGAAATTAAGGAGTCCTTTTGACAAGTATAAAGGATTAAGCATTAAAGTTATCATCACATTAATCTTCCAAAGATCATGCTCTACTATTTGCTCAACTCTGGGCTTAGGCCTAATATGTTATTTTATCAAATAAAGTAACTTATTAGTTCCAGGACCATCCTGAAATTTTATTCCCAATTTGAAAATTAAAGTCGTTTAAACACATTTTCACCTAGGATTATGTTTTCAACACTAATCTTTCAGTTATCTTGATTCCAATAGTCTAACTATCCAATCAACGATTTCGGGTACAATCTAATGTAATGATTACTATAGTCTAACTATATAACTAATTACAATTTTATTGGTTAAAATCAAATATATATTGATTACTATAATCCAATTATATAATCAACTATAAATGATCGGTAAAATTCAAATACATTGATTACTATAATCCAATTATATAATCAACTATGAATGAAGGGTAAAATTCAAATATATTGATTACTATAATCCAATTATATAATCAACTATAAATGAAGTAGTTTGAATACAGTCCAACTGTTTAATTAAAATAACAATTAAATATTAGTCCAACTAATATATTTATAAATTATGACGAAAAATGGAATGAGCGCGTATTGGTAAGTATCTAAATGAAATTGCAAATCTAATACTTGCCTCCCACTATTTTTCGGCGAGCCTCTAACCCTCTATTGAGTACTCGGGAAACCTTGTTTCCTAGTGGGCTAGGATCCCGTTAAATAACACACAATCTTGACTTTGGCCAACAAATTGTATGATACTTAACTAGGTAGATCTCTAAGATCAATTGGATCTCATCCAATTCCTAGATCCAGTAGGTGAACATACAAGTCCGAAAAATATATACAATATATATGCCAATATATCCAATATATTTTCCTAACCTTTTTCCTCTGAATCAACTAAGCCTTGGCTTTGGCACAACAAGCTTAATGATTCCAGTTAAGCGGGACCCATTGACGTGGAAAGCTTCGTAATCAATGTCGATGGACAAGAAGTGATCTTGACTTTGGCCAACAAATCACGACTTGGACAAGACACCGATATGGAACAAAACTCTCATGATTCAAACACATCCGCAATTGACAAAGGTCTTGACTTTGGCCAACAAACCAATGCCAACTTTGGATCTTGAGTAAGAATCACTGAACGGATGGAAAAACGGTTAATATGTTTTGAGGGTTTTTCGTGTAAATTGGCAACCAATTTATTATCTTTGATTAGGTCTTATCATACACCCTTAAGCATGCATTCTAAAAGCATAATAAGGCGCGATAAATAAATTAATAATGATATGCGGATGGATATGTCACAAATTGTTCCTAGAACAAATCACTCCATTTCCTCTCCCTGGCTAGAACTATTCTAACTTCTACCCAATTACATAATACAATAAAGAAACCTCATTTACATTGAGGGGAATAGGTGAGAAGAGAAATACAATGAGAAATGAGATAAAAGGCTGGACACGCAGGTCCAATTTAATAAATTCTAAATTTATTACAATTTCCA
Source organism: Zanthoxylum bungeanum (assembly GCA_019454045.1). Taxonomy (NCBI): domain Eukaryota; kingdom Viridiplantae; phylum Streptophyta; class Magnoliopsida; order Sapindales; family Rutaceae; genus Zanthoxylum; species Zanthoxylum bungeanum. Next base: position 220,357 of record SKCR01030518.1, read on the forward strand.
AAATTGCCCTCACCCTTCTAATATCCATCCGATATACATTATTCATGCAATACATTCATGTATTCATACAAATCATGTTATTCAATCAATCTAATCCAATTAATTAATCTTTGAATTAATGATCATCCAATGTTCAAACAACAATTTGATTTGCGCGAGTCCAACTCGTTTAAGAATAAATACTTAAAGTACGTATTCTTGAATTATATCGAACTACAACTATAAATCCAATTTATTTGTATTCAATACTAATTCCAATTTAATTCCAAATTAAATACTTACACTTATTTATATGCCTTAAAGACTTTGATTCCAAATCCAATCTTAATGGGTCTCAAAGGCCCAATAACATCTAATGTCATTTTAATTAAAGTCCAATGTGCTTTTAATTAATTCTTAAGGCATGGGCTTTGGCCATAATGGGTCAAACCCAAAATGCCAAGGCCCAATAGGAATCACCCTATTGCCTACAAATTAATTTAGGCTCAATTAAATTCTTTAAATGGCCAAGTGATGTATTTGGACTTTATGGAATTGGTTTTGGGCCCAATTGGATCCAATCCAAAAGTCCAAAACCAAACTTGGTCAAACCAAGCCCAATAAGCCCAAATACACACTTTTGAGCCCAATTTATTATTAAAGGCTTATTAACATAATTATAATATTCCAAATATCACAATTATTTAAATTAAAGTGTTAGCCATGATTAATTAATTAAACTCAATATTTCCAAAATACCAATTAACTTAATTAATCATGCTTAATCCATCAATTATGCTCAACATAAATTGAAGCCAAAACACATCATTTCATGCTCAACACAAATTGAATCCAAAACACATCATTTCATGCTCAACATGATCTTTGATTTAACACAAAAATTATTGACTTTGATTCTAATCTAATCAAACCAACAATCAACATTTTATCATGCATTTAAACACATCCAATGGTGTAAAAATTGAAAAATCAAAGTGCAGTCCACTGTGTAACTTTCGGCCATGGTAAGGAGAATTCAAAAATTTGATCCAATCAATTTTTCTCCAACCTAATCATGCACAACTCTAAGTTAACATAATCTAAGCATGCTCAAAGCATCAATTTGAAGAAATCATGCTCAAAACACAAAAGCCCCAAATTTTAGTCTCATGAACCCTAAAATTTTCATACTTAAAATTGGCTCTTGATACCATTGTTAGTGTTCCTAGAACATGCCAAAGATCTAATAAGCAAGAAAAGGTATTCATAAATTCATTATAAGTTCAGAATTACTTACATTGAATGGATTTGAGCTTTTAAAATTTTGAGAAGAAGATCTCCAAGATCCTTCCTTTGTTGATTCCAAGCTTTGAGTTGAAGATCTCCAAGATCCTTCCTTTGTTGATTCCAAGCTTTGAGTTGGTTTCCCTATCACCTTAGTTGATTCCATGAAGTGCTAGCTTTGTTGATTTTGCAACAAAATCAAAGAGAAGAAAAGAGGCACATTCACGACCATTATGTTTTAGTTCTAGGGTTTTTGGTGTTTTACAAATTGTGTATTCTCTACACAAAAATGAGAGAGAGAGAAGGGTTTTTGGTAAAAGCCAATTTACCCTTTTCACCTAAACAAGGTGGTTGGGTAAATGGTTTTTCAAAACCATTCCAAGGTGGTTGGAAAGTGGATGGTATGGCATAAATGCCAACCACTCTCCCAACTACCACATTTAAAGTGGGCCCCACATTTGAATTCAAAATTCAAATGTCTCTACGAACATTTATCGCGGCTCGGATCCGTTTAATCCGAATAAACGAACTCTCTTCGCTAAATAATTAAATCTAAATTAATTAAATAATGATGCCTCGCAAATATATTACGAACGTCGTTTACGAATTAATTCTAAATTTAAGTTGTTCGTTCGTATTAAAGTCCAACTTTAATTTCGTAATGAAATCCAATTCATATTAATATATCCGATATATTAATTTTAGCCCATACGAATAAATTAAATAGAAAAATTAAATTTAACTATTAAATTTATTTTACCGATTAATTCCAAATTAATCGCGTTCTCTCTCTTCTGAACACATTTAATCCCAGATTAAATAAAGTCTCAATTAATCCCAAATTAATTTTCTCTCTCTTAATTAATCCCAGATTAATTCTAATTTAAATCAACTGTCATCGGTGAATCTTTGGGAAGCGACCCAAGAGATCCCTGGATATGTTGGCAGTAAATACAGTCATCGGATTATCCGAATACGTGCGTACCTCGTACCACGTGCTTACCGATTTACAAGACGTGTTGGCTTCTAGCAAAGCACCGTGCCTACCCAATTCTCCAGAAATATTCTTACTGGAATATATAATCTATGTCAGGCGTAGTATACGTAGTATTGCGTATTGCGATCCAGTATCGGATGTCACGTGCTAGGCCTGGGGCTGGAATTGTGTCTGCCCCGTATGAAGCACATGTCGGATGTCTGGTAACTAGTCTCTATAATCGGATATACATGACCTAGTCATAATATCCCGATGACTGCAGTACTTAAGAGTACTAGTACCGTATCCTACGTGACATCATCTCCACTATGACTGGAGTGATACTTCCGTCTTGACATCACATCCAATACACTACGATTCTCAATATACCCAGCAGAGGCGTACACAGAACTGGTTAAAGCCCTGGACAACCAAAACTAAAGCATACAGATTGTCGCAAGTATTAGCGGTGCAAGTCTCAGGTTAAGACCAAATACACCTACCCTGATTTAGGACTTCCATAAACACATAGTCATACTACCAATGGAATTCCGAGGGGTCTATCCAGAGCGAAGCTGTTTTCCATACCATCGGTAAAACAAAACCTCCTATCACACTTGCATGAGTTTCCAATACCCAAATATATGAGAACTATGTTGTTACGCTTCCATAACACGCACAAGTGTAATACTAGTCTATTCCGCATTATCGATGTCCAGTCTCGATAATACTACGACTAGGGATATTTAATTATTAATCCTTCGAGGACTGATACTGTCTCATATCATCTCAATCCATGAATTAATCATAAGGACCTCCTATTATTTATACATCTAGGTGATCTAATCACAAATGATAAGAGTGCAATCTCCTTGTCACATAGTTAATTTGTACAACAACACCATGATCTGTACAAATAGTGACGCTATGGGTCATAATTGTCCAACACCAATGTTCAAACAACGATTTGATTTTGCCCGAGTCAAACTCATTTTAAGAATAAGTACTCAAAGTACGAATTCTTGAATTATATTAAACTACAATATTAAATCCAATTTAATTTGTATTTAATACTAATTCTGTATTTAATTCTAAATTAAATAATTACACTTTCTTAATATGCCTTTACGACTTAGATTCTAAATCTAATCGCTACGGGTCTCAAAGCCCAATTAACATCCAATGTCAATTTAATTAAAGTCAAATGGGCTTTTAATTAATTTCATAAGGCATAGACTTTGGTCAATATGGGTCAAACCTAAATACCAAAGCCCATTTAAGGAATCACCCTTATTTGCCAAGAAACCAATTTAGGCCCATTAGGCCCAATTAATATTAAAGGTCCATTTATTATATTTGGACTTTATGGATATGGTTTTGGGCCCAATTGGATCCAAAAAATTAGCCTAAACCAAACTTGGCCCAACCAAGCCCATTATGCCTAAATACAACTTTACAAGCCCAATTCCAAAATAAACCCAATTAATTAAATTATAAAATTCCAAATTTCACAATTCAATTAATCTAAAGTGTATAGCCATGATTAATTAACCAAATTAACTTTTCCAAAATACCAATTTATATAATTAATCATGCTTATTATCATCAACACATGTCCAACACAATTGAATCAAAAAAATCATATCATTTTCCATGTTATACATGTCACGGCAATTTGGGGTTTTCTTTGTCCGATTCCGAATTCAATCCAATTAAATCCTAAATCAACATATCCCAAGTATTTCAAACTCATCCAATGATTCAAGAAACAAAAATAACCATGACATTTAGGGCACACACCATTCGGCCAAGCCAATGATTTTGGGGAAAATTCATCCAATTCAATTTTCATCAAATTGATCATGCATAACACTATGTTATCATCATTCAAGCATATTCAAACAATCAATTTCATCCAAACATGCTCAAATCAATTTTACCCAATTTTACCCTAATTCCAATTTCATGCTTAAACCTGGCTCTGATACCATTGTTGGGTTTTCTAAGTCAAACCAAGATCTTTTAAGCGAATGAAAAATGCGAATAAAACAAAGTTAAGTTGCGAAAATACTCACTTTGATCGGCTTTGCGATGCGAAGAACACAAAAATTTTATTTGCTCCATTGAAGCTCTCGGCCAAGCCCAAATTTGTGCTCCTTGTTTTTCGGTCAACCTCTATGGAAATGATCTCCAAGCTCCAAGCTTTGTGAATGGATTCCATGCTCAAGAGTTAGTTTCCCTATCACCTTTGAATGACCCTTTATGTGCTAGCATTAGAGAAAATTGCAACAAAATTCCCCTAAACTATTCCTTGTTGCTCTCGACATTGAAGGAGAAAGAGAGAAGAAATTGGCTCCAAGGCCGAAATTGGGAGAGGAGAGAGAGAGAAGATGAGAAGATTTTTGTGCATTTGGATTTCTAAAATCTAATACCAAAAATCAAAATCAAAAAGGTACAAGGCAATAAAGCCTTCAACCACCCCCATCAATCACAAAAAGTGACAAGCATCACATCACTCAAAGTTGATGTGACTTCCATCACAAGAATGACTAATGATGTGACGCATGATGTGACTTGTAGGCCGCACTTGAATTCGAAATGCGAGTGGGCCCGCAAACACTCTCGGGCTCGGGTTCGCTAATTCCAAATTAACAAATTTTCTATTGCGACGTAATTAAATCAAATTTAATTAAATAATTATGCCTAGCAAAATTACTATTCACGTCCCTAGCGAATTAATTCTAAATTAACTTGTTTGCCCGAATTAAAATCTAATTGTAAGTCCGCGTCGAAATCCAATTTCGTATAATATATCGAATATATTATTTTATCGATTAATTCCAAATTAATCGCTCTCTCTCTTTAAATAATATTTTATCCCAGATAAAATATCTCCGTAATTAATCCTAGATTAATTTTCTCTCTCTAATAATTAATCCTAGATTAATTATGTGCGAGTCATACGTCATCGGTGAATATTTTATCCCCGGATATGTTGGCAATAAATCCGGTCGTCGGACTATCCGAACACGTACGTACCTAGTACGTCATTTTTACTGATTTACAAGACATGGTTGGCTTCTAGCAAAGCAATGTGCCTACCCAATTCTCCAGAAATATTCTTAAAGGAATATATGATCTTTATCAGGTGTAGTATACGTAGTATTGCGTATTACGATCTAGTATCGGATGTCACGTGCTAGGCCTGAGGCTGGAATTGTGTCTGCCCTGTACGAAGAACATATCGAATCTCTAGTAACTAGTCTCTATAATCGGATAAACATGACCTAGTCATATTATCCCGATAGCTGCAGCATATAAGAGTACAAGTTCTGTATCCTATGTGACCATCATTTCCATATGACTGGAGTGATACTTCCATCTTGACATCACACCCAATACACTACGATTCTCAATATACCCAGAAGAGGCGTACACAGAACCGGTTAAAGCCCTGGACGACCAAAACCAAAGTATATTGATTGTCGCAAGTATTAGCGGTGCAAGTCTCAGGTTAAGACCAAATACACCTACCCTGATTCGGACTTCCATAGACACATAGTCATACTACCAATGGAATTCTGAGGAGTCTATCCAGAGTGAAGCTCTTTCAGTACCATCGGTAAACACAACCTCCTATTACACTTGCATGAGTATCCAATACCCAAATAAATGAGAACTATGCTGTTATGCTCCCACAACGCGCACAAGTGTAATACTAGTCTATTCCGCATTATCGATGTCCAATCTTGATAATACTACGACTAAGGATTATTTAATGATTAAACCTTCGTGGATTGATACTGTCTCATATCATCTCAATCCGGAACTAATCATAAGGACCTTTTATCATTTATATATCTTGGTAATCCAATTACAAATGATAAAAGATCAATTTCAATTGTCACATAGTTAATTTATACAACAACACCATGTTCTGTATTATGCTCATAGGTCGCTGAAATGATTCACCTTGTGTGTTTACAACTCCTTTTACTACTGTATTGTATTATGCTCATAGGTCGCTGAAATGATTCACCTTGTGTGTTTACAACTCCCTTTACTACTGTATTTATGCTGTGACATTCTGCATCACCTTGAGGGCTCGACATGGCTTTGAAAACACTGAAGGTGACTTCTTCATTTTGACCTCTCATTATCAATTCACCTTTGTTTTCTTCTTCTGTTACTGTTTGCTCCTGAAATACTACTTCATATTCTTTACTGCCTAAGTCCTGAGAGGTGTCTTTAAACTCTTTTCTGCTCCTACAGGTTATGATTTGACATTGCTCATTGGGGTTGACTTCAATATCACTCGGAAACACCCATGTTTGTTGATTGACCATGGAAGAAACAAACAACCCAATTTGCGCTTCTACAGATTTCATATTTGCCTCTATATTGCCCATTCGTTTTTCGATGTTATCTAGCCTTGACTCATTCTTCTCAAACCTCTCTGAAGTTGTAGCTACAGAAGTGCTCATGAGGTATTCTAAAGAAGGTTTCTGCTCAGCTTTTGGATAATTGAAGCCATGAGGAGGTTGTAAAACATTCTCCATATCAGCATATGAAAAATTCGGATGATAATAATTAGGCATAGGACTGCCTCTACAGTTTTTGAAGTTCCAATTGTTCACATACTGTACTTGTTCAAATCCTGCTCCTCTGTTGGATAAAACCATTCCATTAGTAGAAGCTGCTTCAATAGACGATTGACCCATTTGATTTGTCAATACTGCTAGATGAGTCGTGAGGGACGATACTTGAGTTATCAGTGCACCAATAGGATCTTCCATTGCTTCTTTTCAAACTCACCTCGTATGAAAAAAATATAAAACCAAAAAAAAATAAAAATAAAAATAAAAAGATAAAAAATAAAAAATAAGAAATAAAAACAAAAATAAAACTTAAGACAAAACTAAAGAAAATAAAGAAAATAAAATAAAAATAAAAATAAAAATCTAAATTAAAGCTAAGATTACTTGATAGCAGTATTAATGTGAATTAACAAACAATCCCCGGCAACGGCGCCAAAAACTTGTTGCGATATTTTATATCGTACCGCAAGTGTACGGTGTCAAGTTTTAGTATAAATGAGTTAAGAGTGTCGAACCCACATGGATTGCGTTAACTCGCACTAAGTACTACAATTGATAATCCTAACTTTATTTAGACAATATTTAACAAAGATTTAATTATATAAATAAAATATAAAAATAATAAAATAGGAGGAACTAATACGATAGAGATTCTGGATCCTGATTTCACCTAGCTGTCGCCTATGTATTTGTTATGGCAATTAATCTTTGTTCACTTATATTATTTATAAGTCAAGATTCCTAAAATATCCACTCCCTCTCTCGAGTGCCGAGTGAAAATATCATCAACTACAGACTTCGATATCTCTATAAAAATCCAGTAGTTAACAACTCATTACGATTTTTGATTCTATGTTAACGACTTCAAAGGACTACAGATTCTCTCGAACTTTATAAAATCCTATGTCATATTCTCTAGATCTATTCAAAATCCCCTCTCTCGAGTGATAGATTCTAAACATTCATCATCCCAAATTGTGGCCAACAATCAAGAAGCATTAAACTCAAAAGAATATAAATTAATTAATAAAACTTCATAACAAAATTAACAATCAATACAAGGTTCAAGCATCAGGTACATCATTCTCCATAATTAAGGAGTTTAGTTCATGACAATAGATAAAAACAATAATAAACAAGCCATAAATCTAATGGAAATCATTAGAGTTCTAAGAAAGAAACAATAAGATAAAACCTGAATTGAATCTCTTCCTCCTCGGATATCACAACCTTTGTCTCCTCTTGTCGCTCTTCAATCATCTCCTTGGATCTCTAAAAATATTTATTTCTGTGTTTTGTACTGTGTATTAGCCTCCACTTGAGTGTTGGATGGACTGTTATATTTATAGTGGAGGCTAGGAGTCATTAAACATCTAAAAAACCCTGAAATCCTGTTTCTGGTCCGCGGGGGACGCTGCGGCGCCGAACAATGGGCGCTGCAGCGCCCAAATCTCGGGAAAATATATGTAAATGACAAGATCTCGTAGAGTAGATGTAAATCGATATATTATGGGTCTCAGAACTCTTTCTAAATCAAAAGTTATAGCTTTTTTAATTTCGGTGCGCAGCTGATGCAGGTTTTTGCTGCTTCTTGAGTCTGATACTCCCGATAGGTCCCAAAATACACGTATTTGCTCCATTCTTGATGTTATAATGCTTCCTATAAATAAGACATAAAATAAACTATGAAATACATTAAATGGCTCGAACCATAACAAAATAATAGGCTAAATATGCTAAAATAAGTGGGTATAAACCACATTTATCAAACACCCACAAACTTAAGATTTTGCTAGTCCCGAGCAAAAGATAAAATAAAAAGTAAATTCAAATAAATAATTAAAAATAACTAAATTAACTAAGCCACTTTCGTAGGGATTACGATTGCATTTAGCATATGCAACAAGCCTTTAAACCCCTAGGCGACCATAGTGGACGAGTTATAGTCTCGTGAGGGCTTACAGCGACGACACTCACAAACGCCATTCACACACAATCATGCAAAAAATATAAAAAATAATAAAAGATAGTCCTGATATTTGCACATAAAATTTTCCTCAAAGAAAGCTTATAAATGAAATTAGAGAACCTTCAAAGTACGCAATTGCAACTCGAATCCAAATTCTTGAATAAATTATCTAAGCTAGACTCACGGTGTGTGTGTGTGTTTAAAGATTTGGTGACAGCTTGACTCCTAAGTAGGCCAACTCAATGATTTCGTTTAAAAATTAGAATCGATGGGTCAAACCAACCTAGATATCTCAATTATGCTCTATAATTGTTTTATTTCGTGCTCGGTATGATATGATTTTTCTTTTCTTTTCTTGTCTCTTTTTGCACTTTTTTTTTCAACTCACCTACCATTTAAGGTAGCATTTCTCCTCATGGTGGTCCTAATACTCGCCCATGGGTAGTTTCACGCTTATCAGTTATAGATGGTTTATTTTCTTTCTTTAGAGACATTTTTCTTTTTAGCTATACCATACTTCATAACACTAGCAAATCAAGATAGATATCTAAGCAAACGGTCATTCATCGACATGCAATTTCTTCAACTAGTCACCTTGTCAACTACTTAAATTTTCACTGCTAAAAACCTGTTTTTAAGTGCTTACAAGTCTAAAATAAATCAGTTATTCAAGGCATCAGATAAAAATAAACTGGGCACTTATCGTTTCTAAAATTTCACTCATAAACAAACAATATCATCACATGATTTATGCTTTACTATCAAAGACTAAAACAATTTTTTTATTTTTAATAATTTTAAACAACTAAATAGCAAGTAAACATCATACACACACCCTCAAACTTAAAATTTGCATTGTCCTCAATGTAAGATAAATATTAAGAGCAAGAGTGAGGAACAACACTACCGTGCATGGAGTTGATCAGACTCTTGCTGGTTAGAATTTGGTTGCGCAGGCGTTGTGTGTCTCGTGCTACCTACATAAATAACATGCAAATTAATAAATAGCACACAATAAAATAAAAATTAAAAATAAAGAAAAAAATTATAAAATAAATGCAAGGGTTGCCTCCCCGCTAGCGCTAAGTTTAACGTCTTCAGCCAGACGCAACCACCCAAATGGTTATGGTGGCTTAAACGTAGTGAACCGGGTAATCTCATCTGCTTTCTTCTTTGGTATCCACCGGTTCTTATGTCTTCAGCCAGACGCAACCACCCAAATGGTTATGGTGGCTTAAACGTAGTGAACCGGGTAATCTCATCTGCTTTCTTCTTTGGTATCCACCGGTTCTTATGACATGAAAAATATAGCTTGGCAGGCTGTGGTAATTTATCCATAGATGGTCCTCCAGAATATGTAAATTGTCCCCCAATTGAAAATTCTGGACTGCACATTTGGCAAAATTGGCTCGGCTTCCTTTTTAACCTTCCAGGAATCATTTCCAAGTGAGAAATGACCTTTCTTTTCCTCTTTTTACGGTGCTTTGGGAGTGGTTTCAGGTTTAGCTGCAGAGAATCTTCCTTTATGCATGGCTGTATTATGCTCATAGGTCGCTGAAATGATTCACCCTGCGTGTTTACAACTCCATTTTCTACTATTTATGATGTGACATTCTACATCACCTTGAGGGCTCGACATGGCTTTGAAAACACTGAAGGTGACTTCTTCATTTTGACCTCTCATTAACAATTCACCTTTGTTTTCTTCTTCTGTTACTGTTTGCTCCTGAAATACCACTTCATCTTCTTTACTGCCTAAGTCCTGAGAGGTGTCTTTAAACTCTTTTCCGCTCCTACAGGTTATGATTTGACATTGCTCATTGGGGTTGACTTCAATATCAATCGGAAACACCCATGTTTGTTGATTGACCATGGAAGAAACAAGCAACCCAATTTACGCTTCTAAAGATTTCATATTTGCCTCTATATTGACCATTCATGTTTCGATGTTATCCAGCCTTGACTCATTCTTCTCAAACCTCTCTGAAGCTGTAGCTACAAAAGTTCTCATGAGGTCTTCTAAGGAAGGTTTCTGCTCAGCTTTTGGATAATTGAAGCCATGAGGAGGTTGTAAAACGTTCTCCATATCAGCATATGAAAAATTCGGATGATAATAATTAGGCATAGGACTGCCTCTACAGTTGTTGAAGTTCCAATTGTTCACATACTGTACTTGTTCAAATCCTGCTCCTCTGTTGGGTAAAACCATTCCATTAGTAGAAGCTGCTTCAATAGACGATTGACCCATTTGATTTGTCAATACTGCTAGATGAGTCGTGAGGGACGATACTTGAGTTATCAGTGCACCAATAGGATCTTCCATTGCTTCTTTTCAAACTCACCTCGTACGAAAAAAATATAAAACCAAACAAAATAAAATAAAATAAAAAGATAAAAAATAAAAATAAAAAATAAAAAATAAGAAATAAAAACAAAAATAAAACTTAAGACAAAACTAAAGAAAATAAAGAAAATAAAATAAAAATCTAAATTAAAGCTAAAATTACTTGGTAGCAGTATAAATGTGAATTAACAAGCAATCCCCGGCAACGGCGCCAAAAAATTGTTGTGATATTTTATATCGTACCGCAAGTGTACGGTGTCAAGTTTTAGTATAAATGAGTTAAGAGTGTCGAACCCACAGGGATTGCGTTAACTCGCACTAAGTACTACAATTGATAATCCTAACTTTATTTAGACAATATTTAACAAAGATTTAATTATATAAATAAAATATAAAAATAATAAAATAGGAGGAACTAATACGATAGAGATTCTGGATCCTGATTTCACCTAGCTGTCGCCTATGTATTTGTTATGGCAATTAATCTTTGTTCACTTATATTATTTATAAGTCAAGATTCCTAAAATATCCACTCCCTCTCTCGAGTGCCGAGTGAAAATATCATCAACTACAGACTTCGATATCTCTATAAAAATCCAGTAATTAACAACTCATTACGATTTGTGATTCTATGTTAACGACTTCAAAGGACTACAGATTCTCTCGAACTCTATAAAATCCTAGGTCATATTCTCTAGATCTATTCAAAATCCCCTCTCTCGAGTGATAGATTCTAAACATTCATCATCCCAAATTGTGGCCAACAATCAAGAAGCATTAAACTCAAAAGAATATAAATTAATTAATAAAACTTCATAACAAAATTAACAATCAATACAAGGTTCAAGCATCAGGTACATCATTCTCCATAATTAAGGAGTTTAGTTCATGACAATAGATAAAAACAATAATAAACAAGCCATAAATCTAATGGAAATCATTAGAGTTCTAAGAAAGAAACAAGAAGATAAAACCTGAATTGAATCTCTTCCTCCTCAGATTTCACAACCTTTGTCTCCTCTTGTCACTCTTCAATCCTCTCCTTGGATCTCTAAAAATATTTATTTATGTGTTTGTACTGTGTATTAGCCTCCACTTGAGTGTTGGATGGACTGTTATATTTATAGTGGAGGCTAGGAGTCATTAAACATCTAAAAAACCCTGAAATCATGTTTCTGGTCCGCGGGGGACGCTGCGGCGCCGAACAGTGGGCGCTGCAGCGCCCAAATCTCGGGAAAATATATGTAAATGACAGGATCCCGTCGAGTAGATGTAAATCGATATATTATGGGTCTCGTAACTCTTTCTAAATCAAAAGTTATAGCCTTTTTAATATCAGTGCGCAGCTGATGCAGGTTTTTGCTGCTTCTTGAGTCTGATACTCCCGATAGGTCCCAAAATACACGTATTTGCTCCATTCTTGATGTTATAATGCTTCCTATAAATAAGACATAAAATAAACTATAAAATACATTAAAAGGCTCGAACCATAACAAAATAATAGGCTAAATATGCTAAAATAAGTGGGTATAAACCACACTTATCAGTTATGTAGTTTCATAAATAACCACACATACAAGTTTATAACTAACTCAAATGCATAACATAAAAATATGTACATAGCTGAAAACAAACATCATAAACACATCATCATCATATGTCTGTCATATAATAAAATAGAATCATAGAAAACTACATTCTATACCAATATAGATATGAAATGATGAACCCATAACTAGTGACTGCAGCACAACTCGTGTCCCCGGATTAAGTCTCCGGAAGTTGCGCGTGTCTCACCAAAAGATGGATCCTGCAAAAGAAGTGGAGAGTGGGTGAGTCCTATGAAACTCAATGAGTGGAACGATAAAATCAAAGAAAACTGTATCAGTAGGATTGAGTAAAATCATCTTAAATTTAAATTACTTTCTGAAATCCTTTATTTGAAAACTGATTAATTTCTTTCAAATTTTAAGAAATCTATTTCCGAAACATTTCCTGATAAAATCTCTGGAACTGTAGAAAACCTAATGCATGAGGGCATTACATATCGCCTTCCCTCCATACGTCTAACTAGTGGTCTTGGGGAATTATGTATCACCGTCCCCCAAGCTACTGAACTAGAGCCAGGAGTGCTGATCCATGCTACTACCTGACCTTGAAACTAGGGTCTAGGGGTGTTACGTATCGCCGTCCCCTAGCCCTGAACTAGGATCTATAAGCATCAATCATCCAAAGTCCTGATCTACGTGTGCACATGTTCTCTGTCTGTCAAATCCATAAGTTACATACTGAGGTGGGCTTTTCCCCCATGCCTCCAAAATCACTAAAATCATGTTTTTGAGTCAAAACTTCTCAAAATATTCTTATTCATAAAACAATTGGAAATAAACTTGGCTAACGCCCTATGTACAAAAAAAAAAAAAATCTCAATTCGAAAACATATAAGTAAACATAACTTTGAAAAGAAAAAATCCACTCATAGATTTCAAAGTTTGGTTAACTCTGCTTCACGTCGCTGAGGGAGATCGCGGCTCCTGTCGAATATCTATATTGGATAAACTTAATTAGAATGTGAGTTGTAAGATATGATTCGAAATTAAATTAGACTTCTTAATTCGGTTAAATAATCATCTCTATATGTGTGCATGAGCGTCCCTACGTTAGTATAAGTCCATTAGGGTGTCTTCTAACCTCTTGAATAAGGTGGAAATGATTAATTAATTTCTTTAAAAAAATGGTCACGCGTCGCGACGCCCACCTAGGTTGGGTTGAGGCAGAGAGCAACTTTTTTTGCGCGTCGCGACGTTGGGTGTCACGCGTCGTAACTCTCATGCACGTCGTGACTCTGGGAGGCACGCGTCGCAACGCCCACGAAGTAGAATCAAAACAAAGGCTTTGGTTTGATACACGTCTCGATACCGGGCCAGTAGCGTCGCGACGCTCAATCATCAGGTCTAAAACAGAGGCTAAGTCTCGTTACACGTTGCGACGCTAGCCCAATGGCGTCGCGATGTTTGGCCATTTTCAGGGTCAATTTTTCACCTCTTCAATAATCAACTCACAATTTCCATTTTTATTCAATCAAAAGTAATTCCCAACACTGAATTTATTGATATATTAAGTTCCTAACATTCCAACATCCCCAAATTCTAATATCCTTACTTAGTACTTCAACTAGGGTGAGATACCTAAAATTACCCAAACATGAGCTTCTCAACCCAACAATCATCAATAATCCCACTACTATCAATCAAAAACACAGTACCAACATCCATACTTCAAAACTAAAAATTCCAATATTTGGGTTGAGTTTTCCTTACCTTAACTCAAAGGCTTTGCCCACCAATAGAGTCTCTAAGCCTCCATTTTCCCTACTTAGACTTAGCTTGAAGTAAATTAGTCTTGGTTTCCCTTGAGATTTTTCTAAGGAATGAAAGAAATTCCCTCATTTCCTCTTAGGGTGATTTTCGGCCAAAGGGAAGAAATGAAGGCTTTTGTTTTCTTTTCTCCTTTTGTCTCTTAATCATTCAAGGTTAAAACAGAATATATTAAAGTTATGGAATTTTCTAAAAAAATGGAGGACTTTGGGCTAAATGTTTGATTCTTGGTGGGGTTATATTTTGGCTAGTTAAATTATTAGAGGGTATGTCCATTCCCAACTCTTAGAACACTTAGGCCCAATAAACCCACACTAGGCCCACTGCCTTTATGTCATTCCAAGAATTTTCTGATAAAGCTCGGAGAAAATTTCCTAGGTCGTTCAGTCCTAATGTTAATTAGAATTATGAAAGTTGGGTCATTACAAATTCTCCCCCCTTAAAATAATTCATCCTCGAATCAAATATATTTAAAAGTATGAAGTGTACCTTTTTCGGTGAATAGTTGGGGATATTGCTCTCTCATGGCTTCTTCTGGTTCTTATGTAGACTCTTGTTCCTTGTTGTGTTTCCAAATCACTTTGACTGAGGGAATCTATCAAGATCGTAGCTTTCTCGTCTCTCTACCGACTATAGCTACTAGTTGTTCCAAATAAGATAAGTCTTGACGGATATCGACTGTCTGGGGTTCCAACAAATGATATTCATCACGCATGTACTTTCGTAGCATAGCTATGTGGAAAACTGGATGTATTATATCCATGCTGAATGGAGGTGCCAATTCATAAGCTCTCCCCCCAACTCTCCGAAGTATCTGAAATGGTCCAATATATCTAGGTTGAGTTTACCCTTTTTGTCGAATCTCATAACTCCTTTAAAAGTATATACCTTTAGGAGCAAAAAATCTCCTACCTGAAACTCCAAGTCTTTCCTGCGGTGATTTTCATAAATTTTCTGGCGACTCTGAGCCGTACCCATCCTTTCTCTGATTAACTTTACTTTTTCCACCGCATATTGTACAAAATCGGGCCCCAGTAACTTTTGCTCCCCGGTTTCAAACCATCCAACTGGAGATATGCACTTCCTACCACACAAAGCTTCGAATGGAGCCAATTGGATAGTTTTCTGATAACTATTGTTATAATAAAATTCTATAAGTGGAAAATGCTGATCCCAACTACCCTTAAAATCAATAATACAGGCTCGTAGCATTTCTTCTAAAGTCTGTATAGTCTGTTCTATTTGACCATCCGTCTGAGGGTGGAAGGCTGTACTAACGCGTAACTAGGAACCCAAAGCCTTCTGAAATGATTTCCAAAACTTGGATGTAAACTGAGAACCTCGATAAGAAATTATGGAGATAGGTACTCCATGCAACGACACAATCCCATCCAGGTATAGTTTGGCATATTGAGCTAGTGTGTAGCTGGAAAGAAATACACGGATTTAGTCAATCTATCTATAATCACCCATATATAATCATACCCACTTGAAGTACATGGGAGCCCAAATATAAAATCCATAGTAATATTTTCCCATTTCCACTCCGGAACGTCTAAATTCTGAAGTCCCCCTGTTGGTATCTAGTGTTCTGCTTTAACCTGCTGACAAGTGAAGCACCTTGTGACAAATTCCACTACATCCTTTTTCATGACGTTCCACCAATAAAGATCCTTGAGATCATGATACATCTTAGTGATCCCATGATGCATGATATAGGATGAAGTGTGGGCTTTCTCTAATAATGAGTGTTTCAACTCCTGAACTGGGGGAACAACAATTATATTATGCTTCATGATGAGATTCTCATTATCTATATGATACTCGTTTTTCATACCTTGCTATAATATGGGTCTGATCTGTTGCATTTCAGGATTTGCTTCCTGTGCAACTCTGATTTCATTTATGAGGGTGGATTGAACTTGTATTTGCGCTAATAACGATTCATGAGCTGTCACTTGAAAACTCACTCCATCGAATAAACATTTTTGCATCTGCTTGGCTGGACGCCATTTCTCAATTGGCAGATGAGCTAAATTCCCATAGACTTTCTACTTAAGGCATCAGCTACAACGCTAGCTTTGCCCTGATGATACTGAATGGAACAATCATAATCCTTCAATAATTTTATCCACCGTCTCTACCTTAAATTAAGCTCATTGTGGCTCTGGATAAATTAAGGCTTTTATGATCGGTGAAGATTTCAAAATTTTCATTATACAAATAATGTCGCCATATATTCTGAACAAAAATTATTGTAGCCATCTCCAAATCATAAGTGGGATAATTTTGTTCATAGGGCTGTAGTTTTATGGAAGCATAAGCAATAACTCTCCCCATGTGCATCAACACATATCCCAATCCCACTCTTGAAGCATTACAATACACTGTAAACCCTTCTGATTTCGCTGGCAGTGCAAGAACATGAGCAGTAGTCAATCGTCATTTGAGTTCCTGAAAACTCTTTTCACAAGCATCCGACCAATCAAACTTCACATTCTTCTAAGTTAATCGTCTTAATGGAGCAGCTATTCTGGAGAAATTCTCTACGAATCTCCTATAATACCTTGCTAATCCCAAGAAACTACGAATATCCGTTACACTCTTAGGTCGATGTCAAATCTGGATTACCTCAATCTTCTGGGAATATACTCCAATCCCTTCATTTGATACCACATGCCCCAAAAATACTGCACTAGTCAACCAAAACTCACATTTTGAGAATTTGGCATACAACTTTTGTTCTCTCAGTGTCTGTAACACCTGATGCAAATGCTTTACATGCTTCTATTCATTACATGAGTACACCATAATGTCATCAATGAAAACTATCAAAAACTGATCTAGAAAAGGCCTGAACACCCTACTCATCAAATTCATAAACATCGCAGGGGCATTGGTCAAACCAAATGACATTACCAAAAACTGGCAATGTCTGTATCTAGTTCGAAAGGCTGTTTTCGAGACCTCACTCTCCCTAATCTTCAATTGATGATAACCTGGTAGTAGATCGATTTTTGAAAAACAGTGTGCCCCATGTAATTGATTAAACAGGTTATCAATCATTGGTAGTGGATATTTATTCTTGATTGTCACCTTATTCAGCTGTCGATAATCTATGCACAGCCATAGTGTCTCATCATTCTTCCTCACAAATAACACCGGAGCACCCCACGGGGACACACTGCGGTGAATAAAGCCCTTATCTAATAGGTCTGGTAATTTCGCCTTCAACTCCTTGAGTTCTGCAGGGGCCATCCTGTACGAGAAAATCGATATAGGCTGGGTGCCTGATATTACGTCTATACAAAACTCAATCTCTTTATCCTGCGGTAATCTGGGCAACTCATCTGGGAATATATCAGGATACTCCCTTACCACAAGATTCTTCTCAAGGCATATATTTTCCACTATACTATCTGTCACATAGGCCAAATAACCCATGTTTCTCCTCTGAAGTAACTTAAATGCTTGCATTGCTGATATTAAATTGTGAGGTGCTACACTCTTATCCCCCTGATAAACTTTGACTGATCGATCAGGAATATATAATGTAATGATCTTCTCCTGATAATCTAGTACTGCATGATGCATGGCTAACCAATCCATCCCCAAAATAACGTCGAAGCCCAATATGCTCAATACTACTAGATTGACATAAAAAAATATACCTATTAATATCTACATAACAATGTTTCACACCCTGTGTAGATTTTATGGGACTTTCGACTGGTGTAGCTATGATGATGGGTGAATCTAGAGGCTCGGTATCTCTACCCAACAGAGTTATAAAGCACAGTGCCATAAAAAAGTGTGTAGCCCCCGAATTAAATAACATCATCACTTACACAGAGCCAATCAATAATATATCTGTGACGACTGCATTGGATGCCTGCGTCTCCTGGGGTGTGTGGGTATAGACCCTGCCCTGAGCTCTACTAGATGAAGCATGCCCTCGATCACCTACTGATTATCCCCTTCCTCATATCACATGTCCTCTACTCACCTGTCTCTGTTCTCTTATTCCCACACTCATGTTGGGCTATGGCTGAGGTGTAGATGGAGCGGTACTGAAAGATGGAAACTGATTTATTAGTACCGGACAGTCTCTCTTCAGATGGCCATTTGTCCACACCGATAACAACCCATACTCTCAGATCGACAAGCCCCCGAATGAGTCCACCTGCATATCGAACATAACAGAAGACCTCGCCTTGGCTAGGCCACCGAGGGAGAGGAAACTGCATGATAAGTGGCACTCTGAGTCGGTCTAAGATCCTAACCTCCTTGAACTAAACCCATAAATCTACGTGTAGTAGGCAGAGCTGACATTTGTTGTTGTCTACTAGGGCCACTCTACTACGACCTAACCCTTTCTTCTGATCTCGATTTCTTCTGTGATTCCTTTTCTGCTTGTCTCTCTTTTACTCGAACCTCAAATCGTAGAGCAACATCTAAAGCTTGAGTTTATGTAGTAGTCTTGGTAAAGTGAACGGAGCGAAACAAGTAATCTTGGAGCCCATTAACAAACCTCTTCACCTTCAACTCTTTGTACTGACTAAATGTGGGGCATATCGAGACAATCGAGTAAACCATATATTGTACTCAGAAACTGTCATCTGCTCTCCCTGAACCAACTGCTCAAACTCCCGAGCTCTAGTATCTCGGATACTTTGCGGTAAAAATCTGGATAAGAAAACTGTACTGATCTCAACCCATGTCAGTGGAGGAGCATCCCATCGCCGACCATCTCGAAAAGACATAAACCAAGTGTTGGCGACATCCCTAAACTGAAAATTAACTAACTCCACCGCCCTCTCCAATGAACACCTCAAATTTGTACATATGCGATATGATTCCTCAATGAAACCACATGGATCAGGGGATGACTCTACTCTCGAGAACGAAGGAGGATGAAGCTTCCAAAAATCATGTAAGAACACTAGCAGCTCCTATCGCTGCATAACCTGGACTGTTACTGGAGGTGGCTCATGAGGTATAACGGAAGGTCTTACTTGGAAATTAGTAGGATCTAGTCTGTTTGGAGGAATTATTGTTTGGTGAGCCATTGATAGTCCTACAGGCGAAGGTGGAACCAAAACTGTGGGTTTTATAGCTCTCGGCTCTAGGCCTAATGGCTGCTGATGATGAGAAATCAACTGGGCAAGAACAACTACTGGCTACTTAATCTACTGTAAACCTGCAGCTATTGGATCATTAGGTTGATCCGTTAGTGCTGCTATATCTTCTCCTACACCACCCTCGTGTACAGACTCCACTCTCTGCCGCTATCTGGCTCAGAGCAAGGTGCTACGGATCTCTGATCCGGATCTCCACCCTGGGGTGCCCTAGCACACCTGGGCCTACCTCTGACTCCGGTTCTACCCTTGAGTGGCATGATATCTAAGAAATTGAAAAGAAAGATGGTCAGTTGTATTTAAAGGAATTATGATTAATCAGAATGAGACATATCTCGAGACAAGGTTAATAGAGAAAACAACCTCTTATTTATAGTAGTAACCCGGGTATACTACATATATAAGACACTGCTACTCCTTTACTGCAGTCACTAACTCCCTAAACCTGGCTCTTATACCATCTTTTGTAACATCCCCAATACGAGAATGCTACTGGCAGGCAACAGATCCCACTGTCGATTAAGCCACTGACTTATGTAAAATAAAACTCACTTTAAACATGATGCTATGCAATTTCATAAATAACCACACATACAAGTTTATAACTAACTCAAATGCGTAACATAAAAATATATATATATAGCTGAAAACACACATCATAAACACATCATCATCATATGTCTGTCATACAACAAAATGGAATCACAGAAAACTACATTCTATATGAATATAGATCTAAAATAATGAACCCCATAACTAGTGACTAACATAACTCGTGTCCCCGGATTAAGTCTCCAGAAGTTGCATGTGGCTCACCAAAATATGGATCATACAAAAGAATAGGAGAGTGAGGGTGAGTCCTATGGAACTCAGTGAGTGGAACTACAAAATCAAAGAAAACTGTATCAGTAGGATTGAGTAAAATCATTTTAAATTTAAATTACTTTCTGAAATCCTTTATTTGAAAACTGATTATTTTCTTTCAAATTTTAAGAAATCTGTTTCTGAAACATTTCCTAGATAAAATCTCTCGAACTGTAGAAAACCTGACGCATGGGGGCGTTACGTATTGCCGTCCCCCCATACGCCTAACTAGTGGTCTTGGGGCCTTACGTATCGTCGTCCCCCAAGCGAACTAGAGCCAGGAGTGCCGATCCATGCTACTACCTGACCCTGAAACTAGGGTCTAGGGGCGTTACGTATCACCATCCCCCTAGCCATGAACTAGGATCTTGAGGCATCAATCATCCCTAGTTCTAATCTACGTGTGCACATATTCTCTGTCCGTCAAATTCATAAGTTACATACTGAGGTGAGTTTTTCCCACATGCCTCCAAAATCACTAAAATCATGTTTTTGAGTCAAAACTTCTCAAAATATTCTTATTCATAAAACAACTGGAAATAAACTTGGCTAACGCCCTATGTGCGGAAAATAAATCTCAATTCAAAAACATATAAGTAAATATAATTTTGAAAAGAAAATATCCACTCACAGATTTTAAAGTTTGGTTAACTCCACTTCACATCGCTGAGGGAGATTGCAGCTCTTGTCGAATATCTATATTGGATAAACTTAATTAGAATGTGAGTTGTAAGATATGATTCGAAATTAAATAGACTTCTTAATTCGGTTAAATTATCATCTCTATATACCGTGCATGAGTGTCCCTACGTTGGTATGAATCCCTTAGGGTATCTTCTAACCTCTTGAATAAAGTGGAAATGATTAATTAATTTCTTTAAGAAAATGGTCATGCGTCGCGACGCCAAGGTGTGCGCGTTGTGACACCCACCTGTGTTGGGTCGAGGTAGAGAACAACTTTTATTGCGTGTCACGACATTGGGTGTCGCGCGTTGTGATTCTCATGGAGTAATGACTTTGGGAGGCACCTGTCGTGACGCCCACAAAGTATAATCAAAACAGAGACTTTGGTTTGATACGCGTCGTGATGCCGGGCCAGTAGCATCGTGATGCTCAATCATCAGGTCTGAAACAGAGGCTATGCCTCATTATGCCTCATTATGCCTCGTTGCATGTTGACTACCAGAACTACCATCATGAGGGTTTTGATGTCTCTTGGGGTTGTGCCGTGGTTGTGCATGAAACTTTCATTTCTCATTAATGGTTTATTCAGATGTGATTTTAGAGAAAGTATCTTTCAGATCAATCAATGCTTGCACATTTTGATTATTGATGGCTTCATGTTTCTCAATGAATGTGTGCAAGGTATCCTCAAGTATTTTCCTAGGCGGTGGGACATATGGTGTATAATTCTGGGAGTCTTGGAAATTCTGGTGTACCTGAGGAGGTTGTTGTGATGGTTGTGTTTGGTTATCATTCGAGTTTGGATGGTTTCTCCAAACAGAATTGTAGGTTTAGGAGTATGGGTTTGGATTTGGTCTATTGAAAGTTTTTATGGAACTGACTTGGTCATGGAGACATTCTTATAGGGCTGGAAAGGTTGTGTAAGCTTTTATGACATGTACATTTGAATTACAGATTTGACAAATTGACTTGACATGATCACTCTTCCTCATTTCTAATGCCTCAATTTTTTTTAGCTAGAGATGCATATTTAGCAGAAAGGTCCTGGTCTTCCCTAAGGTTAAACATACCTCTACCAGATGACTGTGGTTTTACAGGCGACTCATAAGTGCCAACTGTATCACATTGTTGTGCATTCTCTGCTATGTTTTCTAGGTAATCTAGTGCGTCTTCAGGATTTTTGTCCATAAATTCACCATTACACATCATTTCCACTACTTGTCTACCTTGAGGTGTTAAACCCTCGTAGAAGTAGGAAACTAACCTCCATGTTTCAAACCCGTGATATGGACAAACATTCAACATCTCTTTAAATCTCTCCCAATATTGGTAAAGTGTTTCCCCCGACTCTTGTGTGAAAGTTGTGATTCTTCTCTTAAAGGAGTCTGTCCTATGAGGGGGAAAGAATTTTTTCAGAAACTGCTCTTGTAAATCATCCCATGTTCTGATAGACCCTGACCTAAAGTTCTGGAGTCAAATTTTAGCTTTATCCTTTAAATAAAAGAGAAAAAATTTAATCGAATTATATTTATGCTGCAATTTTGGTCTGTGCAAGTGTTACATACGTCTTAAAATTCCCTTAAGTGCTGATAAAGATTTTTTAATTCTAGACCGTGGAATATGGGTAAAAGTTGGATGATACCTGGTTTAAAATTGAAGCGTGATGCATTTGAGGGGAAAACAGTGTAAGATGGTGATCTTATCCTAGTGGGATTCATGAATTGTCTGAGTGTCATTGGATGATTAAGATCGCCATACTGAAACTCATTTTCTTCCTGATCAACTGGATTTTCAACTCGGATAGGTGGGTTTTCATTTTGGTTCTCAGCCATTTGACTGACGATGAAGGTGATAGAGACTCTCTATTTAATATACCGCTAGATGATTGAGACCAATGTCTCATGCAACCCAAATGCAGACTATATGATAAAATTTAAATATGAAAATACAATACTTACAAAAAGAAAAAATAATAAACAAGTGAAAGAAAGAAAACAAAAAGTTAAAATAAATGACAAAAAAAATTATAAATGTTGTCATTAAAAAATAAGATACAAAAAATACAAACAAAAGAAATATAAAATAAAAAAATAAAAAGAAAAAAAATATAAGGATGTCAAATTATTATTCTATTTACTAAATTATATTCCCCGATTACGGCGCCAAAAACTTGACACGCTCAAAAAGTGGTTCTTTACTCTCAAGTATAAGAATGTCGAAGCAATAAAATAACCCGGTAAGTCCGGGGTCAATCCACATGGAATAGATTTAGGAAAATAAAAAACAATTTGAGTAAAAATAAAAAAGCTTGATTTGTTTGAAGTGATCTGATAACCTTAAATTGGGCTGTAACAAAAAAATAAAATAATGGGGGTTAGGGGACCCACTTTTAATATTTCACATTTAGAAATCTCACTTTTTATAATATATAAATTATCATTATTACCCAATTAATTTATTTCAGGAATTAATTATGCCAAAATATATAAAACCAGCCATAAAGGCGGTGATAACTTTTTTCTATAATAAGTCCAGTTAGGTACTCAATTATGCCAAATAAATAAAATCAGTCATGCAGGCGATAACAAAGTTTGTCAATAATTAATCTAGATTTAAATTAAGTATTAATCATTAGATTATAATTTATATATTATAATATAAGTGAGATTAATCTATATTTTCAATTTAAAAGCTTCACCCTTTATCCCAACAAAAAAAAATTAGCTACTTATAATTTGAATAAAAACACACATAATTTTTATTACTGAAAGAAAAAGAAAAATACAAGAAAGCTTTAAAAAAATAAAACACACAAGAGCTGAAACTCCACAAATTTTCAAAGAGAATTGTGGAAATAAGATTAAGGAAAATGAGGTTCAGAGCACCTCTATTTATAGAGGTGCTCGCACGTTCTGATGCAATTGCAAATTCAATTTGCAATTGCATTCATGTTTGGTGGGAGATTATGGTGAAAAATGATGGCAACCACTTTCGGTGGATAGCCATCATAATATTTTTTTTTTTATTTGACTTAACTAATTACATATAACACACTTTGAATCTTTCATCAATTTCGACCTTGAAAATTTCAGAATTAGAAAATCTTGTCAACAGCAAAGTTGTAGATATTTGAGTATTCTTTCATCGGAGTAAAATGTTGTGGCCAAAATACGAAAATTATACAAGATTGATATTTCCGAAGTTTTACACTGTTAGAACGCTTTATTAAGTTTCTGACCTCCAAAATCCAAATGTCAAGTCCATTTTTCTAGTTATGCATCCAAAGTATTATTTCACCTGCATAAAGATAAAAATCCCAATAAACATAAATATAATTATTATTTAACAAATGTGCTAAATTTAGGGGATTAATGAAACTACAAGTGTAAAATGATTAATTTTTCTTTTAATATATGTGTAATTTTTAGTGTTCATCAGTGTGTCTAGAAGAGATCTTGACTCAAGGTGGTTGCTAGAAGAGTTCATGACCTGAGGTGGTGCCTAGAATAGATCATGACCTGAGGTGGTGCCCAAAATAGATCATGACCCGAGGTGGTGATGCTTCTAGAAGAATGATAATGACCTTAGAATCAAATGTCCAATGAGGAACTTCTATTTGTAAAGTAAGAAACATGTGGTTCAAATATCTCACAAATATCTTAGATATTTTAGGAGGCAAGTGACAGCAAGAGGTGATGGATATTGATGGCAAATGAGTGTAATGTTGACCAAATGATATAGCATGACCTCATCTTCAAAGACTTGAGGACCTATAAAAAGGAGGAGAAAAAAAGTTATTGACCGGCGTAAACACACACGTATAACACAAGCGCACGTATCGTTCAAGTAGTATAAAAATATCGATCCCACGATGACTTAATTCCTACTGTTGTTATTAATTGATGATACTATTTATTTACAAATATCTAATTAAAGGAGAAGTGAATTGATTGCTTGAAATGATTTGATTTGTAGAGTTGCTAAATAAATAAAAAGACAAAAGAAAATACTAAGGAAAATAAAAAAGACTCAAAGATCTAGGGTTGTTAATCTTTCTAATATCAATTAAAAGGTGAAGTAGTTAAATCATAGTTGGATAAATTATTGAATTATTAATCTGGAACACTAAATTATGTAAAAGCCTCTTTCGAATGATCATTTACAAATACCTAGTATAATCCAATTGAACCATATGTCTATGTCAATTAAATTACCTAGATTCATTAAGGTTAAGTTCCAATTATGATTACCCCCGCCTGACAGGTATATGTCTATCCTGTAAGGAAATCTATTAAAGGGTTATCTATCCTTAAGGAAGATCGTGGGTTGTTGAGACTAAGGTTTTAAACTTAAAATCCCTATGTCTAGTTCATTTTAAGTTTACCTAATCAATTTTATTAGTGATCAGTTAATAAAAAGCATTAAGATTATGACTCAACAAATAACTCTTTAATTACCCAAACTATAATCTAACCATTTTTAAATCCGGTGATATTAGATTTAATCACAACCCTAGATATTTAACTTAGTTACTATACATAATTAAACTGATAAAAACTTAAAAGACATAAAATGAAATTGCAGAAAGTAATTAAAATAAATAAATGAAATGCTAAGGTAAAAGGAAATAACTTCTACTATATACTATTTAGATATCTCCCATAAAATAATAATATATTAACTTGTGATATTTTAACCAACCGTCCAGAATGGCGGTATCCTGATTAAGTCAAATTAACCAGATTAAATTAAATAACCAACCGTCTGGAATGGCGGTATCCTTTATTAATCTGATTTTAAATAGTTTATATATCATATTTTAAGGGAGATTAATCTAAAAAGCAATAGTAAAAGAATTACCTTATTACCTCAGCATGGAGAGGTTACCCCCTCATGGATGGATAGAATTACTATTTCAAAGCGTAAATAAAACTGAATAAAAGAGACTAAAGAAAAGAACTCTCAATTTATTTATAAGGATTTCAGAGGAAGAGGTACATTTGAAACTAAAAATTCGAAATCTATTTATAGGCAAAAAAATCTAATTTTTATTATTATTTTTTGATTTTTGATTTTTTTATTATTATTTTTTTTTGGATCGCTGAATTTTCGACACGTGGCATGGTGTGCTAAAAAAAACGGCTCGTTGAATTTTTGACATGTGGCATGGTGGTGCAATTACCAAACACCCTCGGTGTCGAGACGCCCAAAATTACCAAAATACCTTTTTGCCAAATTTCACAGTTTTGCTCCAAATCACCTCCAGAATATCTTGAAACTTTATTTTGGTGTCGGGATGCCCAAAATTACCAAAATTTGTGTCGGGACGTCCAAAATTACCAAAATACCCTTTTTGCCAAATTTCACCAAATTTCACAGTTTTGCTCCAAATCACCTCCAGAATATCCTAAAACTTTATTTATCTTCAAAATAACACAAAACACATCAAAATATTCACAAAACTCAAGAAACTATACAAAATATTAAGTTAAATGAGTGGGAAATAGTGATAGTTTTACCACTCATCACACCCCAAAACCTAACATTTTGCTAGTCCTCGAGCAAAATAAAATAACATAATAAAATTTTAACTAAGCCAACTTCGTAGGGATCACGATTGCATTTAGCATATGCAACAAGCCTTTAAACCCCTAGGTGTCCCTAGTGGACGAGTTGTAGTCTCGTGAAGGTTTACAGCAATGATACCCACAAACATTTTATAAAAGTAAAAAGGTAGTGAAACTAATGCACACAAAAGCAAAAAGACAAGAGAAAAGATAATAAAGAAGTTCGTGACTAATCATGTGAAACTTCTACTCCAAGTTTAGTAGTTGTTTTGTTTCATTCTAAATTATTAAATAAGTAAATTCTCCGATTATTTTTACCATTCTTCATATACACAGCCAACAAAATATTAAACAACTCATTTTTGCCCACAACGGTCATAAGTGCAGTTGATAAGAGAGTAATATTTTTGTCTTAAAGTTCTATCAGATTTCACACCTTTTGTAGTAATGGAATAAATTTTTCTGATTTTTCTGATTTTTTTTTCTCTATTTTTTTTTTATATACAATACCTTCCATCTATGTAGCGAGCTTTAGGTCGGTGACTCCCAAACCAGTTGGCTTTAAGGCACCAGGTGTTAAAACACCCCTACGGACTTAATTACTCAGACTTCAGATATTTATATTTATTTTTCTATCATCTTTTTGATCCATGTAACGAGCTTTGGGCCAGTGACTCCCAAACCAGTTGATTTTAGGGCACTAGGTATTAAAATACCCTTACAGACTTAATAACTCGGATCTCATATGTTTTTTTTTTTTTTTAATTCCATCACTTTTTGAGATGCTTCTCCAATTAAACTATAGCACTGAATATTACAATCTTTTCAATTTTATCCTATGTCCGTATGTTACCATGTATGTTGATAATATCTGCCAACTAAGTATATGAAGATCCATTTTAGTCAGTTTTATGGAGAATTTACAGATTAAATAATTCAAAAGTGAATAAACAAAAATTAACTTGTTTTGAATTAGGTTTGAAATACGTCTCAGGAGTGAAAATTCCTTACACAGCTATTTCTTACCAATTTCATCTTTTTAGTCAACATAACAACTAAACATTTCTACTGGTCATATAACTATAATTTACATGTATTTTTTTTTTTTCAAAGGCTCTTGCTGACGAAGGATTGTTCACAACTAGGACTCCCCACTCAAGGGTTCAAGCGACCAAGTGAACGCACCTTTTTTATACCTTATGGTACGTGCCAACGAATTTATGGTGTGTGACTAACTGTCGAATGGACTTCCCGTTGTAGATTCCCCAGAGGGAGGGTGGAGCGAGGCTCACTTAAGTACCCTAGCCCCTTAGGCTCTTATCGCTTGTTGTCAGGAATAAACAACGAGTCCTCCAAACTAGTCTGTCACAACACGCTATAAGTGAATGATATCTAGGTGCCTCCACAGCTTTTCCTTATAAAAAGGTAGTGAGTGAAGGAAGACATCAACCATCACCTAGCTTAAAATATGCCCTTTGTTTTTATTAATTTTTTAATTTTTTTGTATTTTTCGAAAAATTTTAGACTAAAAATAAAAACACAAACTATAAACAAGATACTATTAACTATTCCTCACCCCAAACCTAAATGAGACATTGTCCCCAATGTCTTAAATAGTAGAAGAAGAGTTTAGAAGATAGTACCTGGTTGGCTGAATTACTACAGGAAATTAAAGGTTAAGATCCAGATTAATCCGACGCCTCTTACCACGATCATCATCGGACCATTTTATCTTTGAAATGACAGGGTCAACTTGTGGTTCATGGGCTAAGAGTTGGTCTATTAGATCCGGAGCAGTTCTGGCAGTATAGAGGAGTTCTTTCATAGGTTTTGACACGAACCCATTTCTCCGGGCATCATCAAGAAACACACAAAGAAAATCATAAAATCCATCAACGTTTAAATAGCCCAATCGGTTTCTGGTGTATGTTCAAGTTTGCCCAAGATAACACTATAAAAATTTCCTCCAGTGTGCCTAAGCCACCTGGCAAAACAATAAAAGCATCAGAACGGTTAATCATTTCCACTAGTCGTTCAGACATACCTGGCACGATCAGTTCCTCTCCGTTTGATGGTTCAATAAGATTTGCATCTGCCAAGGGTTTTGGGATGATTCCCAAAACATGACTGCCTCCTTCTTGTACGGCTTTGAAACGATCCCCATTAATCCAAGATTGCCTCCGCCATATATTAAGTGCATATTCCTTGCAGCTAAGACTCGACCCAATTCTTGTGCTGCTTCTATGTATTGTGGTTTAGCACCAACACTACTACCGCAAAACACACAGATGTTCTCAACTCGTCTTCTTGAAGTGGCTTCCATTTTTTATGTATTCTTTCTTAACTCTGGATGCCTTCAAAAGTGGAATGACGGGCTGAATTATAGTACCTGAAAAAGGGTGAGTAATAATAGCACTAGTATCTTCCAAATGAAGCTTGTTAGCTAAAAAAAAACAAAAGAAATCGTGAAAGGTCAAAAAGTCTGGATCCTGTCTAAGAAAATAAAAGAAAATAACAAAAGAAAAGCAAATCAAAGCAATAATTAAGGCAACAGAATTGTGTACGCAATACATCATTCGCTTAGTATAAATTCATTAGGATGTGTCTCAAGAATTAATTCTTTACTCAGCCATCGCTAATGAATTGGTTCTCATCTTTATGATTGCCAAACACCATTCTTTCTGTCTTAAAATGCTCCGTTTGTGATTTTCTCTACAAAACAACACACAATATTAAAAACTCTACAACATGAAATATGAAAACAAAAATTACAACAAACTGCATGGGTTGCCTCCCTGCTAGCGCTAAATTTTTCGTCTTCAGCCAGACGTGACTAAAATCTATCTGTCAAGGCGGTTTCAGCGTCGTTTTGGATGTCCGATTAAAGACATTCCCATGTGCGTTGCTTTTGAAGGGTCTCTTCCAACGGTAAAGTGGCAAAAAGAGTTTTGTCTCATTCAGTGCTTGTGCCACCTTTTTAACTTTTGTTGCTCCAGTGATTCCTGCTCTGGCTCTTCCTCCACCTTTTCTTCACAGATGAGTCATCTGTCATTTGTGAAATGCATGCTTCATAAGTATCTGCCTGAGGATGTAAAGATGATTCAGACATTAGGTCTTCATCCTCTGGTTTGAGTGAGCTGATTGGCTTAGGTAGATCGTCTTCAAACATTAGTGCAAAGCATTCTCCAAGATCTGCATTCTGAGGATGGAAAGTTCCATCCGTCCTTGTTGGTGCAGTTAGTACAAGAATCTCAGCTTCTTCATCCTCGTCAGAGTCAGAATAATTAAAATCAAATTGAGACTTTGTTGGTGCAGGCTCCTGAACTGATACCTCTGATTCTTGATACTGTTCAACCTCGTCCTCTGTTATGATGTCATGATGAATCTCAGGATATTCAAAGGCTTCTTCAGTATTATTTGAATTTGCTCCGTGAGATATGTGATTCAGGTTCTCTGTTAGTTGTCTAACTTGATCTGTCATCCTTTGTATAGACGCCGCTTGACTCTGAATTTGTACATCAAATTGAGCTTCTCGTTTCTTGAGCCAATCTTTTAGCATGTCATTCAACTGATCTTCCTCTGATGGATCTGTTTCTTGATGAAGATCGTAGATATATGGTGTATAAGATGGAAAATGTGATGATTCTACGTACCTTGAATGATTCCAATAATTCTGCCACTCTGAAAGGTATATACATTGATCGCTCGGGTGGTTACCGTCACAAATTACACATCTCCCCATTTCATTCTGATGAGCAAATGTAGTATTGCTTGATTCTGGCTTCCAGTGATAGTTGTTGGGCTGGACAACAGGCCTCAGAAAACCGACTGTTGCTCCTGGATTTGGGGTGTATCTTTTTCTAGTAAAGCTCGTAATGTTTCAAAATATTTCATTTTTTTAATCACCTGAAAACAAAAGAAAGAAATAAAAAGTACAGATAATAATAAGAAAATTAGATATAAGTAAATTAGATAGCTTCAAAATTAATAACTCAAGAAATATAAGTCCCCGGCAACGGCGCCAAAAACTTGACCGGCGTAAACACACACGTATAACACAAGCGCACGTATCGTTCAAGTAGTATAAAAATATCGATCCCACGAGGACTTAATTCCTACTGTTGTTATTAATTGATGATACTATTTATTTACAAATATCTAATTAAAGGAGAAGTGAATTGATTGCTTGAAATGATTTGATTTGTAGAGTTGCTCAATAAATAAAAAGACAAAAGAAAATACTAAGGAAAATAAAAAAGACTCAAAAATCTAGGGTTGTTAATCTTTCTAATATCAATTAAAATGTGAAGTAGTTAAATCATAGTTGGATAAATTATTGAATTATTAATCTGGAACACTAAATTATGTAAAAGCCTCTTTCGAATGATCATTTACAAATACCTAGTATAATCCAATTGAACCATATGTCTATGTCAATTAAATTACCTAGATTCATTAAGGTTAAGTTCCAATTATGATTACCCCCGCCTGACAGGTATATGTCTATCCTGTAAGGAAATCTATTAAAGGGTTATCTATCCTTAAGGAAGATCGTGGGTCGTTGAGACTAAGGTTTTAAACTTAAAATCCCTATGTCTAGTTCATTTTAAGTTTACCTAATCAATTTTATTAGTGATCAGTTAATAAAAAAGCATTAAGATTATGACTCAACAAATAACTCTTTAATTACCCAAACTATAATCTAACCCTTTTTAAATCCGGTGATATTAGATTTAATCACAAC
Source organism: Zanthoxylum bungeanum (assembly GCA_019454045.1). Taxonomy (NCBI): domain Eukaryota; kingdom Viridiplantae; phylum Streptophyta; class Magnoliopsida; order Sapindales; family Rutaceae; genus Zanthoxylum; species Zanthoxylum bungeanum. Next base: position 251,881 of record SKCR01030518.1, read on the forward strand.
CCTAGATATTTAACTTAGTTACTATACATAATTAAAACTGATAAAAACTTAAAAGACATAAAATGAAATTGCAAAAAGTAATTAAAATAAATAAATGAAATGCTAAGGTAAAAGGAAATAACTTCTACTATATACTATTTAGATATCTCCCATAAAATAATAATATATTAACTTGTGATATTTTAACCAACCGTCCAGAATGGCGGTATCCTGATTAAGTCAAATTAACCAGATTAAATTAAATAACCAACCGTCCGGAATGGCGGTATCCTTTATTAATCTGATTTTAAATAGTTTATATATCATATTTTAAGGGAGATTAATCTAAAAAGCAATAGTAAAAGAATTACCTTATTACCTCAGCATGGAGAGGTTACCCCCTCATGGATGGATAGAATTACTATTACAAAGCGTAAATAAAACTGAATAAAAGAGACTAAAGAAAAGAACTCTCAATTTATTTATAAGGATTTCAGAGGAAGAGGTACATTTGAAACTAAAAATTCGAAATATATTTATAGGTAAAAAAATCTAATTTTTTATTATTATTTTTTGATTTTTTATTTTTTTATTATTATTTTTTTTTTGGATCGCTGAATTTTCGACACGTGGCATGGTGTGCTAAAAAAAACGGCTCGTTGAATTTTTGACATGTGGCATGGTGGTGCAATTACCAAACACCCTCGGTGTCGGGACGCCCAAAATTACCAAAATACCCTTTTTGCCAAATTTCACAGTTTTGCTCCAAATCACCTCCAGAATATCTTGAAACTTTATTTTGGTGTCGGGATGCCCAAAATTACCAAAATTTGTGTCGGGACGTCCAAAATTACCAAAATACCCTTTTTGCCAAATTTCACCAAAAATTTCACAGTTTTGCTCCAAATCACCTCCAGAATATCCTGAAACTTTATTTATCTACAAAATAACACAAAACACATCAAAATATTCACAAAATCAAGAAACTATACAAAATTTAAGTTAAATGAGTGGGAAATAGTGATAGTTTTACCACTCATCAGTTATAAAGAAGGGTTTTTAGATCTGCTTTATCTTCTTTGGCGGGACTTGGGCTGAATCCTCTTCTTTATTTTTCCATGCATGTAAATTCTTTGAGCATAATGAGAATTACCATCTCCTCCCATGGACGTAGGCACCCATTGCCGAACTACATAAATCCTTGTTTCACTCTTTATTTTTTTCACTTGTTCTCTATTTTTTCATATGAATTCCTACAACCAAATAAATTTATGTGTTCGATGTCGGGTTGTCCGGAAAAATACCCCTATTATTTTCTCGAACGAAATCAACCGTCAAGAATGTTATAACATAAATATGACACCATTAGTAAATAAATTGACATAACATGACACGATTAATTCATGTCAGTCGGAAAATGAAATATTCACTGGCTTTTATCGATACCTTTACCAAATACATCCTTCTCATTTTTAAATTACAGCCACGTGAATGCAAGAAAAATAAATAATAAACGAACTAATTTAAAAAGACAAAAAATAAATAAATAAATTGAAATCTAAAAAGTATGATTCTAATTTTTTTTTTTTTAAATCGTTGGAAATCCCGCCGCCAAACCACTATTTCCTGGCTTAACTGGAGCAGATAAAACCTCCGATTGTCCCAGACTCTTACAAGAAACACTCATTGAATTCGAACCCAGGATCTTAATGTGAGATACTGAACCATACACTACCAAACCATATCATTCGGGAACGTATGATTCTATTCGTCAAAGTGCATATCCCAAAAAATTTATTCCGAAAATTTTAAGAACAGGTTAAGATATATAATAAATAATTTGTAATAATAATGAAAAACGTGTGAGAGTTTAGTTGAGGGTTTTATCACAAAAAGATTAAGTGGTAGAAAGATGAGAAAAAGCAGTTGAAAGTTGACAAATTTTTTGAATGGGAAAGGAATTTTAATGAATTTTAAAATTAGAAAAAGTAAGGTTATATTATGTGTTGAACTAAATTTTGTATTGAATTTTTTACAAATTGAGATCGGTAGTTATTGCATAAATATTTATATGCAACTGAATCTCAATTGTACATGCATTTCCAACACAATTTCGCTTAACACATGGATCCGAATTCAACTTTATATGTATTAAAAACAGAGTAATATCATATTATCCATGTAGAATTGGTATAATATATGGGTGTTCACGGGTCGGGTTGAGTTTTTTTAAATTTTCTTAAAGCCGATTGGGTCGGGACATGCAGGTCGGAGGATGCGAAACCCAAAATTTTAAAATGTAACCCGCGCATGTCAGGTCACTGCAGGTCGGGTCGGAGCGGAAAAATACATAATATTTATTTTTTATGATATAAGTTTGATAAGATTTGTAGTTAAATCAAATTGTGATAAATTAACTAGAAGGAGAAAATGGAAAAATCATTAATTGCGGGTCGTGTCGGATCAAACCCGATTTTTTAGATTGAACCCGCAACCCGATTCGATTTTACAGATCGGGTCAGGTCCGACCCCCGAAATTATTTTTTAAATTTGCAAATCTGACCGGATTGGGTCAGGTCGGATCGCGGATTGACCCGACCCTATGAACACCCATAGTAGAATGGTCCTACTTCTTGCATTGCTGATGTGCTGGAGGGTGCATTCAGAGAAAATCAATATTGAGAGATTTAATTCACACTTGAGATAATGAGAAACAAAGCATGAAAGCAATGATCATCCCCAGTTAGGGCCAACTCCTGTATATTTAACTAAAATCCCAGTACTCATGCTATCATGCTTGCTTCAAAATACACAAAACTCTTACCCAGCATGATGAAAACAAATTTCAGTTGTTCGTAAACTGATCGGACCAAAAGCAAAGATTATTAGTTCATCAAACAGCCCATAAAATAATTGAAATAATTTCTAAACTGTAGCATCCGTATAACCTCATCAATATAATGGGTGCGAGGTAAAACTAAAATAAGAAAACAATAAACAAGGACCTCCAGATTGAGCCTGTTTGGAATGTTATTTCTTCAGTTGTGGTTGAGTGATGAACCTCGTAAGAACATAACAGTCCGGTGGGTTAATGTTTGTGTAGTAGTTCTTGATGGTGTCCGTGATATCAAATCCAAATTTCTTATAGAAGTTGATAGCATCTTCATTGTTTGTCTGCACATGCAAGTATACCTCTGATATGTTTTGCTTGGCACACAGATCAAGAACATGGTTCAACAACCTTGTACCTGCAGTAAATCAAAAAATTCAGAAACAATATACTCATATTTTTACTCCAAAGGCAGGTGCTATTCACAAACTTGAAGAAAATGACTATTGAGTTCATCAAACAGGGACTCAGATGCTTAAAATTAAAAAAAAAATAAAAAAATTTAATTAAAAACAAAACCAACAGAAACAGTAACGAGGTGCCAGCTAGGATATATAACATGAACCAACCAAGTTTGCTTAAGTGTATACTTTTCTAAACATCCAATTCTCTTCTGATATGACATATCTGACTAAGCTACTCGGACCAGATGCATAATCAACAAGAAGATGAGGTTTCACAAACAACCCCCAAGAAAGAACAAACTAAAGGAAAGATAAAGTGTACTCACCAATACCTAGCTCGCGATATGGTGCTAAAACACCCAATGTCATTATGTAAACACAAATAGCTCCGCCTTCCTTCTTCTCCAGCCGGCATGCTATTGCACCGACACATATATCACTGTAATATGCTGATCAAAATTGAAGAACAATGAAGTTTTAGTACAACTGGAAATTTATGGATGTCTACAAAAGGTATGCAGTAGCAGAAACACTAAAGGGTGAGATAAAAGTAGATATCAAAAATCATTTGGGTGTGGAAATGTACTCCAAATAACAACTATTTTTCAATTTTTATATATGTGCTCTTTGAGGCTCAATGTCAGCAGCAAATCACACAAGACAAGTATCTGCGGTAAAAAATATACTATATGGGTGGTATTTTTACTACTATGAACAAACTACACTCTTTGATCTACCAGCAAATAAGCCTGGGCAATAATCATGTTAGACAATGTTAACCAACCTTTAAAGAATTTGAATATGAGAAACTATTGCTGCCATTTTGAAGGAGCATTTTCCTCGAGCATTCAAGAAAACCCAATAAGAAGGAACTATTATTTAAATACGAAACACACCAAATCACCAAATAAATGCTTCATTTTCGGCCATAACTATATTATCAGTATTCAAAAGACTTCAATGTTAAATCGCCACAAATTTTTGGTTGAGCTTCACAGGTTTTTCATCACACTTCACAAGTCACAAATTGAACTTCACAACATTCACATCGGCGACATCGCACGGCTTACTACAATAAAAAGCTTGCTAGTTGTTACAAAAAAAAATTGTTTATATAATGAAAACTTGTAGAGGTGTACATTGGAGCCGATTCATGGTAGACTGTCCCCAGTACAACATCTAAAGGCTTTAAAAACTGAAACCAACAGTTCTCAATGCACATAACCAAAAACCCTAAAATTACAATCAAATGCACCAGAAAATACCACTATATAAAAAGATTCACAATGAAGGAAAAGGAAAAAAAACCATTGGAAATAATAGAAATGCAAGCAATACCCAGCAAAGAAAACATAAAATGACATGAGAATTTGTAAATGAATTCAGAAAACGAACAAGAAAAAATAAAGGGCCAGGAGAGGAATAAAACCTAATTTGGTAAAATCGCCAGAGGCAAGGGCATCAGAGTAGTATTTGTCATTGTAGCGAACAGGGAAGAGTGCAATATTGAGCTTCTTGAGCTGCATCAGGTTCTTGTCCCTTACTCCATCAAGAGATATCGCCACTTCACGCCCTGCACCCATTTCAAATATTTTTTGTTTTCTTCTTCTTCTTCTTCTTGTTAATAAAGAGAGGAAGAGGAGGGTTTTGAGGTTTGTACGGAAGATGCAGGAATTTATATGATTTTGGCTTTTGGGGAATTGGGGTTTGTTAACAGTTGCTTTCTTTTTTGATTTCGCTTTTTGGTTGTCAAGAAACTTCTGAATCAATACCCTGGGCTCACACGAGCAGATGTCGGGTCGGATCAGATTTGTTAAATACATAAAATTTTATTTTTTAAATAAATTAATTTTTATATTTTTTTTCATTTTTTAATACTTAAAATTGAAAAAAAAAATAAAAATGTTAATATTTTTAATATTTTTTATATTAGATTTTAAAATTTATATTATAAATATATGTATTTAGAATTAAAAATTAATTCATATAATTGAAAAATATTTTAATCAAACCTGAATTCGGTTTTTTTTTATGAATGGGTGGTTTGGTGACGGGGTTTCCAACGTTTCCAAAAAAAAAAAAAATTTGGACTTTGGACTTTTTTATTCATGAATCCTACTAACCCAAGCTTACACAGTTAGAAATCAAATACTAAATATGCCAAGAACTAAATGTTCAAAAAAAAAATGTTATTAAAAAGGACAAAAACCAAACAACATTTATATTTAGTCCCTGTAGAATAAAAAGTTTTAGATTTAGTCCACCTACTGTTAATTCGAATCTCATGCATGTGGGTATGAATTTAATTCTAAATTATCCATTTTTTGTAATAGTGGCGCGTGGGTTGGATGAGAAATGATTGGCTTTTTTATTTTAACTTTTAATTTCAGAAATAAATTTCTTTCAAATTATAAACTATATCAATCACAATCATATTTTACATAAAATCATATTTTACCTAAGTTAAATTAACTTTAATTATAATCATACTTTACATAAATCATGTTTCACATGTACAGTCACACTGTCACATTTTTCTAAGTCACACTTTACATAAATCACGTTTTAACTAAGTCACATAGAGCCTAGTCACATTCACATTAACCTCAGTCTTAATCACAATAATATTGAGCCGAATCACAATTACATTATTTCTTAAGTCACACTTTATGACATGAATCAAAACATATATGGAGCACCAAGGGACACGCCCAAGAGCGTTGAACCGTTGTAAGTACTAGAATGGCCAATTACAAGACAAAAGACTAAGAAGATTAGAGAATCAATGACGAGACTAGCACAATATTTCATGACCAATTGCAACAAACAAGTTAGGGGCATACTAGAGTTGGATGTGGGCTTCAATAGACATGACCCAAAACTATTTCACTTTGCCCAAATTAGAGAGGAGTGACACTCACAAAGCATTTTGAAGAACAATGACATTTATGAAGAATTGGCATAATTCAAGCCATAATGGAATTCATCCAAACTATTGTATTTTTTAACATTATGTTTGATATGTTGACTTTACTTTTGATGTAATTAAGCTAATTGACTAGATCATTAAGATTAATTATGCTTGAAACCTACCTAAAACTTTAAACACCTCAAATAGTTGCTTGTATAAGCATCTCAAATTAGCTTAAACTAGATTAGTTTTTAATCATTATTTATGTTATATTTATATAGAAATGACAATTGGAGACATGCTTACTTGAAGCCAATGCCAGTTTTTTCGGTTTTAAATGAAATTTCACCCTATAAGGGTAATATGGTCATTTCAACCATTAGGTTAAGTTATTTCATGTACTATAAACTTTTATTTCTTCTTTAATGGCCGAGTACGAAATTTTTATAAAAAAAAAATTACTTGTTCAAGCATGGCTAACAAAATCATTGATTCAAGGTTCTTTGGGCTTAGAACAAAGAAAAAGATTTACTTGGATTAACTTACCAAGTCGGTTCCTTGTCACTTGGTATCATGAGCTCAGGGTTCCGAGGTCTGATTTGTTTTATTTTATATTGTTTTTTATTGAGTTATTAGCTTAGTTTCAAGCTAGTTCAAGTTTCGGCCATTTGGGTTTTGTAACCTAAATTTCGGCCATTGTTGTTTCTTTATTATTTCTCGTTGTTTCTTGTTGATTTGTGATCAGTATAATATGATGATAAAAAAAACCCTTGTAGAAGCTTTATTTGTATGAAGTGTTGGACAATTATGACCCATAACATCACTATTTGTACAGAACATGGTGTTGTTGTACAAATTAACTATGTGACAAAAGAAATTGCTCTTTTATCATTTGTAATTGGATTACCGGGATATATAAATGATAAAAGTCCATATGATTAGTTCCGGATTAATAAGATATGAGACAGTATTAATCCACTAAGGTTTAATCATTAAAATATCTCTAGTCGTAGTATTATCGAGATTGGACATTGATAATGCGAGATAGACTAGTATTGCACTTGTGCGCGTTGTGGGAGCATAACGGCATAATTCTCATATATTTAAGTATTGGATACTTATTCAAGTGTGATAGGAGGTTGTGTTTACCGATGGTACGAAAACAGCTTCGCTCTGGATAGACCCCTCATAATTCCATTGGTAGTATGACTATGTGTCTATGGGAATCCGATTCAGGGTATGTGTATTTGGTCTTAACCTGAGACTTACATCGCTAATACTTGCGACAATCAATATACTTTGGTTTTGGTCGTCTAGGGCTTTAACAGGTTCTGTGTACGCCTCTTCTGGGTATATTGAGAATCGTAGTGTATTGGGTGTGATGTCAAGATGGAAGTATCACTCTAGTCATATGGAGATGATGATCACGTAGGATACGAAACTAGTACTCTTATGTATTGCAGTCATAAGGATAATATGACTATGTCATGTTTATCTAAGTATAGAGACTAGTTACCAGAGATCTGATATGTGCTTCGTACGGGGCAGACACAATTCCAGCCCCATGCCTAGCATGTGACATCTGATACTGGATCGCTATACGCAATACTACGTATACTACGTCTGACATATATTATATATTCCTTTAAGAATATTTCTGGAGAATTGGGTAGGCACGGTGCTTTACTAGAAGCCAACCATGTCTCGTAAATCGGTAAAAATATAGTACGAGGTATGTACGTGTTCGGATAGCCGACGACCGGATTTACTGCCAACATATCCAGGGATCTCATGGGTCGCTTCCCGAAGATTCACCGATGACGTATGATTCGAACATAATTAATATGGGATTAATTACAGAGAGATTTTATCTGGGATAAAATACTATTAGAAGAGAGAGAACGATTAATTTGGAATTAATCGATAAAATAATATATTCGATATATTAAACGAAATTAGATTTCGACGCGGAATTAAAATTGGATTTTAATTCGGGCGAACGAATTAATTTAGAATTAATTCACGAGCGACGTGAATAGTAATTTTGCTAGGCATAATTATTTAATTAAATTTGATTTAATTACGTCGCAACGGAAAATTCGTTAATTCAGAATTAACGAACCCGATCCCGGAATGTGTTTGCGGGCCCACTCGGATTTTGAATTTAAGTGGGGCCCACAAGTCACATCACGAGTGACATCATTAGTCACTTTAAGTGGTGGAAGTCTTGTCACCTTTTTGGTGATTGACATCTAGTCATTTTGAGTGATGGGAGTAGTTGAGAGACTTTAATGCAATTTTCCCTCCAATTTTAGTTAAGCTTTTTGGAAAAGCATATACCAAAATTGTGTGAGACTTTTGACATAAGTTTTAGAAAACAAAAGACTCTATCCTCTCCCAAACTCTCTAAAAACCGTGACCTTCTCCCTTAGAAAGAAAAATTATTTTTCTTTCTTTTCTAGCTAGCACATTCAAGGAATCATATCAAGGTGTTAGGGAAACTAATCCCTTGAGCTTGGAATCTCATCACACAAAGCTTGGAGCTAGAAGATCAACTTCAAATGAAGCTTGGAGACTTCTCAAAGGAAGCAAAAGTTTTTGTTATCAACACATCCAACCATCCGATCTTTGTAAGTTTGTTTCCGCCATTCTTACTTTAGTATTCACATGATTTCATTGCTTAATTGATCCTAGGTTGTTCTTAGAGAACCCAACAATGGTATCAGAGCCTATTTGAGCATGAAATTTGATTAGGGTTCTTAACATAAAATTTGGGTATTTTTAATTTGAGCATGTTTTAATCAAATTGTTTGTTTGAGTATGCTTGTATGTTGATAACTTAGAGTTATGCATGATCAATTTTAAGAAAAATTAATTGGATTAATTTTCCCCAAATTCATTGTGTTGGCCGAATGTATAGATGAACCTTAGGTCATGGTATTTTTTTATTTTTTGATCATTGGATGAGTTTAAAGACATGGACATATTGATTCGTGATTCAATCGGATTGAAATCGGAATCGGGTATAAAAATCCATCAAATGTCGTGACCATGTAAACATGGAATGAGACGATTTTGTAACAATAATATTGGAAATGTATTGATTATGGATAAGCATGATTAATTGATTAGATTAGTATTTTGGAAATGTTAATTTAAATAGTTAATCATGGTTAAACACTTTGATTTATTAAATTGTGAATTTTTTGAAAATTATAATTTAAAAAATTGGGCTTAATTTGGAATTGGGCTTAATTGTTGTATTTGGGCCTAATGGGCTTGGTTGGGCCAAGTTGGTTTAGGTCAATTGGATTGGATCCAAATTGGGCCTAAACCATTCCATTAAGTCCAAATATTGCAAATGAGCCTTTTATGTTTAATTGGGCCTAATGGGCCGAAATTGATTTATTGGCAAATATGGTGATTCCTTAATTGGGATTTGGTATTTGGGTTTGACCCATATAGACCAAAGTCCATGCCTTAAGAAATTAATTGAAATCCCATTGGACTTTAATTAAATGACATTGGATGTCAATTGGGCTTTGAGACCCATTTAGATTAGATTTGGAATCTAAGTCGTAAAGGCGCATTAAAAGTGTAATTATTTAATTTGGAATTAAATATAGAATTAGTATTGAATACGAATTAAATTAGATTTAAATTGTAATTCGATATAATTCAAGAATTCGTACTTTGAGTACTTATTCTTAAACGAGTTGGACTCGCGCAAATCAAATCAAATCGTTGTTTGAACATTGGATGATCACTTTATTCAAATATTAATTAATTGGATTAGATTGGTTGAATAACATGCTTTGTGTGAATATATGGATGTGTTGTATGAATAATGTATATCGGATGGATATTAGAAGGGAAATGGCAATTTTGGAAATTGTTGTAAATTTAGAATTTATTAAATTGGACCTGTGTGTCCAGCCTTATCTCTCGATTCTTTGTAATTCTCTTCTCACCTAATTCCCCCCAATGTTAATGAGGTTTATTTAATTGTATTATGTAATTGGGTAGAAGTAAGAATAGTGCTAGCTGGGGAGAGGAAATGGAGTGATTTGTTCTAGGAACAATCTGTGAGATATACATCCGCATATCATTATTAATTTATTTATCGCACCTTATTATGCTTTTAGAATGCATGTTTAAGGGTGAATGATGAGACCTAATCAAAGATAATTAATTGGTTGCCAATTACGCAAAAAACCCTCAATAAATATTAAGCGTTTTCCTTCCATTGAATGATTCATTCTCAAGATCCAAGATTGGCACTGGTTTGTTGGCCAAAGTCAAGACCTTTGTCCATCGCGGATGTGTTTGAATCATGAAGGTTTTGTTCCATATCGCATGTCTTGTCCAAGTTGTGATTTGTTGGCCAAAGTCAAGATCACTTCTTTTCCATCTACATCGATTACGAAGCTTTCCAAGGTCAATAGGTCCCGCTTAACTGGAATCATTAAGCTTGTTGTGCCAAAGCCAAGGCTTAGTTGATTCAGAGGAAAAGGTTAGGGAATATATCAGATATATTGGCATATATTAGATATATGTTTCGGATTTGGATGTCCACCTACTGGATTTAGGAATTGGATGAGATCCAATTGATCTTAGAGATCTACCTAGTTAAATATCATACAACTTGTTGGCCAAAGTCAAGGTTGTGTGTTATTTAACGGGATCCTAGCCCACTAGGAAACTAGGTTTCCCGAGTACTCAACAGAGGGTTAGAGGCTCGCCGAAAAATAGTGGGAGACAAGTATTAAATTTACAATTTCGTTTAGATACTTGCCAATACACGCTCATTTCATTTTTCGTCATTACATGAATATATTAGTTGGACTAATATTTAATTGTTGTTTTAAATTAAACAGTTAGACTGTATTCAAACTACTTCATTTATAGTTGATTATATAATTGGATTATAGTAATCAATATATTTGAATTTAACCAATCAAATTATAATTGATTATATAGTTAGACTATAGTAATCATTATATTTAATAGTACCCGAAATCGTTGATTGGATAGTTGGACTATAGCAATCAAGATAACTGAAAGATTAGCTTTTAGAACATAATCCTGGGTGAAAATATCTTTAAACTGATTTAATTTTCAGATTGGGAATAGAACCTCAGGATAGTCCTGGGAAATGAGAAGTTATTCTATTTGATAGAGAAACATCTCGGGCTTAAGCCCGGAGTTGAGCAAATAGTGGAGCATGAGTTTTGGAAGATTCATGGTGATGATAACTTTAGTGCTCAATCCTTTATGCTTGATGCAATGACACTTTGATTTCGTCATCAAAACTAAGGATTAGATCTTTATACCATGATGTTGAAATTAAAGGATCTTCATAGATTTATTCTTAGATCTTAGAAGTATAAATTGTAAAAGAAGCTATTTAGCTCGCGTATGTCAGATGATACATCTATCGAGCACTAGGTGTCATATATGATTACTGACATCGATCAGCTAGGTTAGTTGGGCATTACCTACGTGGCCGAGACTACCAAAGATTTGATCTTATAGTCTCTACCCGAAAGTCGGGGCAGGTTCATTATGAATCAAGAGTAAACTCATGGAGAGTTGATGGCTATGCTCAAGGAGGCATAGCCAGAGCTTCTAAAAGGGCAAAGGCAAAATCATCACAGTCTTCTGGGAAGACAAATGACATATCCCAAGATATCTGCCTAAAATATGGCAAACGGGGTCACTGAAGCGTGACTGCCGTATGGACAAAGGAGACATGAAGGAATTGAAGACGGGGCAAGGCTCCGGCTTCAAGTATTTTTGTCATAAACATGTTCACTAATGGATTCAAAATTGGATTTTTGATACTAAGTGTTGTACATAAATATATATACTGATGTGCGGGATCTGCTGAAAAGCAGGAGACTGGCTTCAGTTGAGATTGACCCGTGAGTCGAAAACGGGACGAGAGTCGCTATTTTAACCGTAGAAACTTAAGTTTAAGAACTACCCTTTGGGTATGTACTTAAATTAGGAAACTGTTATAATGTACCTAGTTTGACTAGAAACATTATCTATATACCTAAGTATAACCCGTTGCAGGTATACCTTTATATTCTAGAACACTAAATGTTTTATTTTATAAAGATGATATTGAGATAAACTCATTAGATGTGAATAACAGTATTTATATTTTGAATATAAATAAATCTCAAACGTATAACATGACAAACAAATAGCTCAAACTGAATTAATCAGATGAGACTTATTTATGGCATTGTTGTCTGGGACACATTAACAAGACTCATATATCCACACTTTCGAAGAGTGGGTACTAGGACAGATTTGATTCTAATCAAATAATGTCTACGAATCTAGTTTATTAGGCAAAGTGCCTAAAACACCTTTTACTTGGTAAAAGTGCAAGTGCCACCGATCTGTTAGCCTTCGTTCATAGTGACGTAAGTGGGCCCATGTCTAGCTAGGCTAGAGGTGGATATGAACACTTCATAACCTTTACGGATGTGGCATCACGTTATGGTTATGTCTTTCTTTTGAAACACGAATCGAAAACTTTTGATAAATTCAAAGAGTTTCGACACGAAGTATAAAAACAGACCGGTAAGAGTATTAAAACATCACGATTGAACCGTGATGAAAATACTTAAGCAATAAGTTTCTTAATTACTTGAAAGAGTATAGTATTCTTTCAATGTGGACTCTTCACGGAACACCTCATTTTGACTGTGTGTCCGAACAGAGAAACCGAACCTTGTTGGACATAGTAAGGTTATTCATGAGTCGCTTTGAGTTACCATTTTCCTTCTAGGGATATGCATTAATCAGTGAAAAACATATTTTGAATAAGGTTCCATGAAAATCTGTTTGAAAAACTTCATATTAGATATGAACAGAAAAGAAATCGGGTTTTCTCATTCCTGAAGATTTGGGAATGCTGGGCATATGTTTAGATGATACCAAACTAGAATCCAAATCGGATAAGTGCCTAATTTGTGGGTTATCCTAGGGTAACCAAAGTATAGTACTTATACAACTCACAAGAGAATAATGTAATTGTTGCTCGCCATGCGGTTTTCTTAAGAGGAATACCTATATGCAGTGGTAAGTGGGAAGACAGTAAAACTCGATGAAAATCGGAGTAATACTGTTCCACGCACCGAGTCCTCATAGAACACAAACAGTTCATCAGGGATGAAACTGTACCACAATCTTCAAATACACAAGAACCGCACAAGTTGGAGAGAGTCAGAAAATAAGCTGGGAGGTATGGGTTTCTGATCTCACCTCATAAAAATGTCAATCTTATTGAGGAATACGAACCGGCTACGTATGAGGAAGTGATACAAGGTATCGACTCCTTATTATGGCAAAGTGTCATGATGTCCAAAATGGATTCCATGTATACCAACCAAGTTTAGACACTGGTTGATGTACCGGAAGGCATTGTGCCTATTGGTACTATATAAGTCTTCAAGGAAGACATACATGGATGGCAACATACCAACGTACAAAGCTAGGATTATAGCGAAAAGGTATCGTTATCAACATTGTGTCGATTACGACGAAACCTTTTACTCGTTGCCATGGTAAAAAACCATTTGGATAATGTTTGCTAATGCTGCATGTTTCATTTATGAAATATGGCAGGTGAACGTCAAAATCGCTTTCCTTAAATGGAAACCTTTTGGAGGATATTTACAACATCTTGACGGTTTTGTCGCACCAAAACGAGCAAACAAGGTTTGCAAGTTAATTCGATCCATTTATGGATTGAAGCAAGCATTGCGTTCTTGGAACCAGCGTTTTGATGTAATCATAATGGTATATGATTTAATTCAAAACGAGAATGATTCTTGTGTATATGAGGAGGTTAGTGGGAGCACACTGAGAATGATTGTCCTATATAATGATGACATGTCATTTCTAGGAAATGACATTCCCATAATACAATCGGTGAAAGCTTGGATTTCATGAAAAATCTCCGTAGACTACTTGGGAGAGACAACCTTTATTCTAGGAATAAGGATATATTGGGATAGATCTAAAAGTTGTTAGCACTCTCCGAGAACTCGTACATTGAAAGATATGTACGTGACCTGGTGTCTCATATGCTTTGAGCATATGGAGTCACAATCAGGCCAATCCTAGTGATAGTCACTGGATTGATGTTAAGAACATCCTTAAGTATCTTAGAATAACTAAGGATGCTTTCTTTAGCTATGGAGAAGGAGAATTTGAAGGGACTGGGTTCACCGCTGTAAGTTTCCAAACCGACAAAAACGACTATAAGTCGTAATAAAGGTACTATATAGTTTGAATAACGAAACAGTGAGCTGGAATCTTCCAAGCAAGATATTGTTGCCGAATAAACAACACAAGCGGAATATTGCTACAGCTGAGGCAGCAAAAGAAGCATTTTGGATCTTTATAATCCTAATTAGATTAGGTGTAGTTCTGTTAGCGGCTGAGCTAGGCTATAACACAGGCTAAATAATTAATGGTCTCATCAACGATCCAAATATATACTTCAATTATTTCATCTGATTCGTCGGATCATACATCGTGGCGATGTGATGATTGAATAAATCGCATCAAATGATAACATTGCAAATCCGCTGACGAAAGCAGTTTCTCAGCAAAATTTTGAGCGACTCGTACATAGTTCAGGTGTAGGACACTTGAGTGATTGGCTATAGGCCAAGTGGGAGATTGTTGGACAATTATGACCCATAGCATCACTATTTGTACAGAACATGGTATTGTTGTACAAATTAACTATGTGACAAAAGAAATTGCTCTTTTATCATTTATAATTGGATTACCGGGATATATAAATGATAAAAGTCAATATGATTAGTTCCGGATTAATAAGATATGAGACAATATTAATATACTAAGGTTTAATCATTAAAATATCAATAGTCGTAGTATTATCGAGATTTGACATCGATAATGCGGAATAGACTAGTATTGCATTTGTGCGCGTTGTGGGAGCATAACGGCATAGTTCTCATATATTTAAGTATTGGATACTTATGCAAGTGTGATAGGAGGTTGTGTTTACCGATGGTACGGAAACAGCTTTGCTCTGGATAGACCCCTCGGAATTCCATTGGTAGTATTACTATGTGTATATGGGAATCCGATTCAGGGTAGATGTATTTGGTCTTAACCTGAGACTTACATCGCTAATACTTGCGACAATCAATATTCTTTGGTTTTGGTCGTCCATGGCTTTAATAGGTTCTGTGTACGCCTCTTCTGGGTATATTGAGAATCGTAGTGTATTGGGTGTGATGTCAAGATGGAAGTATCACTCCAGTCATATGGAGAGATGATGCGTATGATACGGAACTAATACCCTTATGTACTGCAGTCATCGGGATAATATGACTAGGTCATGTTATCCGATTTAGAGACTAGTTACCAGAGATTCGATATGTACTTGTACGGGGCAGACACAATTCCAGCCCAGGCCTAGCATGTGACATCCGATACTGGATCGCTATACACAATGCTACGTATACTACGCCTAACATAGATTATATATTCCTTTAGGAATATTTCTGGAGAATTGGGTAGGCACGGTGCTTTGCTAGAAGCCAACCATGTCTCGTAAATCAGTAAAAATGTAGTACGAGGTACGTACGTGTTCGGATAGTCTGACGACCGGATTTAATGCCAACATATCCAGGGATCTCATGGGTTGCTTCCCGAAGATTCACCGATGACGTATGATTCGAACATAATTAATCAGGGATTAATTACGGAGAGATTTTATATGGAATAAAATACTATTAGAAGAGAGAGAACGATTAATTTGGAATTAATCGATAAAATAATATATTCGATATATTAAACGAAATTAGATTTCGACGCGGAATTAAAATTGGATTTTAATTCGGGCGAACGAATTAATTTAGAATTAATTCACGAGCGACGTGAATAGTAATTTTGCTAGGCATAATTATTTAATTAAATTTGATTTAATTACGTCGCAACGGAAAATTCGTTAATTCGGAATTAACGAACCCGAGCCCGGAATGTGTTTGCGGGCCCACTCGGATTTTGAATTTAAGTGGGGCCCACAAGTCACATCACGAGTGACATCATTAGTCATTTTAAGTGATGGAAGTCTTGTCACCTTTTTGGTGATTGACATCTAGTCATTTTGAGTGATGGGAGTAGTTGAGAGACTTTAATGCAATTTTCCCTCCAATTTTAGTTAAGCTTTTTGGAAAAGCATATACCAAAATTGTGTGAGACTTTTGACATAAGTTTTTAGAAAACAAAAGACTCTCTCCTCTCCCAAAACTCTCTAAAAACACTGACCTTCTCCCTTAGAAAGAAAAATTGTTTTTCTTTCTTTTCTAGCTAGCACATTCAAGGAATCATATCAAGGTGTTAGAGAAACTAATCCATTGAGCTTGGAATCTCATCACACAAAGCTTGGAGCTTGGAGATCAACTTTAAAGGAAGTTTGGAGACTTCTCAAAGGAATCAAAAGTTTTTGTTATCTACACATCCATCCGATCTTTGTAAGTATGTTTCCGCCATTCTTACTTTTGTATTCACATGATTTCATTGCTTAATTGATCATAGGTTGTTCTTAGAGAACCCAACATGAAGCCCCAATAAACTTTAACCCATTTTGTTTGGAAATAAAACTCTCCAAGATTGAGTCGAACCTCTAGAGAACCTACCTCGAGCAATCTTGTTAGTAAAGTTTAAAGACGCCACAAAGAATCGCTAATTCTTTGATAAATCTTGTGTTCAATTAATGAACAAAGAGAATTTCTCTCACCAATATACTCACGATAATATATTTGAATTTGCTTGAAAGTTGCTTGTCTTTCATTAATGAGAAATAAATTTTTAAATAATATGTACAATATTTGTCCAAGTAGGAAAAAGAAAAAAAAATCCTAATCTAACTCTAATAGGAAACTTACTACAAAATTCTAATAGGAAACTAACTACCTAATCCTAATAGGAAACTAACTCCCCACATTAGGAAAAATACCTTATATAAGGAAACCAACTAATTTGACTACTAAGTAAATACAAATTACTATTAATTACATTCAGATCTTTATGTTGGCTTTAATGTCTATGGCCCAAAAACAAAAATTACATGAATATAACATAAAGAAATCAATCTAAGCCCAATAAACTTCCATATATGCATCCTTTTAGTTCTTTGGGCTTGCATTGCTCTTATTAATCTTGGGCTTGTTCTTTAGACACTTGGATTAAGTTGAAATAGTTTAGATCTCCATCTTTTACAGCATACATGACTTGATTATGCTCATCAAGTCCATTTGTTGAGTTCAGCCACAAATTATTGGGCTAGACTTGCCATCGCTTCTTTAATCTTCTTAGTTTCGTGCCTCGTATTTGGCCTAATGGGAACTTGAAGTGGATCACGTGTGGCTGAATCTCTAATAGGTCCATCTCATTGTGTCTTTGATTCATCATTCCTTCCCATCTCGAAAGGATTCGACCTCGAATATGAACCTGCATTAAAATGAGATAAATTAGAACTGTTGAAGGTACCAGAAATACTATACTCACTTGGAAGATCCAATTTATAACCATTGTTATTGATGCACTCCAAGACTTGAATTAGTCCATCCCTCTTGGCTGTAACTTTGATCTTTTTTGTGCTGAAAATCTCTTCTTGCACATGTGTAGTCTGTTAGTGTTCCTAGAACATGCCAAGGATCTCTAAGGTGATTTGTGTGTGAATAAATCAAAGAAAGTTGCGGAAATACTCACTTTGATCGGATGAAGTTCAAGACTTTTTCTTCTTTGTTGGAAGCTCCAAGTCTTTGATTTGAAATCCAAACTCAAGGATGAGTTTCCCTATCACCTTCACTTGACTCCTTATGTGCTAGCAAGAAAAAAAATGAAATAAAAATTTTCTTCCAAGAGAGAAAGGTGTTCGGCCATGGGAGAGGAGAAGAGAGATGAAGTTTTGTGTTTTGTTTTTCCAAAAAACAATTACCAAATTCTTTTTCCAAAAAAGTGTATATACTTTTTCAAAAAAACAAAAGCCAAAGTGTGTTGTATAAGTTAGCTTTAAAAGCTCCAAACCACTTCCATCACACAAGTGACTTGTTGATGTAAGTTGGTGGGTCCAACACTTGAATTTAAAATTCAAGTTGGGTGGCTCAACACACTTCGGGCTCGGTTTCGTTTAATCCGATTAAACGAATTTTCCGTCGCAACGTAATTAAATCTAATTTAATTAAATAATAATACCTAGTAAAATTATTACGGAAGTCGCTTGCGAATTAATTCTAAATTAATTCGTTCGCTAGAATTAAAATCCAATTTAATTCCGCATTGAAATCCAATTTCAATTAATATATCTAATATATTATTTTAGCTCATTTAATTAAATTAAATAGTAAAATCCAATTTCACTATTAAATTTACTTTGCCGATTAATTCCAAATTAATCGCGTTCTCTCCTCTCGACGAATTTAATCCCAGAAAAATTCTAGACGCAATTAATCCCAGATTAATTATTTCTCTTATAATTAATCCCAGATTAAATCCTTGTCGTAATTAATCCCAAATTAATTTTCTCTCTCATAATTAATCCCAGATTAATTCTGTTTGAGTCAAATATCATCGGTGAATCTTTGGGAAGCGACCCAAGAGATTCCTGGATATGTTGACAGTAAATACGGTCATCGGACTATCCGAACATGTGCGTACCCAATACCACGTTCTTACCGATTTACAAGACATGGTTGACTTCTAGCAAAGCACCATGCCTACCCAATTCTCCATAAATATATTCAACATAGAATATGTATAATCTATATTAGGCGTAATATACTAAGTATTGCGTATTATGTCTGCCCCGTACGAAGCATATATCAGATCACTAGCAACTAGTCTCTTTAATCGGATAATCATGACCTAGTCATACTATCCCGATATCTATAACATTTATGAGTACTAGTTCTATATCCTTGCGTGATCATCATATCCATATGACTGAAGTGATACTTCCATCTTGACATCACACCCAATACACTACGATTCTCAGTATACCCAGAAGAGGCGTACGCAGAACCTGTTAAAGCTCCGGACGGCCAAATCCAAAGTATATTGATTGTCGCAAGTATTAGCGATGCAAGTCTCAGGTTAAGACCACATACATCTATCCTGATTCGGATTCCCATAGACACATATTCATACTACCAATGAGATTCCGAGGGGTCTATCCAGAGCGAAGCTGTTCCCGTACCATCGGCAAACAGAACCTCCTATCACACTTGCATGAGTATCCAATACCCAAATATATGAGAACTATGCCGTTAAGATTCCATAACGCACACAAGTGTAATACTAGCCTATTCCGCATTATCGATGTCCAGTCTCGATAATACTACGACTATGGATATTTAATGATTAAACCTTACTTGGATTAATATTGTCTCATATCTTATTAATCTGGTACTAATCATATGGATTTTTATCATTTATATATCCAGGTAATCCAATTAGAAATGATAAAAGAGCAATTTCCTTTGTCACATAGTTAATTTTGTGCAAGA
This sequence comes from Zanthoxylum bungeanum, assembly GCA_019454045.1. NCBI lineage: Eukaryota > Viridiplantae > Streptophyta > Magnoliopsida > Sapindales > Rutaceae > Zanthoxylum > Zanthoxylum bungeanum. The sequence goes on from SKCR01030518.1 coordinate 271,636, forward strand.
ACACCGTGTTCTTTACAAAATAGTGATGCTAGGGGTCATAATTATCCAACAATCTCCCACTTGGCCTATAGCCAATCACTCAAGTGTCCAACACCTGAACTATGTACGGGTCGCTCAAACTTTTGCTGAGAAATAGCTTTCGTTAGCGGATTCGCAAGGTTATCATCTAATGCGATTAATTCGATCATCACATCACCACGATGTATGATCTAACGAATCAGATGAAATAGTTGAAGTACATATTTGGATCGTTGATGAGACCGCGGTTCTTTAGCATGCGATGTAGCCTAGCTCAGCTGTTAACAGAACTACTCCTAATCCAATTAGGATTATATAAATCCAAAATGCTTATTTTGCTGCCTCAGCTGCAACAATATTCCGTATTATTATTTAATCGACAATAATATCTTGCTTGGAAGATTTCCAGCTCACTGTTCCATTATTCAAACAAAATATATACCCTTATTGCGACTTAAAGTCGTCTTTTATCGGTTTGGAAACTTGCAGTGGTAAACCCAGTCACCTCAAGTTCTCATTTCCCCATATTCTCATAAAGCATCCTTAGTTCATCTAAGATACTCAAGGATGTTCTTTACTTCAATCTAGTGACTATCACTAGGATTGGCCTGATTGCGTCTACATATTCTTAAAGAATATGAGACATTAGGTCGCGTACATTTCTTTCAATGTATGAGTTCTCGGAGAATGCCAACAACTTTTAAATCTATCCCAGTAGATCTTTATTCCTAGAATAAAGGTTTCATCTCCTAAGTTTTTCATGGAGAATTTTAATGAAAGCCAAGCTTTCATCGATTGTAGCATGGGAATGTCATTGCTAAGAAGCAATACATCATCAACATAAGGACAATGAATGTCAGTGCGCTCCCACTAACCCTCTTATATACACAAGAATCATCTTCGTTTTGAATTAAATCATATACCATTATGATTACATCAAAATGATGGTTCCAAGAATTCAATGCTTACTTCAATCCATAAATGGATCGATTTAACTTGCAAGCCTTATTTGAAGGTTTTGGCACGACAAAACCGTCAGGATGTTGTATAAAACATCCTCCAAAAGGTTTTCATTAAGAAAAGCGGTTTTGATGACCATCTACCATATTTCATTATGAAATATGCAGCAATAGCAAGCATTATCCGAATGGATTTAATCATGGCAACATGTAAAAGGTTTCGTCGTAATCGACACCATGTTGATGATGATACACTTTCGCTACAAGCCTAGCTTTGTACGTTTGTATGTTGCCATCCATGTTTGTCTTCACCATGAAGACCCATTTGCTACCAATAGGCACAATGCCTTCTGGTATATCAACCAGTGTCCAAACATGGTTGGTATACATGGAATCCATTTCGGACTTCATGGAACATTTCCATAAATGGAGTCAATACCCTGTATCACTTCCTCATATGTAGCCGGTTCGTATTCCTCAATAAGATTAATATTTACATGAGGTGAGATCAGAAACCCATAGCTCTTAGGTTGTTTTCTGACTCTCTCCGACCTACGCGGTTCTTGTGTATTAGAAGATTGTGGAACAGTCTCATCCCTGATGAACTGTTGGTGTTCCGTTAGGGATCGGTGCCCGGAATAGTATCACTTTGATTTTCATCGAGTTCTACTTTCCTCCCACTTACCACTGCATTTAGGAATTCCTTTTCGAGGAAAACCGCATGGAGAGCAATAAATACATTGTTCTCTTGTGAGTTGTATAAGTACTATACTTTGGTTTCCCTAGGATAAACTACAAATAGACATTTATCCGATTTGGGTTCTAGTTTGGTATCATCCAAATGTTTAACATGCCTAACATCCCCAAATCTTCAGGAATGAGAAACCCGGTTTCTTTCCTATTCATATCTAATATGAAGTCTGTCTAACAGATTTTTCATGGAACCTTATTCAAAATAAATATTGCACTGTTTAATGCGTATCCTTAGAAGGAAATTGGTAGCTCAGAGCGACTCATCATTAATCTTACCATGTCCAACTAAGTTCGGTTTCTCCGTTCGGTCACACCGTCAAATTGAGGTGTTCCAGGAGGAGTCCACTGTGAAAGAATACTATATTTTTTAAGTAATCTTGAAACTCATATGTTTAAGTATTATCCACCACGGTCTGACCGTAATTTTTTAATACTTATCCGGTCTATTTTTATACTTTGTGTCGAAACTCTTTGAGTTACTCAAAGGTTTCTGACTTGTGTTTCATAAGATACATATAACCGTAACGCGATGCCACATCCGTAAAGGTTACGAAGTATTCATATCCACTTCTAGCCTAGCTAGATACGGGCCCACTTACGTCACTATGAATGAGGGCTAACAGATCGGTGGCCTGTACACCTTTACCATGTACAAGGTGTTTTAGGCACTTTGCCTAATAAACAAGATTCGTAGACATCATTTGAAATATGATCAAATCTGTCCTTGTAACCATTCTTCGAAAGTGTGGATATATGAGTCTTGTTAATGTGTCCCAGACAAAAATGCCATAAATAAGTCTCATCTGATTTACTCGGTTTGAGCCTTTTGTTTGTCATGTTATATCTTTGAGATTCATTTATATTCGAAATATAAATACTGTTATTCACATCTAATGTGTATATCTCAATATCATCTTTATATACAAAACACTCAGTGTTCTGGAACATAAAGGTATACCTGGAATGGGTTAAACTAGATATAGAGATAATGTTTCTAGTCAAACTAGGTACATTATAACAGTCTCCTAATTTAAGTACATGCCCCAAGGGCGGTTCCAAAACTTAGGTTTCTACGGCCAAAATAGTGACTCTCGTCTTGTTTCCGACTTGTAGGTCGATCTCATCTGAAGCCAGTCTCCTACTAATCAGCAGATTCTGCACATCAGTACATATATTATGTACCACATCCAGTATCAAAATCTAATTCTTAAAACTAGTAGTGGACACGTTTATAACAAACATACATGAAGCCGGAGCCTTACCCCATCTTCACTTCCTTCATGTCTGCCTTGTCCATACGACAGTCACGCTTCCAGTGACCCCATTTGCCACAACTTAGGCAGATATCTTGGGATATGTCTTTTGTCTTCCCAGAAGACTGTGACGATTTAGCCTTGCCCTTTTCTCCACACCCCCAGAAGCCTTCAGCCAAGCCTTGGCCTTCTGGGATGTTGAAGTAAGATACGCCTTACGCTTCTTGCCTTTTTAGAAGCTCTGGCTGTGTTTCCTTGAGCATAGCCATTAACTCTCCAAGAGTTCTCTCTTGGTTCATCATGAACCCGCCCCAGCATTCGGGTAGAGACTGTAAGATCAAATCTATGAAAGTCTCGACCTCATAGGTAATGCCTAGCTTACCTAGCTGTTTGATGTCAGCAATCATCAGCGACACCTAGTGCTCGACAGATGTACCCTCTGACACACGTGAGCGAAAGAGCTTATTTTTCAATTCGTACTTCTAAGATCTAAGAATAGATCTATGAAGATCCTTTAATTTCCACATCATGGTACAATGATCTAATCCTTAGTTCCGACGATGAAATTAAAGAGTCATTGCAACAAGCATAACGAATTGAGCACTAAAGTTATCATCACGATGAGTCTTGGAAAGCTCATGCTTGACTATTTGCTCAACTCCGGGCTCAGGCCCGAGAGGTTTCTCGATTACATAGAGTAACTTCTCAGCTCCCAGGACTATCATGAGATTCTTTTCCCAATTTGGAAAATTAAAGCCGTTAAAGACATTTTCACCCAGGATTATGTCATTTGACGCTAATCTTTCAGGTTATCTTGATTGCTATAGTCCAACTATCCAATCAATGATTTCAAGTACAATCTAATGTAATGATTACTATAGTCTAACTATATAATTAACTACAATTTGATTGGTTATTTTCAAATGTATTGATTACTATAGTCCAACTATATAACCAACTACAAATGAAGTAGTTTGAATACAGTCCAACTATTCAATTAAAACAACAATTGAATACAGTCCAACTATTCAATTAAAACAACAATTGAATATTAGTCCAACTAATATATTTATATATAATTAATGACGAAAAAATAAAATGGGCGCGTATTGGCAAGTTTCTAAACGAAATTGCAAATTTAATACTTGCCTCCCACTATTTTTCGGCAAGCCTCTAACCCTCTGTGGAGTACTCAGGAAACCTAGTTTCCTAGTGGGCTATGATCCCGTTAAATAACAACAACCTTGACTTTGGCCAACAAGCTGTATGAAACTTAACTAGGTAGATCTCTAAGATCGATTGGATCCCATCAAATTCCTAGATCCAGTAGGTGGACCTCCAAGTCCGAAACATATATCTAATATATGTCAATATATCCAATATATTTGCTAACATTTTACTCTAAATCAACTAAGCCTTGGCTTTGGCTCAACAAGCTTAATGATTCTAGTTAAGCGCGACCCATTGATAGTGGGAAAGCTTCGTAATCGAAGTCGATGAACAAGAAGTGACCTTGACTTTGGCCAACAAGTCACAACTACCCAAGACATACGATATAGAACAAAGCTTACGCGGTTCAAACACATCCGCGATGGACAAAGGTCTTGACTTTGGCCAACAAACCAATGCCAATCTTGGATATTGAGAGAGAACCACTCAATGGAAGGAAAAACGCTTAATATTGTTTGAGGATTTTTTTGCGTAAATTGGCAACCAATTTATTATCTTTGATTAGGTCTCATCATACAGCCTTAAACATGCATTCTAAAAGCATAATAAGGCGCGATAAAATTTAATAATGATATGCGGATGGATATATAACAAATTTGTTCCTAGAAAAAATCTCTCACTTTCCTCTCTCCCACTAGCACTATTCTAACTTCTACCCAATTACATCATACATCTAAAGAAACCTTATTAACATTGAGGGGAATTGATGAGAAGAGAAATACAAAGAGAATAGAGATAATAAGCTGGACACGCAGGTCCAATTTAAATAAATTCTAAATTTATTTCAACAATTTCCAAAATTACCCTCACCCTTCTAATATCCATCTGATATACATTATCCATACAATACATCCAAGTATTCACACAAAGCATGTTATCAATCAATCTAATCCAATTAATTAATCTTTGATTAATGACCATCAAATGTTCAAACAACGATTTGATTTGCGCGAGTCAAACTCGTTTAAGAATAAATACTCAAAGTAAGTATTCTTGAATTATATCGAACTACAATTTCAAATCCAATTTAAATTGTATCCAATATTAATTCATTTTTAATTCCAAATTAAACAATTACACTTTCAATAGTGCCTTTAAGGACTTGGATTCCAAATCCAATCCAATTGGGTCTCAAAGGCCTAATTAGCATACAATACTATTCAATTAAAGTCCAATGGGCTTTTAATTGATTCTTAAGGTATGGGCTTTGGCCAATATGGGTCAAACCCAAGATGCCAAGGCCCAATTAAGAATAACTCTTTGCCATAAAATCAATTTAGGCCCATTAGGCCCAATTAAATTATTAAAGGCCCAATGTCATAATTTGAACTTTATGGAAATGGTTTAGGCCCAAATATGATCCAAGACCAAAATTTGGCCCAACCAAGCCCATTAGCCCAAATACAACAAATTAGATTAATATATCATTCCAAATTACATATTAATCAATTTCGAGTGTAATTAACACAATTAATTAATTAATCTAGTATTTCTAAAACACTAATTAATCTAATTAATCGTGCCTAACATTTTAATTTATGTCCAACACAAATTAAAGCACAATCAATCCATTCCAACATGCTAGGCTCACGGCATTGGCAAGGAATTTGTCATGTAACTTGATTTCAATCTAATTTTTATCAACATTTATCATACATATCATGCCAACAACACATCCAATATGTCAAATTTCAAAAATCACCATGAGCACATCTAGGGTTATATTCGGCCAAGATATAGATTTTAGGGAAAATTAATTTAATCAATTTTACACAAATCTAATGATGCACAAATCCAATTCAACATTATATAAACTCAACCAAACAATCAATTTAAGCAAAATCAAACTCCAAACACAAAATCCCCAAATTAAAGTCTAAGAACCCTAGAATCAAATCATGCTTAGATCTCGCTCTGATACCATTGTTAGTCTTCCTAGAACATGCCAAGGATATCTAAGGTGATTTGTGTGTGAATAAATCAAAGAAAGTTGCGGAAATACTCACTTTGATCGGATGAAGTTCAAGAATTTTTCTTCTTTGTTGGAAGCTCCAAGTCTTTGATTTGAATTCCAAACTCAAGGATGAGTTTCCCTATCACCTTCACTTGACTCCTTATGTGCTAGCAAAAATAAAAATGAAAGAAAATTTTTCTTCTAAGAAAGCAAGGTGTTCGACCATGGGAGAGGAGAAGAGAGATGAAGTTTTGTGTTTTGTTTGTCCAAAAAACAATTACCAAATTCTTTTTCCAAAAAAATGTATATACTTTTTCAAAAAAGCAAAAGTCAAAGTGTGTTGTATAAGTTAGCTTTAAAAGCTCCCAACCACTTCCATCACACAAGTGACTTGTTGATGTAAGTTGGTGGGTCCCACACTTGAATTTAAAATTCAAGTTGGGTGGCTCAACACACTTCGGGCTCGGTTTCGTTTAATCCGATTAAACGAATTTTTCGTCGCAACGTAATTAAATCTAATTTAATTAAATAATAGTACCCAATAAAATTATTATGGAAGTCGCTTGCGAATTAATTCTAAATTAATTCGTTCGCTAGAATTAAAATCCAATTTAATTCCGCATTGAAATCTAATTTTAATTAATATATCTAATATATTATTTTAGCCAAATTTATTAAATTAAATAGTAAAATCCAATTTCACTATTAAATTTACTTTGCCGATTAATTCCAAATTAATCGTGTTCTCTCCTCTCGACGAATTTAATCCCAGATAAATTCTCGACGCAATTAATCCTAGATTAATTCTTTCTCTGATAATTAATCCCAGATTAATTCTTGTCATAATTAATCCCAGATTAATTTTCTCTCTAATAACTAATCCGAGATTAATTCTGTTCGAGTCAAATGTCATCGGTGAATCTTTGGGAAGCGACCCAAGATATTCCTAGATATGTTGGGAGTAAATATGGTCATCGGACTATCCGAACATGTACGTACTCGGTACCACGTTCTTACCAATTTACAAGACATGGTTGGCTTCTAGCAAAGCACCATGCCTACCCAATTCTCCAGAAATATATTCAACATGGAATATATATAATCTATATCAGGCATAGTATACTATGTATTGCGTATTACGATCCAGTATCTGATGTCACATGCTAGGCCTGGGGCTGGAGTTGTGTCTGCCCTGTATGAAGCATATATCGGATCACTAGCAACTAGTCTCTTTAATTGGATAATCATGACCTAGCCATATTATCCCAATAGCTGTAACATTTATGAGTACTAGTTCTGTATCCATGCGTAATCATCATCTCCTTATGACTAAAGTGATAATTCCATCTTGACATCACACCCAATACACTACGATTCTCGGTATACCCAGAAGAGGCGTACGCAGAACCTGTTAAAGCTCCGGACGACCAAAACCAAAGTATACTGATTGTCACAAGTATTAGCGATGCAAGTCTCAAGTTAAGACCACATACACCTATCCTGATTCGGATTCCCATAGACACATAGTCATACTACCAATGGGATTCTGATGGGTCTATCCAGAGCGAAGCTGTTCCTGTACCATCGGCAAACAGAACCTCCTATCACATTTGCATGAGTATCCAATACCCAAATATATGAGAACTATGTCGTTAAGCTTCCATAACGCGCACAAGTGTAATACTAGCCTATTCCACATTATCGATGTCCAGTCTCGATAATACTACGACTATGGATATTTAATGATTAAACCTTACGTGTAATACTGTCTCATATCTTATTAATCTGGTACTAATCATATGGACTTTTATCATTTATATATCCAGGTAATCCAATTACAAATGATAAAAGAGCAACTTCATTTGTCACATAGTTAATTTTGTACATGAACATCATGTTCTTTACAAAATAGTGATGCTATGGGTCATAATTATCCAACATAGCCACACCCAACCTCTAGGCTCAAACACAACATGTTTTTTTTTACCTTTGTTAGCATTGGAGGTATATTTTTCATTCATTCTTTCAATATGCTCACATGTCTTCTCATGTATCGACTTAACCAACTCTGCATTATCATAAGTAGGGTATCGAAGTGCTGCCCCACTTAACTTTTCACTATGCGATATACTTCTTCTTTTGCATCAATACTGCTCCAATGCCTATGCCACTCATATCACATTCAATTTCGAAAGTACTATCTAAGTTAGGAAATGCAAGAACATATGCATTGCATAACTTTTCTTTAAGGCTCCGAAATTCTTTCTCTTACTCCTCACCTTATTGGAACCCAACTAACTTCTTCACCAATTCTATAAGGGATGCAACAATGCTACTAAAGTCTTTTACAAACCTTCTATAGAAGCTAGCCAATCCATGAAAGCTCTTAACTTCTATAACGAACTTAGGTGTAGGCCACTCTCGTATAACTTTAACCTTTTTCTTTATCAGCCTTAATGCCATCTGCGGAAATAATAAAATCAAGAAAAATGACTCTATCCATGTAGATTGTACATTTCCTAAAGTTATCATATAGTTTCTCTTTAGTAAGACAACAATCACTAGTCTTAAATGTCCTACATGCTCGTCTAAATCATGGTTGTACACAAGAATATTATCAAAGTAAACTCCCAAAAAACGACCTATCTAAGCATGCAAAACATGATTCATTAACCTTATAAATGTTCTAGGAGCGTTTGTAAAACCAAATGACATTACTAACCACTCATAAATCCTATATTTAAATTTAAAAGTAGTTTTATGTTCATCAATTTGCCTCATCTTAATCAGATAGTATCCACTTTTAAGATCAATTTTAGAGAATATTTTGGAACCATGCAACTCATCAAGCTTATCATCTAATCTAGGAATAAGATGACAATACTTTACCATGATGTTATTGATGGCGTGACAATCTATGCACATTTCCATGTCCTATCCTTTTTAGGCACAAGTAGAACTAGTACTGCACATCATTTTCCATCAACTCACCACTTGCCTTTGAAGCTCATTCGTCTCTTCCAGATTACTTTGATAAGGTCTATTAGGGATAACTGCTCCAGTTACGAAGTCAATCTGATACTTTATTCCTATAATGGGTAGAGTTCGTCATCGAAATCCAGCAAAATTAAAAAAACAGGAGGAGAAAGTCTAGAATATGAGTTAGTCAATAAAATCGTATAGTTTTATAGACCAAAAATAATATGAGCTTGCTAGTTTTATATGCTCTTCTCACTTCGCCCTCATCCAAGTAAAAGTTCTTCTTCACTTTACCATCTTTCTCTGCTTATCGCGCGATCTTAGCCTCTTTAGACACACTCACAGCCTTAGTTCCCCTCTTAACCTTATCATTATATTTCTATATAATCTCTAAGGCTGCAGTTTCTTTTTCCTTTTCTTTGTCCGTCTCAGTTTGCAATTTCACTTGATCATGAAACCTTGCTTAGGTGTCAATGTATTTAAAGTAATGGACTTCTCTTTATGTTGAAATGTGAACTTATTCTTATGCCCATCATGTATAGCCTTCTTATCAAATAGCCAAGGCCTACCTAGAAGTATATGACTCTCGTACATGAGAATCACATAGCATAACACCCCACCCAACAGTAAAGGTAACCAATACTTGCTTATAGACCTTCACCTCTCCACAATCATTAAGCCATTGCAACTTGTAGGGTTTATGATGCTTCAACATACTCAACCTCAATCTATTTACCAAGGATGAATTATGTAGGAAACGATTTCCCTCGCGCAGCGGAAACGCTTTAGGCTCCGGGATTGACCTTGAACACTTTCAACCATTTCCCTTCTGAAAACTGAATCTGAGCAGACATTTGATGACTTGATTCGCTTCTGTTTTGAATAAGTTTCCCTGAGATTCGTTACAAGAATCAAAAACTCGATCTTCCACGCTATGACTCGTTATTACCAAATCGAAGAATGGATTTCACTCACAAAATTCTCTAAATTCTTTAGAGAAAATTGTTGTCACAAAATTTTTATTTCTTTTTTTTCAACACTTGAGAGAAAAATAAATTATTTGAGAATTGGAATAAGCTCTCTCTCTATTCTTTTTGGCCTTTGAAAGAAAGAATATATAAGATGATGTTTTTGTTCACTCTTTTTTTTCTCTCCTCTCAACACTTGAGAAAAAATTCCAGGATTTGATTCTCCTTATAAAGCCAACACAAGTCTTATCTTTTAAACCACTAATGTCTTTCAATTATATGGCAAAACATAATCAACTAGTGTGCCATCCAAATGCATGTGATTTGGACCTAAAGATAAGGCATTTAGGTATGTCATAATAGACAAACATGTTAGAGATAAGAGAAAGCCACATGGGTTTGTCTATTTGATAATGCAAATAACATTATCTTAATGATGATATAATTATCTCATAATTATAAACCTTTGATTATCTCATAATATAAAATTCTTGAAAATATTATATTAAACTTATTTAATATAATTTTCATTTGTGACAAAATATATTACTAATCCCATTAATAATATATATATATAATATATATATATATATATATATATATATATACTAGTTTTTGCCCGTGCCTACGGCACGGTGTTACAGTATTGGCTCGTGCCTACAACACAGTGTTACAATATTTACTCGTGCCTACGGCACGGTGTTACAAAATTAAATGATTTTAATTTTTTAATTAAATTATGTCCGTGCCTACGGCACAGTGTTACAGTATTTGCCTGTGCCTACGGCACGGTGTTACAGAATTAAATGATTTTATTTTAACTTTCTATTTTTTAATTGAAAATTTGAAATTTTTTTACCCTTTCCATCAATCAATTCACTATCTTTCCTCCAATTACCAATGAAATGATCTAGGCCGTCAATTAAGCCACATAAAGAGAGCCGTTGGATACACTCTCTTTCCTCCAACACCATTCTCCTTTTATATATATACTAGTTTTTGCCCGTGCCTACGGCACGGTGTTACAGTATTTGGCCCGTACCTACGGCACGGTGTTACAGAATTAAATTATTTTATTTTTTAATTAAATGATACCCGTGCCTACGGCACGGCACGGTGTTACATAATTAAATGATTTTATTTTTTAATTAAATGATGCCCGTGCCTACGGCACGGTGTTACAGTATTTGGCCCGTGCCTACGCACGTTGTTACAAAATTAAATGATTTTATTTTAACTTTCTATTTTTTTATTTGAAAATTTGAAAATTTTGACCATTTTCATCAATCAATTCACTCTCTTTCCTCCAATTACCAATGAAATGATCTGAGCCGTTAATTAAGCCACATAAAGAGAGCCGTTGGATGCACTCTCTTTCCTCCAACACCATTGTGTTTTATAATATAGATATATATGTGTGTGTGTGTGTGTGTGTGTGTGAGTGAGTATATAATTAGACTATCAAATTATATTTAATTTGTTACAGTATATCGAGCTAGAACGAGGACCAAATGGACCTATAGTTCTGAGCTTCAATAATCATGGAATATTAATTAAACTATTTAATTAAATATTTCGAATTATTAACTTCGGATTATTCCACTAAAAATCTGAAACCGCACTCTCGTTGCCGTAGATGGAAAATATAAGCCGAACTTTTTTGATGTCCATCGATATAGTCATTGCATACAGATTGGTCTTTTACGAGTATTTCATAATTAGAGCCGGGTCAAAATATCTGTTATACCACTCTAATTATTTTTATACCTTAAGTACCATTGATTCTCTAATGAACAATTTATTAATAACCATTATTAATATTTTTCTTTCTATTCGTAATAGATGACTTAAGCATTCTAATCGTTCAAGTACCGAATCAACCCTTAAGGAAGATACTCATTTACTTGTTGCAAGAAGGAGTGAACTCCATATCTACGTAAAACGTTCCCAGCTATACACCAAACCATGTCCCCAAAGTACATATCTTGTGGTCAGGAATGCTACACCAACCTAACCTTAGTAAATCAAAGGACATATGCTGCCATGCAGGAGTTCACAGTACACTCAGGATTCAGATCAATCAATATATGACAATCTAGTAGATTGAATAATTTATTTGTTTAATGGATATAATAAGAAATTCATTTCTATATGGGTCCAGTCCTATATAATCGCATCATATGAGGTGCCTCCATTCTCATGTCACCACATGGATGATCCCGGATCAAGGTCGCCATACAAGTATATAATGGACCGCATCTATAGATAAACCACAAATAAAGTACTCGTTTTGTTTGCTCTCTATGGACTATTTTAGATTACTAACTTCAGAATTAAATCCTCTTGTGTACTACACTCATACACTAAGTCTGAAGGCACATGAGCAATCAAGGGTAAACAAGATAATTTACAATATCCGATTTAAATCAAATATTTTTATAAATGAATAAGGCATCTTTTATTCCATAATAAATAATTCTGTTTACATTACATGAAGCTCTAAGGCATTTATCCCAACAATCTCCCACTTGTACCAGAGCAAATGGGACATGTCATGTAATCATAGACCCTCTAGGTGACCTTCAAATACTTTAGCCGACAAGGTCTTTGTAAATGGATCAGCCAGGTTTTATGCGGATGCAATCTTCATGATAGAAACATCTCATCTCTGCACTATCTCCCTGATGAGATGATATTTTCTATCTATATACTTTCCCCTTTTGTGGCTTATTGGTTCTTTGGAATTCACCACTGCACCAGTATTATTGCAATAAAGTGTGAGTGGTTTATCCATATTTGGAACAACTTCCATATCTCCCAAGAACTTTCGGAGCTAAACTGCTTCCTTAGCTTCTTCGCAAGCTGCTACATACTCAACTTCCATGCTGGAGTCACCAATACAAGATTGATTTATGCTCCTCCACATAATGGCCCCACCACCTTGTTGGGTTTTCTAGGTCAAACTAAGATCATTTAAGCGAATGAAAAGTGTGAATACATCAAAGTAAAGTTGCGGAAATACTCACTTTGATTGGATTTGCGATGCGATGAAACACAAAAATTTTCTACTACTTCCTTGAAGCTCTTGGCCATGCCTCCAATTTGTGCTCCATGTTGGATCTCCAAGCTCAAAGCTTTGTGTGTGGATTCCATGCTCATGAATGAGTTTCCCTATCACCTTTGTATGACCCCTTAGTGTGCTAGCACTTGGAAAATTTTTCCACAAATCTTTCCTTTGCTCCTTATTTCTCTCGGCATTGAGAGGAAATTAGAGAGAGTTTTGGCACCAAGGCCAAATGAGGGAGGAGAGAGAGAGAGAAGAGATGAGATGGTTTTTGTGTATTTGGATTTCTAAAATCTAATACCAAAAATCCAAAGTCAAAAAGGTACAAGGAATTAAAGCCTTCCATCTACTTCCATCATTCAAAAATTGACAAGTTGCCAATCACCAAAAAGGTGAGAAAACACCCATCACATGAATAACTAGTGATGTGACGCGTGATGTGACTTGTGGACCCCCCTTGATTCGAAATGCGAGTGGGCCCGCAAACACTCATGGGCTCGGGTTCGCTAATTTCGAATTAACGAATTTTCCGTTGCGACGTAATTAAATCAAATTTAATTAAATAATTATGCCTACCAAAATTACTATTCACGTCGCTAGAAAATTAATTCTAAATTAACTCGTTAGCCCGAATTAAAATATAATTTTAATTCCGCGTCGAAATCCAATTTCGTTTAATATATCGAATATATTATTTTTATCGATTAATTCCAAATTAATCGTTCTCTCTCTTTAAATAGAATTTTATCCCAGATAAAATTCTCCGTAATTAATCCTAGATTAATTTTCTCTCTCTAATAATTAATCCCAGATTAATTATGTGTGAGTCATACGTCATCGGTGAATCTTCGGGAAGCGGCCCATGAGATCCCTGGATATGTTGGCAGTAAATCCGATCGTCAGACTATCATAACACGTACGTACCTAGTACTACGTTTTTACCGATTTACAAGACATGGTTGGCTTCTAGTAAAGCACCGTGCCTACCCAATTCTCCAGAAATATTCTTAAAGGAATATGTAATCTGTATCAGGCGGAATATACATAGTATTGCGTATTGCGATCCAGTATTGGATGTCACGTGCTAGGCCTGAGACTGGAATTGTGTCCGCCCACATACGAAGCACATATCGGATCTCTGGTAACTAGTCTCTATAATCGGATAAACATGACCTAGTCATATTATCCCTATAGCTACAGCATATAAGAGCACCAGTTCCGTATCCTACGTGATCATCATCTCCATATGACTGAAGTGATACTTCCACCTCGACATCACACCCAATACACTACGATTCTCAATATACCTAGAAGAGGCGTACACAGAACCGGTTAAGGCCCTGGACGACCAAAACCAAAGTATATTGTATTAGCGATGTAAGTCTCAGGTTAAAACCAAATACACCTACCCTGATTCGGACTTCCATAGACACATAGTCATACTACCAATGGAATTCTGAGGGGTCTATCCAGAGCGAAGCTGTTTCCGTACCATCGGTAAACATAACCTCCTATTACACTTGCAAGAGTATCCAATACCTAAATATATAAGAACTATGCCGTTATGCTCCCACAACACGCTCAAGTGCAATACTAGTCTATTCCGCATTATCGATGTCCAATCTCGATAATACTACGACTAGGGATATTTTAATGATTAAACCTTAGTGGATTAATACTGTCTCATATCTTATAATCCGATACTAATCATATGGACTTTTATCATTTATGTATCTTGGTAATCCAATTACAAATGATAAAAGAGCAATTTCATTTGTCACATAGTTAATTTGTACAACAACACCATGTTCTGTACAAATAGTGATGCTATGGGTCATAATTATCCAACACACCTAGGGTGAACACTGATCCAAATGTTGATTTCCTAGAATCGACATCCTTCTAAAAATCAGAGTCAGTATATCCTCTGAGGATCATTTCTTTACTAGAATATATAAGCATATAATTTCTTATTCTCTTAAGATACTTGAGAATATATTTTACAGCCACCCAATGATCTAATCCTGGGTTAGATAAAAACCAACTGACTACTCCCACTGCAAAATAGATTTCTGGTCTCGTGCATAACATAACAATGAGACTACAACTGCTGAGGCATGTGAGATATGTCTCATTTCCTCGATAAATTGAGGTGTCTTACGAGACCGTTTCTTTGAAAAATGAATTCCATGTCGGTAAGGCTAATTACCTTTCTTGGAATTCCATATTTTACAACTAAGTAGTGAACTATAACTAAACATCGATCATATCATGTCTAGTAGGGTCCGATTTCTCATTTCTACAACACTATTTTACTGTGGTGTTCCAGGTGTTTTCAGCTGGGATACTATCTCATGCTCAACTAAGAATTCTTTGAAATCCCTGTCACGGTATTCTACTCCACGATCCGATCGTAGAGTTTTGATCGTCTTACCTAATTGGTTCTCAGCCTCAGCATGATATTCTTTGAACTTTTCAAAATATCTGACTTGTACTGTATTAGATAAACGTACCCATATCTAGAATAATCGTCAATAAAGTATTCATAACCACCTCGGGCTTTAACGTTCATCGGTCCGTAAACGTCCGAATGTATTAGCTCAAGTTGTTGATTGGCTCTTATACCTTTTCCAGTAAAAGGTCTCTTGGTCATTTTTCTTTCTAGATAGGATTAACAAAATGGTAAAGATCAAAGCTTTAACTGGTTTAAAACTCCATTCTTTATCAACTTATCTATTTGATCAAGACTAATATGTCCAAGTCTAAGATGCCACATATATATGTCATTGTAATATCCCGATCATCCGTAACCTGCCCAGCACAGTAAATAATTATTCGAAGCATGTTAATATTCATTTTAGGGTATGAAAATGATTTTCATCCTTTAGAAATCCCGACCGGAGACTCGGGAAAAATTTTTAAGTTTTGACTCTTTTCCGTTAATTTTCCGTTTTGAACAGCTGTTAGTAAAATGACTATAACTTCTTTTTTTAACTAACTCCATTTTGACAAATAATATAACGTTTCGAAGGGAAAACATAGACGCACAAACTTCCTGTTGAATATTTCTCCAGAAACTGACCCGAACTAAGCTAAAAATAATAGTTTTCGTAACAGTACATGTGAATTTCGAGAATCACTTAGGATGGAGACATGTGGCACTATCAACACCACTCTTTTTACACTCAAAAAATCAGCTCTAAGTATAAATAAGTCCCCTGTTCATCTTTCTCTTTCCAGAACCAGAAAAAAAAAGTGAACTTTCCCCCTCTTTGTGCACGCCATTTGTAAACTTCCTCCTTGTCTCCCTTATTTTCTTCAAACTATGGTAGGATTCAAGCACCAAATGGAGCAAGTAAGTGTTTTAAGTCATTTCTTCCCATGGATTTTTCAGTTTTGTGTATGAATTTCTCCTCTCAAATTCGAAAGCCATGAAATCTAGAATTGGGGGTTTTTGATTTTTGTTTGAATTAAGTGTAATGGTATGGATTAAATGTTGTTTGGTGATGATATGATATGGTTAGAAGTGTGGTTTTGGTTGATTGTGTAATGAATGAGATTTAGGGTTCTTGACAAAAAAAAAAACAAAAAACAAAACAATTATGGGGATGAAGATGAATAGTGATGCTTGTTGATTAATTTAAATATAGATAATGGGTAAATGCTAGGTGATGATATATGTATAATTTTGAACTTGAAATTGATCGAATGAGAATGATGTACTTGGAGGGGGTATATGGCCGAAACTTCATGTATATAAAGGGGGTATAATTTTGTTTCTTTGATATTAATTAATAATGATTCAAGCTTAAAATGATCCTAATGACATGGATTAGTCTTTAATTTGTAGAATTACTATTATCCCTTTAAAAGAAGCCATGGCCGAATGTTGGTAATAAGTGGTGGGGGATTATTATTTTGTATTGTGATAATGATGAGTTGTGATTATGCAAGAAATGATGTTGTAGCATGAGTTAGGTTGTTTTTGATAATGTTAAATGATGATATGGAATTACTTTGCATGTGCTAATGAATTTATTATGTTAATGCTTAAAGGACCATGGATAAATTTATACTTGTGTGGTGGATTGAATTGTGATGACAAAGATGATTATGGCATGCTTAGGAGTTCCAGGTAAGTAACTTATGCGATGAATACTTGAGACGTGTTTTGTTTGAATTTAGATAATAAAGAAATTTTATAAAATATATGTAACCATAAAACAGGAAGAATATATGTGTATATAAACAGTAAGATACTAGTAAACCTTAGATTGGAAATATAAGAATGATAAAGTATATGTGTTTGCTACATGTGAGTAAATACACATGAGTAAAATATAAGGATACTTGGGTTTGGGGGTTGTAGAAACTACACCATAGGGAATGGGATTAAAGTTTAAAGGATGATAAATTATAAGGAAATAAGTATATAGGTACAAAAGTGGGCAAGTATGCACGGAGAAATAAGTAAGCTTGTATATAATGAGTATGTGTTTTATGTACAAGTATCTTGAGGCATGCATAAATGAACATAGAGTATATGTGCATATGAATATATACAAATGGGATCCTTGAGCACATGTTGATATTTGAGAAATAGTTAAATAAGTTTAAGAACTGAGAACTCAAAGGTTGGATTTGTGTAAAGTATGATATAGTAGAATAGTTTTGATTGCATGTGTGTAGGTATAATTATGAAATTTACGATATTGGTTTTATGTTTGAATAGTACGAGAGCAGTTGAGCATAAGTTGAATGTAAATTGTGTTGATATGATAATATGGTCGAAAAGTTAATACAAGTTAACTTGAGTATGAATTTATAACACTGTGTGTGTAAATGCTTATCAAGTGTGTGAATTTATTAAGTTATAAACAACTCATCGTGTAAATGAGCATGTGTGTTATACGCAAAGTATGATGAGGATGAAAAGACATATAGAACATGAGTTAACTCAAAATAAAAACATGTAAGGAATATAATGCATATGTCATTAATTTATGAGTTTGCATGAATATGTACATGAACACTTATGACACGGTAAGAAAGCATGGCTGGAGTAGAAAGAAACATGAGAAATGCATATACATGTGTGCTAAGATTTTCAGCAGTTGAGCAAAAGCTAAGAATGTTTTCAAAGATTCAAAATGTTTTAAAGAAAAGTTTCGAATGTTTTTTTTTAAAAGACAATATATTCCAGAAAAATGTTTCTTCCAGTTTTGAGATGTTAAAGGATGAGTTTTATGGTTTTTGGGACATGAGGGAAAAACTCACCCCAGTATGTGACTTGAGATTCAGTTGTAATTGACGGATTTCATATGGATTCGGGATTTGGGATTTGACCCATCCCAGTTGTACACTTTGGAATTGACGGATTTGACACATGTGCACATGTGGAGGACTGAGGGGACACTCCTAGATCCTCAGCGCTCAGATGGTACATTCCTGGGCGGAGATGCGCCTACGGGCGGAGATTCGCCTACGGGCGGAGATGCGCCTTCGGGCGGAGATGCGCCTACGGCGGAGATGCACCTTCGGGCGGAGATGCGCCTTCGGGCGGAGATGCGCCTTCAGGCGGAGATGCGCCTACGGGCGGAGATTTGGTTTTCAGAAAAAAAGATTTCAGATTTCAGTTTGGTTTTCAGAAAAAGGAGTTCAGATTTCAGTTTTCAGAAAAGAGTTTCAGAAAAGAACTTAGAAAGATGGTTTTAGAAAAAGGTACAAGAAAAAGAAAGAATTTCAGAATGAGTTTTCAGAAAGCAGATTTTTAGTAAAAGAGTTTTCTAGAACATAAAAACGAAGGAAATTTCAAGTATGAGTTTTCCGAAAAAGTTTTTTTTTTTCAAAAGAATGTTTTCTAAATAGAATGTATTATGAAGAATTATGAGTTTTCTAAAAAGAAAGAAACTTTCCAAGCAAAGTGAAGTTATAAGATGTTATTATGAATTAAAGCTTTTTAAAGTTCATGTGATTCATGCATATGATGTTTGCGCACGATGATATTGTTACCTATGTGTGTACATATGATTGACGATTGTATGTTGCATGGTAGAGGTGCTGGATAGGATCCGTTCGGATGGAATCCAGCCCATACCTATTCTAAAATAGGTAATGGGTTCTGTACGAGCATTGTTTGCACAAACCAGCACTAGTGCATACAATGATGATGAGTTGCATATCTGTTGTATATATAGTTAATATGGATTGTCTATGATGAATCGATGATGTGTTAAATAAAATGGTAAGAAGATAACTTTGATAATTCACCTAAGCTTGAGGTAGCAAAGTAAGAGAAAGATAAGAAGATAAGAAAATGATATGTATGTGTATGTGAACACTGCTATATGATATGCCGTGAATGATATATATGTGACATCATGAATGTGTTAACGATGCTAGATAGAGGTAAAAGTTATAAGTAAGAATGAATGTGAATGATTGTTGGTTATTGAATTATTCAAGTTAGAGAAGAACTACATGTTGTAACTTATATGATTAAAAATAAAGGAAATGATTAAAATAGCAAAAGGGAGTATTGCTTGACGTGTGTTGTGAATTAAAAAGATTTGTATACGATGTGAAAGTTATATATATAAGTGACTTGTACATGTGACTTCAAATAATTGATATATGATTTATGTGAAGACGATATGAGATATATAAGTGATTGTACGGATGATTCGATGATATGTTAAGATTGATATAAATATGTATGCAATGATTTCAGATGAATAAGCTAGGAAGCACGTCACTAGAAAACAGAAAGAGATGAGTGTATGAATGCTCACATTAAAGGAATATAAGAAATTGAATGTTTGCCAATTGGCTAGGAAACAGACGGCATGAACAATTGAATGTGTGAACCACTTAGAAATCTCAGGAATAATATGTAAACTGGAATTCAAACCTTGCTTGTGTATGTGCTCAAGGTAGGAGCATAGTTACTTACTGAGTCTTATGACTCACTATACTACAGTGTTTGAGTTTTGCAGGTTGGCGACCTAAACGATTGACCGTAGATTTCAAAGTTGTGGAGCGGTCAGATAGCAGCGTTGCAGTCAACCAGTCACCAGGTCTTGGGGAAATAAAAAGTCTAGTAGTTTATGTTTTAGATTGTATAGGTTGTAACGTGCTGAGCACATATGTTTATTTTAGAAAATTTTTGTATATGTGTATTTTCGGGCACGGAGCCCTGATTATATTGTGTTTATATGTCTGCATCGCATTTTTTGTTGGGCCCTTAGATTGCATTGATGTTGTGATTCCGGCTTGAGGCCGAGATTTTATGTTTATGTTGTTTATGGATGCTGGCTTTAGGCCAGGTTGCATTATGTTACGAATAAATCATGCCAAAATTTTTCTAGAATCAAAGGCTTATGGAGATGGGTTTAGCCTGTCTCCTGCCAGTAGCATCCTGGCTTAGGCGGGATGTTACAGTCATCGTGAGAAATCTTTTGCCGTTTTATTTTAGACTTTTCAACCTTCAACATTTCAGTGTTGAGAAGTGAATTGTGTGTTAACGGTCTTAATACATATAAATTACTTTCAGAGTTTCATGTGAATATAATTAATCCATCTCTACTAATAATAACCAATTATTATTAAATGAAATGGAAAAATCATCATCCAAGAATTTAGAGATAAAAATCAAATTACTACAAAACCAGGAATAAACAACACATTGTTCAAACATAAATAACTATTATTAAAAAAATCAAATTGGAAACTCCCACTGCTCTTACTGAAATGGAAACCCATATCCCGACCCTCATGGTGTAGTCACCTTAGTAAGGTCATTCCATGAATCAAGTAGCTGCAAAGAAGAAAAAATATGGTTAGTGGTTCTAGAATCAATAATCCATACAGATTTATCATCCTTCACTAATAAAGACTCAATAACAAGTAAATCATATTTACCTGTGGCCTTTTTCTCTTTCAGCTCTACAAGGTATTTAGGACAATTCCTTTTCCAATACCCATCCTTATTGCAATGGAAATAATTTCCTCTGGGCTTGGCATCCTTGGACCATTTCTTGTTCTTCTTTTTCATAGGCTTTGCCTTTGACTTCCCAGTGTTTTTTTTTTTCTTCTTCTTTGCAGATTTAGAAGATTCGGTAACATTTACCTCTCCAATAGGCTTACGAGGATCCACCAACATTGACTCGTAATGGTTGAGCTCATTACAGTTGTGTCAAAGTAAAAGATAACTTGTTCATAATATAGTTGTTTTTAAACTGCAGGAAATTCTTCTGAAGAGTTTCCATGATCATGGTCACCTGGCTACGCTCGTCAATACGAGCTCCATGGGTTTCGGCCGTGTTGAGATAGGTCATCATCCTCAAGACATGCTCTCGGACTGATGTCTCTTCCTTCATCATAGCGGTCATCATTGAGACCATGGCCTCATGACGTTGCCGCTCCGAAGGTTTCCCGAACATGTCATATAATGATTGTATCATCAAAGATGTTGTAGGCATTGGCTCATGCTTTATAGAAAGAACCTTAGATATCCCTGCTAGCAAGTAGCAGTGGGCTTTCTCATTGGCCGCGACCCATTTTTAATAGGCATCGCGCACAGCTTGGCCATAATTTCTGGCTGGCTAGGGAGGACATTCCTCCGTCAGGACAAACTTAAGGTCTTCACAGACCAAGATGGCGTTCATGCTACTTTTTCATTAACATAATTTTCTCTGGTTAATTTGTCATTTGAGAGATTAACAATAATTGGAGAAATCATGGATGAAATAAAATAAATAAACATATATTTAATATTCATTCATCGCATATTAAAATCATCAAACATTTAGGTATAAAATTAAACATGATGCATGAACCATGTATAATGAATTAGAAACCTAAAAGAATTAATATGCCACAGAAATCTATCATCCACAAATAAGTGTCGATGTAGGGTAGGTGAAGTATTCACATGATAGATCGAGACAATCTCAATTGATTATTATATGTGGGAATAACTCTTACTTATATATTTAACAACCACAATTTGATTTGATTAACTTTTAAATCATTCATTTGTGAGTATAACCTGTTATTTCGGAAGCCTTAGGCTTAACTAGTGAAATGCCGCTGTAGGGTAGGTCAGTTCACCAAATACATCTAGAGTTCCTATCCTATCGAAATCCAAACTTGATATTGACCCAAAATATACATCATCGGTAGGGGACGAAAATAAATCTGTCTCGAGGTGCATTTGGAATCTCATATTTTGGACTAACAATAGAGATCGCGAGATATATTGTGATATATCTCTCTCACACTCACTATTTTAGAGTTTACAGTTTCTATTACACTAGTATCTAATTTATTTAAATTATACACGGCTAAAAACATAACCTAATTAATACTAGTGAATAATTAGTGATCTAACTACTTTAACTCTTAAAATTTTATTCACTAATTCTGATTAGTCTCAACTAACATATTACTTAATTTAACTAATTTAATTAAGTTTGGTTTAGTGACCTAATTTATTTTACACTTAAAATATTAGTTCACTAACAGGTTTAAAATTTAGAATTCAATAAATGGATAAATTTTAATTAAACTATTTAAATTAATATAAGCACGTTATAAATTCTAATGGCACGTGGAATTATATCCCCAGTGCAGATCACATTACCGTACATTCAGAATCGATTATGGAATTTACGTCCGAGTTTCCATCCAATATACCAAGGGAAAACATATTGCACTTATAAGGCCCATATAAACTTTGAATTTCCAATTCAAAACCATTTAACCAATTAATCTTATTAATTTCTTTTTTATGCATATCATATACCAATTTAACTATTAAATATCATAAAATCACATTTTATGACTAGTATATTCATGCATCTAAAATGTTATGGCATATGAAAATACAAGAGTATGCATCCTAAGCTATATGACATGTTATTCAAACATTTTGAAATTACTATACATATAATATTTGGACGTCACGACGCCCTTACACGCGTCCCGATGCGTTGCAGTGTTAAAACAAGGTAGAATGTAAACTCTGCTCGGCGTCGTAACAAAAACTGTTTAGCGTCGCGATGCTTCAACAACAAGTAGGCATGTCGGGATGCAACCTGCTTAGCGTCGTGAAGCGTTGCAGTGTAAAATTTAGGCAGAATGTACACTCTGCTCGGTGTCACGACGCAACCACCCGCTAAGCGTCGTGAGGCCCCATGTTTTCCAGATTTACAAGAAGCAACCAAAGCACTAAAATTACATTGATCGGGCTCTTATTTTTCTATACAAATCTAATTAGTACAAATATAATCCACGACATCCCTTGATCTTCAAGTCTCACTATATGGAGTGGTGTTGAGTCATTTGCGGCATCGATTTTTGTTGAGTTCTTTGCGGCATCAGCTCTCCAAGTACATAGAATATTACAACTTGAAATTTTTACATAAGAAATAAATTTACAACAGTTGAAAAATTTGACATTATGGCCTTACATTCCTAAAACCAAAATAACACAAAAATAAGAACCGGAAAAAATTAACGATCAATACAATACATTCATCACATGAATCAAAAAATAAAATTCATCACATGAACATTAAAATGTGCCTACTCATAATACCAATAATTTATATCTCATATAAATCATTAAAAACAAAAATTTTAATTAAAAAGAGAAGGGTTAAGAACATTTTTCAACCTCGCTCTTATACCAATTGTAGGAAATTCTTTTCCTCGTGTAGTGGATACGCCTTAGTCTCCGGGATCGATCTTGAAATTTTTTTTTTGCCCTTTTCCTTATGAAAACCGAATCCGAGCAGCCTTTTGATGACTTGATTTGCTTCTATTTTGAATAAATTTCCCTAAGATTCGTTAAAAGAATCCGCCACTCGATCTTCCACGCTATGACTCGTTACCAACAAATCGAAGTGTGGAGTTCACTCACAAAATTAATTCTCTAAACTCTTTAGAGAAAATTATTGTCACAAAATTTTTATTTATTTCCTTTCAACACTTGACTAAAAAATAAATTACTTGATAATTGGAAGAAGCTCCCTCCATATTCTTTTTTTCCTTTGAAAGAAAAAATGTAGAAGATGATATACCCGATCACTCTTTTTTTTTCCTCTCCTCCCAACACTTGAGAAAACATTCCAGGATTTGATTCTCCTTACAAAGCCAACAAAAGTCTTATCTTTTAAACCACTAATGTCTTTCAAATATGCAAAACATAATCAAATGGTGTGCCATACAAATGCATGTGAAGTGGACCTAAAGATAAGGCAATTAGGTATGTCCTAATAGACAAACATGTTAGAGATAAAAGAAAGCCACATGGGTTTGTCTATTTGATAATGCAAATAACATTATCTTAATGATGATATAATTATCTCATAATAAAAAATTCTTGAAAATATTATATTAAACTAATATAGTTTTCATTTGTGACAAAGTATATTATTAATAATATATAAATATAAGTATATTATTAATAATATATAAATATTTATGTGAGTATATAATTAGACTATCCAATTATATTTAATTTGTTACAGTATATCGAGTTAGCATGGTGACCAAATGGACCTACAGTTCCGAGCTCTAATAATCTTGGAATATTAATTAAACTCTTTAATTAAATATTCTAAATTATTAACTTCGGGTATTCCACTAAAAACCTGAAGCTGCACTCTCGTTGCCGTAGATGAAAAATATAAGCCGAACTACTTCGGTGTCCATCGATATAGTCATCGCATACGGATTGGCCCCTCAAGAGCATCTCATAATTAGAGCCGGGTCAAAATATCTGTTATAACCCTCTAATTATTTTTACCTTAAGTACCATTGATTCTCTAATAAATAATTTATTCATAACTATTATGAATATTAATTTTTCTATTCGCAATAGAAAAACTTGAGCGCTCTAATCGTTCAAGTACCGAATCAACCCTTAAAGAAGATACTCTTATACTTCTTGCAAGAAGGAGTGAACTACATATCTATATAAAATATTCATTGCTACACACCAAACAATGTCCCCAAAGTACGTAGCTGTTGGTCAGAACTGCTACACCAACCTCACATTAGTAAATCAAAGGACATAGCCTGACATGAAAGAGTTCGCAGTACACTTAGGATACAGATCAATCCATATATGACGATATAGTAGATTGAAATGAATTTATTTGTTTAACGAATATAATAAGAAATTTATTTCTATATGGATCCAGTCATATATAATCGCATCATACAATGTGCCTTCATTCTCATGTCACCACATGGACGATCCAGGTTCAAGGTCGCCATACAAGTATAGAATATACCGCATCTATAGATAAACCACAAATAAAGTTCCCACTTTGTTTTCTCTTTATGGACTATTTTAGATTAGTAACTTGATACTTAAATCCTCTTATGTATGACACTCATACACTAAGTCTAAAGGAACATGAGTAATCAAGAGTAAACAAGATAATTTACAATATGCGATTTTAAATAAAATATTTTTATAAATGAATAATGCATCTTTTATTTCATAATAAAAAATTCTGTTTATATTACATGAAGCTCTAGGGTATATTTCCCAATAATGAATTAACCACATTAGCACAACTCCTCCATCAACGATCATGCTACAAGCCTTTCTATTCATTTAACACCTAACGTGAAATTTTTTTCCCTATGCAACTTAGTTTCATCCTCCACAACTTGTGTACTCAAGTCTCGCTTGACAATTAGTGAGAATTTGTTTGGGAATGTATCAAAATTATCTTCATCCTCTTCATCTTCTTCTTCATGCATCGCACCCTATTCTTCTGGCTCTTCATCCATGGACTCATATTAACTATATTTCCTGGCTACCAAGATGCGATTGTTGGGGCATTGTGAGGAAGTATGTCCCAACCTTAGATACTTGAAGCACTTTTTTCCCCCGTTCTAGGTGTGACAATCGCTGAATTCAATTTAGGTTTCTTAATTTCTTTTCCCTTGCCACCACTCTCAGCCCTTGGTTTAGAATAGCCTCCATCCCCGTTTTCATTTCCAACCCACTTCATTTTCCCAGCAGAGGTGTTTGACATAGTGTACTTGGATATTGACTTGATTTTTGAGACGAATTCCCACCTTGATTGCTATATGTAACATATCCTCTAAGTCCATGTAGTGATGTAATTCCACGATGTAGTAATTTCTCTATTTAAGCCACCCAGAAACCTAGCCATAGTGGCTTCGTTGTCTCATTAGCCCTAATAATGGCTATCTCTATTTCAGTATGATAATCCTCGACGCTATTGAATCATTGATAAAAATATTGAAGCTTTTGGTCAAGCTCTATAGTAGTGACTTGGAATAAATCTTTTTCATATGAGAGCCTTCAATACCGTCCACATCTCAATGGGCCTTTCATGGTTTCTTCCTCTACCAACGATGAATTGAACCCACCAAATCAAAGAAAATTCTGTGAATTCAATAGCAGCTTAACCCAACTTCTTTCGCTCAAAATAGTTGTGGCAGTTGAAGATGAGCTTAATCTTTTGTTCCCACTCCAAATACACCTCTGGATCATTCTTCTTTTGGAAAAAAAAGGAATTTTCATTTTAATGATGTCCAAGTTACCATCTCATCATCTCTCATATGGCCCTTATCGAATCTCTTATCTATGCTTTCATATCTTTGCTTATGTCTTCAATCTCAAGGCCTATACGTACCTTTCTTCCACATCGTCTACATCCTCATAACCACATCGTCTACATACTGAAACTGAAATTGAAATCCGTAACTAATGTTTAACAGAGACTTTGCTACTCGAAATGTACATGGAAGATCTTCTGCTAACCACTATCAAACGTTTCTCCTTGAGTATTTATAAATCGATATTGTAATATCCAGAAATTCAAAAAATCTTTCGAAAGGATTTTAATTGTAGATCAGGTCTCGGAATGAGACTACATCAGAGAATAAGAGTTTAAGTATTGAAATATAGCTCGAAATATTTTAAAATAGAGATTTGATGTATTGGAAATCACGTGACATGAAAGAACCGCTTACGCGATTTATGTTATTATTTTATACGAAGAAAGTTTGTTGGTTTGGCTATAAAGATAGCAAACGAACTCCGATTGAGCTAATTCATGAAACATCGGGATCGTTTTTTTTAGAGGAATAACTTTCGTGTTGAACACTTTTTAAAATTTATAGTAGAAGAACCTCAAAAATATGAATTTCCGAAAGAAACCAATGATATGGGCCTGTTTGTAATGCGCGGGGATTGGAATGCAATTTTCAAAAAGTTTTCTATAAATACCTTAAATTTTCTTGAAATCACGAAAATGGTAAAAGAAACCAAATCCTCTCACCCGAATCCTCTTCTTCCTTTAGGCGTTTTGGGTCAACAGCTTGTCTGCTGGCCGTGGAGGAGTTGTGTGGCGACAAATGAACTCTGATTGAGCTGATTCTTGAATCATCGGACTCGTTGTAACAAAATAAAATAAAACACACATGATACTTATCTCAAATCTCCTGAAAGGGGAAAATGAAATAATATATCCGAACTGGAGGGGAGCTCTCCATCTTCTCCCCTCTCACTGAGGTGCCGAACACCTCTTTTTATAGGAGGGCTTGGCCAAATTGCAAATGCAATTGCATTTAAGAATGTAATTGTATTTGCCGGCAATGCATTATTGCATTGCTGTCCAGCAATGCAATAATGCATTGCTTTAATAATAATAATAATAATAATAATAATACAATACATATGTAGCTAAATACATCATAAGCTCATTTTATCGTCAATATAAACGTGGTGAATGTTTTCTAAGTCCGATTTGAATATAACTATCACGTAATTTTTGGGTTTTTTGGGTCTTTGAATTCAGATCTTATATCCATTTTTCCTATTGAGCTTCCGAACCATTATATTACCTACACGATAAATAAAAATACACAATAAAAATTTACAAAATATAAATTTAATTATTATTTCAAAAATGTGCTAAATTAAGGGGATTAATGAAATTACAAGTGTAAAATAATTAATTTTTCTTTTAATAAATGTGAACTTTTTAGTGTTCATCACACCTCTCAACCAGCTTAATACTAGTCCCTAGTAATTTAAGCGAAAACTAAGAAGACTAATTCTTATCCAAGTTAGTAATTGTTTTCTTTCTTTCTAAATAATCAAATAAGTAAATTCTCATGTACTTTTTACCATTTTTCCATACACATATAAAAAAAGTATCAATCAATTCATTTTGCCCACAATATTCACATGTTTTATTGAGAAGATAGTAATATTTTTGTTCTAAAATTATATTAGAGTTCACAACTTTTGGCAATGAGAATTTATTTATAAATACAAAAATAATTTTTTTTAAATAATAATACATCTTCAATCATTGTAACGAGCTTTGGGTCAGTGACTCCCAAATCAGTTGGTTTTAGGGCACTAGGTGTTAAGACACCCCTACGAACTTAATTGCTCGGATCTCAGATATTAAAAAGAAGAAGTGTCTATTTTCCTTAAGTTTTCTCTTTAACTCATGTAACGAGCTTTGAGCCAGTGACTCCAAGACAAGTTGGTCTTAGGGCACTATGCGTTAAAACACCCATACAGACTTAATTGCTCAGATATTAAAAAGAAGAAGTGTCTATTTTGCTTAAGTTTTCTCTTTAACTCATGTAACGAGCTTTGAGCCAGTGACTCCAAGACAAGTTGGTCTTAGGGCACTATGCGTTAAAACACCCCTACGAACTTAATTGCTCGGATCTCAGATATTAAAAAGAAGAAGTGTCTATTTTCCTTAAGTTTTCTCTTTAACTCATGTAACGAGCTTTGAGCCAGTGACTCCAAGACAAGTTGGTCTTAGGGCACTATGCGTTAAAACACTCATACAGACTTAATTGCTCGAGTTAGACAGGCTAAGAAATCGAACTTATTCACACACTTATTATTTTTTTAAACTAAATCAAACTCTACCATTTTTACGCGAACAATCACTGCTTGCTGAGGCAAGATATTCGATTACTAAGTAAAAGCATGTTTAGTTTTTTTTTTTAATAAAAACACGAATTTCATTGCCTTTAGGTGCTTACTCTAATCAAATTAGAGAACTGAATATTAAAAAAAATTTAATTATAACCCGCGATCATATGTTACCGTGTATGTTGATAATACATGTCAAATGAGCATATGAATATCAAATTTAATCAATATTGTGGAGAATTCACAAATTTAAATAATTTAAAATGAAATGAACAAAAATAACTTGTTAAGAAATAACATTAAAAAAAATTTCAAAATAAAAATAAAAGCTTTCCAGTCAACTATCCCCTTTTCCCAACCAAAATGAAACATGTTCCCCAATGTCCGAATAAGAAGTAGAGTTAAAAAGACATCACCTGATTCGTGTGGTATTGACAATTGAATCTACAACACTACTACTAAGAAGAAAGGTTATAGCTTCAAACAATAAAAATAAAATAAAATAAAATAAAATAAAATAAAAATAAAAATAATAAAATTGTAAATTGAAATGTAGTTGTAATTGTGGCTCACATTTTCCGCTGGTTTCTACATCAGGGGTCCAAAAGTGTTAAAGATTAGTATACAAAGATGGAGGTTTCCATGATCGTGAAAAATGTAGTGGAAGATGCATAAGCTACTATGACACAGTTTATTGGAGGCTTAAATAAAGAGATTGCCAATGTAACATCCGGTGACCCCGATAACTTGCACGTCACCAGAGGCTGACGACTATTACATTTTCGGAAGCATAATACTAGATATAAATCATGCTTGAGCAAATAAGTGTTCATAAAATGACATTTGGGGACAATCGGTAAATTCCTCGAAATTCCGATACGAAACTGTACAATATTCCACTTCGGATAGCCCATGGTATTTGGGCCATAAATTTATCATATGAACTCTGATTTTTATGAATTTTATATCGTCGGAAATCTGAGATCGAGATCTACAACTTTCAGGTTGAATATGTTTCCAAATTCGAACCAGAATCAAGTCAAAAATGTGAGATCGGAATTTTCCACAAAATAATTTTAATTCATTCCAGCTTCACCCTAGTGTGTTAGAGGCCACCCCAAGAGTGTCGTATCAACTCGTATATATATATATATATATATATATATATTACATTATGATATATGCATGATATGGAGTGAAGTGTTAACGAGTACTTGAATAGATAAATTAGCCTAATTCCGTAACTTTTCTCAGCCCATCTTCTAATCAAGATTATATATTATAGATCATCACATGAACCACAAATTTATTTAGCGAAGTGAAGTAAGGCTATAGGGTCTCAAAATTGTGAGTGGACACTCTCTTTCTAAGTTAATTTTATTTATTTACACTGTTTTAAGTAAAGATTTATTTTTACGTATTTAGGGCGTCAGTCAATTTTCAATATAGATATTTCATGACAGATCATATTTTACGAAGATATTTTAGAAAGAGATATTTTCAAAATATGACTTCATGTTTTCGAGGCATGGGGAAAACCCCCCCTCAGTATGTAACTTGACACAGATATGGAATTGACGGACTCAGAGATTGCGTGCACATGCAGTTTAGGACTATGGACGACAGATACCCCTAGATCCTAGATTCAGAGCCTGAAGGGTAGGAAAGATATGCACCTCTAGTTCTAGTTCAGTGGCTTGGGGACGGCGATACGTAACTCCCCAAGACCACTAGTTTCGGGGACAAGTAGTGGCATGCTTTGGGGGACATCAATACGTAACGCCCCAATATCATGGGTTTGCACGTGGCTCTAGCTAGGTGTATGGAGGGACGGCGAAACATAACGCCCTCATGCGTCAGGTTTTCAGAGATAGATTCCAGTGACAATATTTCAGAGATAAGGTTTTCAGAAATGTAATTTTCAGAAATGATAGTTTTCTGAAAGAAGTTTTAGAAAAAAAGTTGGTTGTACAGAAAGATTCAGAGTTTTACAAATATAAAAGCTTTTTCAGAAAAATTTTATTCAAAAAGTTGTGTTTCCAGATAAGGAAAGAGTTTTCTAGAGAAATGTTGATTTCTGGTAATAGTTTTGGTTTTAGAATCATGTGTTTTCATAAAAGTACACAATATTAGTTTTAAATCGTCCACTCACTTAGATCGTTCACCCCCCACTCCTAGTTTCCTTGTTTTGTAGGTTTACCCAGAGGATAAGCTCGAGAGAACGGATACTGATGGCAGTCACTAGGGTGTTCGGTCTACCAGGTCAAGTTAGAGATAGAGTTCAATTCAAACAGAGTCAGGGAATGTCATGTATCGTATAGTAAATATTGCATTTGTAGTGCACTATATGTACTCACTATCATAGTTGTAATGTATACTAAAACAAAGTATTTAGTATGAGAAGTGTTATGCATTTATGTTGATGTAGTTGGACATTGGTTCCATGCATGAGTTTATATATGTGAAATGAGATTAACAGTTTTCAGAATGTCAGAGGCTTAGGGGAGTAGGATGGCCTATTCCCTGCCGGTAACATCTCCAGATTGAGGATGTTATAAAGATGGTATCAGAGCATTGTCTAGGGAGTCAGTGACTGTAATGGGTAGAGTGTTGGGGTCTTGTATGCGCAGTATGTCCGGGATACCTGTATGCGATGCACTACCTCTCCAGTATCCAATTCTCGAGTAAGTTCTCAAGTTCTATAGACAGGTTAGTAAGGATTCCCA
The DNA here is from genome assembly GCA_019454045.1 of Zanthoxylum bungeanum. NCBI lineage: Eukaryota > Viridiplantae > Streptophyta > Magnoliopsida > Sapindales > Rutaceae > Zanthoxylum > Zanthoxylum bungeanum. The sequence continues at coordinate 303,498 of SKCR01030518.1, forward strand.
GATTTATTTGAATTCTCTTACGAGTAAAAGTAATCACAACCCTTATTTTAGCAAAAATCATTCTCTAGTTACCATGGTTTATCCACAAGATTTTAAGAGAAGTTATGAAGACAAATAGTAAAGTTCTAAGAATATATATGCAAAAGAGTGAGAAGAGAAAGCTATAAGAAAAGTAAAGTGTGGTACATAGATGTTAAAGCAACCAGAGCCAATAAGAGATAAAGGTAATATGGATACTTATTTACACCCGAGGTCCACAATTGAGAATTTGAAGTATGTGGGGGCTAGTGAATCTGCAAAATAAAGGTAGAATGGGCGGGAGTACTGCCCACCGGTGTGGTGGAAGCCGTAGACTTTCCGACGCTCAAGTCAGTGATGAGGATATGCAAAAAATAAGGAAGAGCAAGGCATGATGTTACCTTAATCTCTGTTTGCTTGCCGTGAGGGCGGTGGGTTGGCATTTCAAGGGTGATACGCTTTGAAAGCTCAAATGTGAATGTTCAAACTCTCCAAGTAAAAAAACTTCCCATTTTACTGTGGATTGCATTTTCCTTTTATAAGCTATTTGAGGTAGGCTCATTCATTCTTTTATCCGTTGGACGCCCTAGAACGGTCAATTTGATGGAGGAGTTATGAGTTTGGACGATTTCTGATCTGGTAACTAATGAGTCTATAGGTCATTTTGGTCAAGTCATTTATGGGTTTGGGCTCATTGGATCTCTAGGTCCAATATCAGTTTGGGCTTTATTAAAGGGTTTTGGGTTTCTGGCTTTGTGGTTGGTCCGGTGGTGAAATATCGATTTTACCCTTGGGCCTAAATTTGGCCCGTACAGTTTGTCCCATATTTTTCAAGTAAGAAGACCTTGACTTGGAGAGTATTTCAGTGTATGAAATATGAAACAGGATGTAAGAGTACCTGCTGACTGAACCAGAAGAACATTTAGGGGTTGATTCATACGACATTGTCGTCTAGACTGAGGGAAGTCCAAGTTTTCAATTGACTCGACATAAGTCTATGGGAATGTTCCCCGCTCGAATGAACCAGATGAAGGTTCATGAGCTAATTAATACGATATTATTGTGTGGACTGAGGGAAGTCCGAGTCTTCAATTGACTCGACATGAGTCCATGGGAATGTCCCTGGTCGACTGAACCAGATGAAGGTTCAAGAGATAATTAAGACGACATTGTCGTCTGGATAGAGGGAAGTCCAAGTCTTCAATTGACTCGACATAAGTCCATGGGAATGTCCCAGGTCAACTGAACCAGATGAAGGTTCAAGAGCTCATTCATACGACATTGTCGTTTGGACTGAGGGAAGTCCAAGTCTTCAATTGACTCGACATGAGTCCATGGAAATTTCCCCGGTCGACTGAACCAGATGAAGGTTCCAGAGCTAATTCATACGATATTGTCGTCTAGACTGAGGGAAGTCCAAGTTTTCAATTGACTCGACATGAGTCCATGAGAATGTCCTCGGTCGACTGAACCAGATGAAGGTTCAGGAGCTAATTCATACGACATTGTCGTCTGGAATGAGAGAAGTCTAAGTCTTCAATTGACTCGACATGAGTCCATGAGAATGTTCCCTGGTCGACTGAACCAGATGAAGGTTCTAGAGCTAATTCATACGACATTGTCGTTTGGACTGAGGGAAGTCCAAGTCTTCAATTGACTCGACATGAGTCCATGGAAATGTCCCCGGTCGACTGAACCAGATGAAGGTTCATGAGCTAATTCATACGACATTGTCGTCTGGACTGAGGTAAGTTCAAGTCTTCAATTGACTCGACATGAGTCCATGTGAATGTCCCCGGTCGACTTAAGATGAAGGTTCATGAGCTAATTCATACGACATTGTCGTCTGGACTGAGGGAAGTCCAAGTCTTCAATTGACTCGACATGAGTCCATGGGAATGTCCCCGGTCGACTGAACCAGATGAAGGTTCATGAGCTAATTCATACGACATTGTTGTCTGGACTGAGGGAAGTCCATATCTTCATTTGATGTCGTGTCACATGATACCTCCAATTCTACTAAGCCTTCATATAATGTCATGTTGAGTCTTAACGTGAGGGTTCATAATTTCTTTCAATCGACATCATTGAAAGATTCCCCTATAGAATGATGGGCCTTGATTGCTTCTAGGTTCTTCTCCACTCATTTAATGCAACCCTAGCGTAAGTTTCGAGGTGCTTTTGGTGGGAATTCGAGGCACCAAGAAGGATTGTATAGAAGAGAACTTTGAGAGCTCATTTGCCTCATTTCGAGTCATCAAGTAGAGAGAAGTCTTAAGCTCTTCAAGGTATTCTTCAAAAACCCATCTCCTGTTTTTCAATTTTTTAACATTCATAGTGTAGATTCAAGATATTCTTAGGAAATATAGGCTATTTGATCTTTTGAATCGTAGATTTATTATTGAAATTATGTCTAAGGATTGAAATAGAGTTTGATCTTTAGGGAGTAGATTTTTAAACAATCTCATGTTCGTATGCTTGTCGTTTGGAGAATGTCAAGTGAAGAATCCTTAGGCAGTTTAGGTGCTGAGATTGATAGGTTTTTCGAATCATCTTCTAGTGAGTCGAAAGAGGAAGAAATATATAGAGATTGGTCGTATCAGGATCTAATTGAGACAAGATTAATAACAGTTGCAGAGTTATCTCAAGAGGTTCCAACCGAGGCTACTCCACTTAGGACTTTGCCATCAATTGGAGAGTCAAGTGGGGTTCCCAGCACTAGTGAACCAACAAACCTGTTAACCAAAAACCCTGCCAGTCGAGTGATTGAGAAATCATTGAGGGAAATCAGGTGTAAGTATAGATTCCCAAATTCATTAGAACTAAGACTACCTCTGCCGAGTGAAAGAATTGATTACAAAGTCCTAGGGTGGATTGGGTTCTATGAGCGACCTTTTGCGGATGGGTTAAGGTTTCCCATACCAAGATTAGTTTGGGAGGTTTTGGACCATTTCCAGATTGCTCCATCTCAATTGATGCCTAATACTTGGAGAATCTTATTGTCGATTGAGTGCTTGGCTTTTGAATTAGGAGTGTTCTTCGAAGTGATGGATGTGTTATTCTCATACTACCTAAAAGAACATCTGACTAAGAAGGGAATATACACTTTGTTTCTTCGCCAGAGGAAGAAACATTTAGTGACTGGGCTCCCAACGGACGATAGGAGGAATTGGCAATCTGATTATTTTTTTATGAGGGGTGAGAGCGTATTTGGGTCAGTTGGAGCTGGTCGAATCCCAGAACATTGGAGTTTGTCGAGTGAGTACTACATCTTCATCACGCATTCTCTTTGAATACATTAGTGTAACGGGACTAATTTCTTTTTCTGTTTTTTTACAGATCTTTTACGAAATAGGTCGTTTGAAAGAACAAGTCGAACCGTTTCCAATACTAAGGCTATCCTAGCTTTGCCGGCTGAAGATAGAGACTGGAGAGTCATCTTGGTTGAGGAGAGATTGAGGGCGACTCTGTTATGGAAGGAGACTCACGATCGTGAAGGTACCATTTTGGCCCTTTGTAAAAACGTATTGGCCGAAATATACTGTAATTGGTCGTGTCGAGAGATATACGGAGATTCGAAATTTATCCAAAAATAAAAAAATTAAAAAAAATAAATAAATAATGTCTGCCATTACTAAGTTTTATCTTCACATTAGATATTTTTATTTTTAATTACTTTAATTATTTAATAATTAAATAATCAAATATTTAATAAATATAAATATCTAGATATATGTATTATATTTACATTAAATAATCAAAATACACACACATATATATATAATATTTATCAAATATCTAATTTGATAAATAATTAATGTGTATTTAATAAAATCATGTATTAAATATAAATATACATTAATTAAGAAATGACCAAAATACCCTAATACATGTATTAATTCGTTTAACCGTTAAACGATTTATAAATAATCAATATTATTTATAATTGTTGCCCTAGTGCTTTACGAGTATATTTCATTATGTGAGACTCTCTAAGTTCAGGTATATCAGTCACGAAATCTAATTTTGTATCCATAATTTACCCACCCGTAAATTATGATGACCACAGATAAACTTATTGAACTATACAAGTCAAGGTCAATGCATACGTATAATCCATTCGTCATAGGTAGCCGGATTATAATAGAGATACAGATATAAATGTCAAATCTCTTTAGTTATAATTCTGTCAACGTATTAATTAACGATCTCTTAATAACACTTAGAACTTACTTCTACAATTTACCACATGCCCATGGATTTAACAGATTGCCAACCTATATTGAATACTTATGCTCTGCACATATAACTGACGGATCCTTTCTTGATACATATAGGATATCAAGAAGTCAGTCCACACCCAACGAATAGAAGGAAGTCTGACCTAAATAGGTCGGTGATGTGACTGGCATCAAAGTATGAAGGATATCACATATATCCACAGTGGTATCTCAAGTCAAAGAATCACTATGCTACTCGACCCAAAAAAAATCTTATTGACGTTGGTGTACCATCTAATAAGAATCTTCGGTGAGTTATTCAGTGTTTATCTGATAAAAATACCTACATGTCTATACGAGTCTCCGAGACTCATGGTTCATCGAATAATAACCATTGAAATCATTGATTTCAATGGTTGACCAGTACCAGTCTCCGCGGGTTTGCTTATTGACCAAGTAATGTAAATATTGACGAGGAATAATTTAAAAATGTAATGTTATGATACAACTCAATGACAATTGTGACGTTTTGACAACAATATCTTAACTAATCATTCTAAGGTCTGTTACGTCTTTACCATTTAATAAAAGATGTTATATTAAAGAAAGTGTATATTTTATTCAAAATAAAATATTTACATACGTATTTACAGGGAAATATATCATAAAATTGGCACTTTGAGCACTAACCATAACAATTACGTCCAGGTTTCCATTCTATATACCACAGGATCACACAACCGGATATAAATCATCTCCGACCAGACCTGTAATAGGTCACGCCAGATATGGCTTACAGATCAGAACTACAAGTTTACGAAATCATGCATAAACTGATAAGAACAAGAGAATGCAGTAACATGTATATTAATATTCATGAGATAAATGAATTAGATCCTCATAGCGTGATTATATAAGATTGAATGACATAAACATGCATAGAATAAATGGCATCAATAATTACATAAAGTAGTAAACATGGCATGCCATGTGTATAGTCTCCTGAATGTATGCGCGTATCTGACCGGATGTGGTGTATGTCCGGCCGGAGATACTGTGTCAAAACCAGAATCTCAAATATGCTTATAAATGACAAATGGTTCCATCAGGTCATACATTTTCTATGTAGTTTGGCTCTGAAGACGCCTCAGATCGTTAGGTTGTTTCTTGGTTAGTCAGTTTCACAAATCTCAAATGTTATGACTCTTTTTGACAAATGACCAATTTTTTGGAGTAATTTTGTAATTTCCAATATTTTTATGCTTTCATAGGAATCAAAACCAAGCTATATTATAATAATTCGATAAATTTTATATTAATTATCGAGACTTAATATAACTCTCTTATTTTTCAAACTTAGAACCAACTAAGAAAAACATTCCAACGAAAGCATATAGGTGGAGTTGCGTTTCATATGAAACTGATTAAAAATTAAATTCTCTTTGAAAAATCATTTAACACTAATGTCAAGTAAAAATGATGGTAAAAATATTTTTATAAAGTTAATTTGGCATGGTGAATGTCTTATTCTGATGATTAGATCTTTAGAGTTATTTAGAAGCACTATTTTTAGGGGGCATTTTTTAATAATTCCAAAACCATTAGAGCAAATTGCTCAAATAAGCTTGACACCACTTATTTTTATTACTTTTGAATTCTTAAGTAACGAATCACTAGAACTATTACTAATAACATCAAAAAAAACAAAAATCATTTTGTTATAATTTCCAACTGGACGATCCATTAATCTAGTTGGCAGAGGATTATCCAACCAATTATCAATATTTACAATTTCATCACTCAAACAATAAAATAAAATTAAAAAATAGCGCAGGTCTTGTTTATCAAAAAAAGAAAAGAAATCACCTCAGGTCATGTTTCCCAAAATATTAAGTGTTATAAGAAAAAAATTATATATTATTAATATACAAATAATAAGCTTTAGTACAAGTATCATTATCATTATGTTTCGACGAAAAAAATGATCAAAATGACTCTAATATTTATAAGAGATTAATGATCATTGATCAATTATTTTCAAATATTCGTATCTCCTTCATCCGAACTCCGAATCACAATCCGTAAAATATTACATACAGTTAAATTCATACTTACAACTTTAATTAAAGAGCCTCTCTCAAACTAGGAATTTCGCAATGTCAAAATCACCTCTAAAATTGCTAAATCGCACATAATACACAATATCACAATGTCAGTCACATACAATTTTCAGTCATATATCTCAATTATATGACAGTTAGAATATCAGTTGACATACTTAAAATTATATTTGAACATATTCAACCCATAAAAAATCATTATTAATGTTAACAATGATTTAAAAATATACTTGAAATTTTAAAAAAAAAAAATCATGAACATGAATAAATTATGAACAACAAAATGTCTAGCGCGTCAAGCGCTAAAGGGTCTGATGTGATCCTAGCAGCACCTGATTCGATCCAGAGTACAATAGATCCAATCCATGTATCGGTTGGACCAATTACAAGACACAGAGCTCAGAAGATCAAAGACGCTATGGCACGCATGTCCCAACGTCATGTAACTGAATTGAACAAGAACGTTCGATACCAATTGGACTTCAAGGAAGATGGTTCAAGAGTTATACATTTGACCCAAGTCATCGAGGAGCAGTATGGATCGGTTTCAGTTATTTAGACTTATTTTCATCATACTATTATTTATTTGCATGGATGGAACCAACGTGGATGACCATTTTATTTATTATTTGGGTTAGTTTATTTTTATTTATTTGTGGGTTCAAAATGGGCTAAAAATTAGGAGTTATGGGCTTTTAAGTGGTAATGGGTAGTTTAAGGCTATTTTAGACTTTTTGGCTCTATTATGGTTTGAGCGTGTAACTATTTAAACAAAAAAACAACTATTAATGAGACACCCAATATTTTGTGCGTGAATAGTAACTTTCTTTGAGATTAAGAATTTGTTATCAAAGTTCAGTGATTGAATAAAGAGTTATCAAAGGGTTGACATCCTTTGTGACGTCTATTTTGCTGGCAAAATTCTTCTGAGGCTATCTCCAAAGGTTTTCAAGGACATGTTCTTTGGGGGTTTACGGGACCTTGGATCTAGTTTCGTCTTTTTCGTATCTAGTTTCGTATCAATTGGTTATCATAGCCTGATTTTCAAGGTCTGACTTTTATTTTTCTTTTGTTATTTCAGTCTTCAACTCATATTGTTTTACTGTCTTTTACGCTTGTCAATCAAAACTAAAAAAAAGAAGAGAAAAATAAGAAGATTTACACTCACTAACAATCTCACAAACAAATTTACAAACCCCTCACTGTAGCTACAGTGATCTACAGTGAATCACTGTAGCTACAGTGAGAGGATTTATAAATTTGTTTGTTAGATTGTTAGTGAGTGTATCATTTTCCAAAAAAGAAAAAGAAAGCCATGACTTTTTGCTTGGTTTTGCATGCAAAAAGTATATAGATCCTAGATTATCACTATTACTTTGAGGCTTTATTACTTTTTTTTTTCTTTTTTATACTTTCGTTGCTTATGTTTCCTGTGTTTTTTTGTTCTAAGCGCGTGTGGAGTCTAAATTCAAAATGACATCAATCCAGATTTTGCTTGTCGGCAGATAGCAGTTAAAAAAAAAAGGCCAAAAAAAAGAGGCCAAAATTTTTTTTTAAAAAAAAAAGTCTCCAAACTGACATGTGCCAGGATTTGCATAGTGCACACTGTAGTTAACATATTTGATACACTTGTTTATTTTATTCATTCATTTGCACTCTAGTCTTTATGTTTTTATTGATCGAGTATCATCGTTGCTTCTCGAGTCACTTCTTATTTTTCCTTGATACCCTTATTCTTTGATTCCTTGTGGATTTTGCTGACTTTTGGACTACACACGGATTGTGTAATCCATTGGTGGTTAGTGTTCGGCATTGAACAGAGGTAATCATTCGATGGGAGTGTTTGTGAGAGAGTGAAACACGAGCGCTTGTGAGGTTGCCTTTATTTAATTAATTTATTTCTTTCTTGTTATTACTAACCTGTTTGTTAAGTAAGATGGCAGAGAAAGATATGGACGTTGATGGGAGGTTTAATACCATGGAGAATAATATGGCTGAGTTCCGGGAGATGTTTGGAACTATGAACGCGGCAATAAAGAGGTTGTCGAGGGAAGTTACTAGTCTCCAATTCTCTAGTGTTTAGAAGGAGGTTGAGCGGCCACAACGATATAGGCAGGAATAGGCAGAGCAACAACCACCTAGGGTACTTATACATGAGGTTGAGGCAAAGAATAATCTGAATGATATGGAGGAGTTGGATGAGTTTGAAGATAAGGAGGATAAATATAGACCGTATGATAGGCGGTATGAGAGGAGATATGACCAGCGGGATAGGAGGTTTGATGAGCGAAGAGGTTTTCAGAGATGAGATAGAAGGGCCTATGGGGGAGAAAATAGACGATTTGGTGACATATTTGGAGATAGATATGGGAGAGATGGGTATGATGAATATAATTATGACTATCGGAGGGAGCCTAACATGAGAGATCATGGTAGGAAAGAGGATATTGATGGTGACCTAGGCAGTATCAAGATGAAAATTTCATCATTCCATGGCAGAAATGATCCAGAGGCGTACTTGGACTGGGAGAGAAAGATTGAGCTGATCTTTAATTGTCATATGTATTCTGATGAGAAGAATGTGAAGTTGGCTGCAATTGAATTTACAAACTATGCGGTGATTTGGTGTGATCAGTTGGTAACTAATAGGAGGAGGAACCATGAGAGGCCAGTTGAGACTTAGGAAGAGTTAAAGGCTCTCATGCGTAGGAGGTTCATTCCCAGCCACTATTACAGAGAGTTATATCAGAAGCTACAAATTTATATCAGAGGTCAAAGAATGTTGAGGATTATCATACATAGATGGAGGTAGCAATGATTAACGCGAATGTGGTGGAAGATAGAGAAGTCACGATGGCTCGATTTTTAGGTGGGTTAAATAAGGAGATTGCGAGTGTAGTTGAGTTGCATCATTTTGTGGAGTTGGAGGATTTGCTACACATGGCGATCAAGGTAGAAAGACAGTTGAACAAGAAATCTGCATCTAGATACACTGCACAGGGAACCTCTGCTTGGAAGGGGAAGTGGCCTAGTAATGAACAGAGAGATGAAGGTTTCAATAAGCCCAGGGCTGATAGTGGTAAGAGAAAAAAAGTGGAGACATGTAGAGTTAAGGTTAAGTCTGAAGTGGTAATTTCAAAATCCAAAGAGGTAAAGTGTTTTAAGTGCTTAGGTCTGGGACATTATGCATCACAATGCCCCAACAAGCGAACACTAATAATGAAGGATGATGGTAATATCGATTCCATATATGGGGAGGTGAAAGATGAGATGTCTACTTTAGAGGATGCTAGTGATGATGAGGGAGCAGCATACCCACTAGATAACGTGTCTCATGTGTCTAGGAGAGCATTAACAGCACAGAAAGTTGAGGAGGAGACCGAGTAGCAGAGAGATAACATTTTCCACACTAGGTGTAGTGTGAATGGGAAGTCATATAGTATGATCATAAATTGAGGTAGTTGCACCAACGTGGCTAGCACAACATTGGTTGCAAGATTGAGATTTTCATGTTTAAAACATCATAAGCCATATAAGTTGCAGTGGCTTAATGAGTGTGGTGAGGTCAAAGTGACCATGTAGGTATTGTTGACTTTTACCATCGGACCTTACACGGATGAGGTGTTGGTGATGTGGTACCCATGCAGGCAGGTCACAAACTTTTAAGGAGGTCGTGGTAGTTTGATAGGAAAGTGATACATGATAAGTTTAGGAACAAGTATTCATTTCAGTATAAGGGCAAGCCTATTTCGTTATATCTTTTGACACCTAGACAGGTTTATGATGATCAAGTCAAATTACAGTTGTAAAGAGAAAAAGAGAGAGAGAGAGAGAAGTTGCATCATTGAGGGTTCAAAGTGATAGTAGTGAGAAAATGGGTTCAAAGAGAGAGAGAAGTGCCATGCTATCCCAATTCTCCAGAAATATCCTTACAGGAATATGTGATCTATATTAGGCGTAGTATACGTAGTATTACGTATTACGATCCATTATCGGATGTCACATGTTAGGCCTGAGGCTGGAATTGTGTCTGCCCCGTACGAAGCACATATCGAATCTCTGGTAACTAGTCTCTATAATCGGATAATCATGACCTAGTCATGTTATCCCGATAACTGCAGTACATAAGAGAACCAGTTCCGTATCCTACGTGACCATCATCTCCACTAGGACTGGAGTGATACTTTCATCTCGACATCACACCCAATACACAACGATTCTCAATATACCTAGAAGAGGCGTACACAGAACCTGTTAAAGCCCTGTACGACCAAAACGAAAGTATATTGATTGTCGCAAGTATTAGCGGTGGCAAGTCTCAGGTTAAGACCAAATACACCTACCCTGATTCGGACTTCCATAGACACATAGTCATACTACCAATGGAATTCCGAGGGGTCTATCCAGAGCGAAGCTGTTTCCGTACCATCGGAAAACACAACCTTCTATTACACTTGCATTAGTATCCTATACCCAAATATATGAGAACTATCCCGTTATGACCTCACAACGCGCACAAGTGTAATACTAGTCTTTTTCGCATTATCGATGTCCAATCTCGATAATACTCAGACTATGGATATTTAATGATTAAACCTTCGCGGATTGATACTGTCTCATATCATCTCAATCCTGGAACTAATCATATAGACCTTCTATCATTTATATCTTGGTGATCTAATCACAAATGATAAAAGAACAATTTCCTTTGTCACATAGTTAATTTGTACAACAAGTCCATAATGTGTACAAATAGTGACGCTATGGGTCATAACTGTCCAATAGTTTGAGCATGGTGATTGGGTTTGGCTACACATGCGTAAGGAGAGGTTTTCGGCTCAATAAAGAACGAAGCTTCAACCTCGGGGAGATGGTTCTTTTCATGTCGTCGAAAGGATCAATGATAATGCATATAGGATTGACCTAACTGGTGAGTATAATGTTTCTGCTTCATTTAATGTTTCTGATTTGTCCCCTTTTGATGCAGGTGTCGATTCGAGGTCGAATCATTTTCAAGAGGGGGGGATGATGTGATCCTAGTAGCACTTGATTGTTGGTTTCTATTGATGTCCCAATATCATTTTAAGCCACGAAATTGAATGAATATAATAAAGAAATATGGCGGAAACACACTTTCATTGAACGGATTGGATGTGATGCTCAACAAAACTTTTCTTCCTTCCTTTTGAGGTGTATTCGGCCAAGCCCTGTTTTGTTGAAAATGATCTACAAGATTCGGCCAAGGTGGTTTGTTGATGAAGATCTACAAGCTCCAAGATTTAATGGAAATCCATGCTCTTAGATAAGCTTCCCTATCACATTGGTTGATCCTTTGATTGTGCTAGCAAAATATGAAAGAAAATCAAATCTTCCTTCACCTTGATGGAGCTCACGGTAATGCAATAAATGGAGAGAGAGAGAGTTATGTTTTTTCTTTCTTTTTGGTTTCAAAACCGTATGAGAAAACAATTACCAAATTTTGGTAAATAGTTTACAAAAAGTCAAAGCCAAATTTGGCTCCAAAATTGTAATAAATGATCTCAACAACTTGCATCATGAATAGTGACAGCATGTCACTCTCAAAAAGTGACTTTGACATCTATCACAATAAATGACAAGTGATGTGACTCGCGATGTGACTTGTGGGCCCCACTCGAATTCAAATGCGAGTGGGCCCGCAAACACTTCCGGGCTCGGTTTCGCTAATTCCGAATTAACAAACTTCCATCGCGACGTAATTAAATAATTATGCCTAGCAAAATTACTATTCACGTCGCTAACGAATTAATTCTAAATTAACTCGTTTGCCCGAATTAAAATCTAATTTTAATTCCGCGTCGAAATCCAATTTCGTTTAATATATCGAATATATTATTTTGTCGATTAATTCCAATTAATCTTTCTCTCTCTTCAAATAGTACTTTATCCAAGATAAAGTTTTTCCGCAATTAATCTGAGATTAATTATGCTCGAATCATACGTCATCGGTGAATCTTCGGGAAGCGACCCAAGAGATCTTTGGATATGTTGGCAGTAAATACGGTCGTCGGACTATTCGAACACGTGCGTACCTCGTACTACGTTTTTATCGATTTACGAGACAAGGTTAGCTTCTAGCAAAGCGCCATGCCTACCCAATTCTCCAGAAATATTCTTACTGGAATATACGATCTATATCAGACGTAGTATACCGTAGTATTGTGTATTGCGATCCAGTATTAGATGTCACGTGCAAGGCCTGGGGCTGGAATAGTGTCTGCCTCGTACGAAGCACATATCAAATATCAAGCAACTAGTCTCTTTGAATCGGATAATCATGACCTTGTCATATTATCCCGATGGTTGCAACATAATAGAGAACCAATTCTGAATCCCTGCGTGATCATCATCTCCATATGTCTGAAGTGATACTTCCGTCTTGACATCACATCCAATACACTACGATTCTCAATAAACCAGAAGAGGCGTACACAGAACCTGTTAATGCTTTGGATGACCAAAACTAAAGTTTACCGATTGTCGCAAGCACTAGCGATGCAAGTCTCAAGTTAAGACCAAATACACCTACCCTGAAGCGGACTTCCATAGACACATATACATACTACCAATGGGATTCCGCGGGGTCTATCTAGAGCGAAGCTGTTTTCCGTTCCATCGGTAAAACACAACCTCCTATCGTACTTGCATAAGTATCCAATACTTAAATATATGAGAACTATGCCGTTATGCCCTCACAACGCGCACAAGTGCAATACTAGTCTATTCCGTATTATCGATGTCCAATCTCGATAATACTACGACTAGAGATATTTAATGATTAAACCTTTATGGATTGATACTGCCTCATATCATCTCAATCCGGAATTAATCATAAAGACTTTTACCATTTATATATCAAAGTATATAAATTACAAAACGGTAAAAGGCAATTTCATTACAACATAGTTAATTTTGTACAAAAACATAATGTCTTTTTACAACAGTGACGATTTGGCCTTGCCCCTTCTTTTTATACTTCTTCTTCTTCACACCTCCAGTCGCCTTTGGCCCAGCCCTCGGTGTCTGAGATGTCGAAGCAAAGTGCGCCTCGCGCTTGTTGCCCTTAAGCAGCTCATTTTCAGCTTCATTGAGAATTAACAATAACTCTCCAAGAGTATCATCAGTGTTCATCAGGTTATAGCTTATGATGAACTGTTTCCAAGTATCGGGGAGAGATTGCAAGATCATATCTATGGTAATCTCAGCCTCTAAGACTATCCTCATCTTAGCCAACTCATCTATGTCAGCAATCATCTGTGCCCATGGGACTCAACAGACATGTCTTCTGATATACGTGAACGGAAGAGCTTCTTCACTAACTCATATCTCTGCGACCTTCGGTTAGATCGGTGAAGATCGTGCAACCTCGCCAACCTGTTATAGGGATCCAAGTCCCTGTTCTGTCGACGGAAATGCTGAGTCATAGCAGCAAGCATAATAGCCTGAGCAGTATCATTATCATCGCTGTGAGTCTTCCAAAGCTCCAGCTCAAGTAACTGATCAGGTTTGGGCTTAGGTCCAAGAGGTATGTGTATGGTATATAGCAGCCTCTCGGCTCCAAGGACTATCCTCAGATTTATTTCCCAATCGGCAAAGTTCATGCCCTTGAAGATATTTTCGCCCATGATAATGTCTCGGATATTTCCCTTTCCTGTCATCTTGATTACGATAGTCTAACTATCTAATCAACGATATAGGGTACAGTCTAACTGTTACAAGAAAAATAACATTATATTAGTCCAACTAATAAAATAATTTTGATGAAATAATATGAAAGCGCGTAAAGCTAAGTATCTGAATGAAATTGCAAATTCAATACTAGTCTCCTACTATTTTTCGGCGAGCCTCTAACCCTCTGTCGAGTACTCGGGAAACCCAGTTTCCTAGTGGGCTAGGATCCCGTTAAATAACACACAACCTTGACTTTGGCTAACAAGCTTTATGATATTTAACTAGGTAGATCTCGAAGATCAATTGGATCTAATCCAATTCCTAGATCCGGTATGTGGACATCCAAGTCCGAAACATATATACAGTATATATGCCAATATATCCAATATATTTGCCTAAACTTTTTCCTCTGAATCAACTAAGCCTTGGCTTTGGCACAACAAGCTTAATGATTCCAGTTAAGCGGGACCCATTGACATGGAAAGCTTCGTAATCAATGTCGATGGACAAGAAGTGATCTTGACTTTGGCCAACAAATCACGACTTGGACAAGACACCGATATGGAACAAAACTCTCATGATTCAAACACATCCGTAATTGACAAAGGTCTTGACTTTGGCCAACAAACCAATGCCAACTTTGGATCTTGAGTAAGAATCACTCAACGGAAGGAAAAAACGCTTAATATGTTTTGAGGGTTTTTCGCGTAAATTGGCAACCAATTTATTATCTTTGTTAAGGTCTCATCATACACCCTTAAGCATGCATTTCTAAAAGCATAATAAGGCGCGGAAAGTAAATTAATAATGATATACGGATGGATATTTAAACAGATTGTTCCGAGAACAAATCGTTCTCTTTCCTCTCCCCGGCTAGCACTATTCTACTTCTACGTAATTACATAATACAATAATAGAAACCTCATTAACATTGAGGGGAATTAGGTGAGAAGAGAATACAAAGAATAAATGAGAGAGAAGGCTGAACACGCAGGTCCAATTTATAAATTCCGAATTTACAACAATTTCTAAAATTGCCCTTTCCCTTCTAATATTCATCTGATATACGCTATTCATACATCACATCCATGTATTCATTCAAGCATGTTATTCAATCAAACTAATCAAATTAATTATCTTTGAATATTAGTGATCATCCAATGTTCAAACAATGATTTGATTTGCGCAAGTCCAACTCGTTTGAGAATAAGTACTTAAAGTACGAATTCTTGAATTATATCGAACTACTTGTTAAATCTAATTTAATTCGTATTCAATACTAATTCATGTATTTAATTCCAAATTAAATATCTTCACTTTTTAATGCGCTTTAACGACTAAGATTCCAAATCTAATCTTATCGGGTCTCAAAGCCCAACTAACATCCAATGTTCGTTTAATTAAAGTCTGATGGGCTTTCAATTGATTTTATAAGGCATGTGCTTTGGTCAATATGGGTCAAACCCAATTACCAAGCCCAATTGAGGAATCACCCTCATATGCCAAAAAACCAATTTTAGCCCATAAGGCCCAATTAAACTTTTAAAGCCCATTTATTACATTTGGACTTAATGGAATGATTTAGGCCCAATTTGGATCCAATCCAATTGGCCTAAAATAATTTGGCCCAACCAAGCCCATTATGCCCAAATATAATAATTTCAAGCCCAATTCAAAAATTAAGCCCATTAACCAAATTTTAAAATTCCAAATTTTATAACTTAATTAATTAAAGTGTAATACATCAATTAATTAACTAAATCAATATTTCCAAAATACAATTTAACCAATTAATTATGTATCTAATTATTCAATTAATGTCCAATATTTTTGAATCAAAAATCAAGTCCAATACATGTCTTCTAACTCTCGGCCAAGGTAAGGAATTTAGTCCGATTTCGTTTTTCAATCCAATCGAATTACAAATCGACATTTCCTATTCGTTTCAAGTCATCCAATGATCATCAAAACAAAAAATTCCAAGAGCCTAGGGTAAACTCAAGATTTGGCCATGCCTCATTTTTGGGGAAAAATTCATCTAATTAGTTTTTCACAAAATTGATCATAAACAACTCAAAGTCATCCATCCATAAGCATGCTCAAACAAGTAATTTATTCAAAACATGCTCAAAATCAATTTACCCAAATTTTACCCTAAAATATTTCATGCTTAAACAAGGCTCATTGATACCATTGACATGGTTTCTATTGATGTCCCAAGATCATTTTAAGCCACGAAATTGAATGAATACAATAAAGAAATGTGGCGGAAACACACTTACATTGAACGGATTGGATGTGATGCTCAACAAAACTTTTCTTCCTTCCCTTTGAGGTGTATTCGGCCAAGCCCTGTTTTGTTGAAGATGATCTACAAGATTCGGCCAAGGTGGTTTGTTGATGAAGATCTACAAGCTCCAAGCTTTAATGGAAATCCATGCTTTAAGATAAGCTTCCCTATCACATTGGTTGATCCTTTGATTGTGCTAGCAAAAGATGAAAGAAAATCCAATCTTCCTTCACCTTGATGGAGCTCATGGTAATGCAAGAAATGGAGAGAGAGTTCTGTTTTTTCTTTCTTTTTGGTTTCAAAACCGTATGAGAAAACAATTACCAAATTTTGGTAAATGGTTTACAAAAAGTCAAAACCAATTTTGGCTCCAAAATTGTAATAAATGATCTCAACAACTTGCATCATCAATAGTGAGAGCATGTCACTCTCAAAAAGTGACTTTGACATCTATCACAAATAAATGACAAGTGATGTGACTCGCGATTTGACTTGTGGGCCCCACTCGAATTCAAAATGCGAGTGGGCCCGCAAACACTTCCGGGCTCGGTTTTGCTAATTCCGAATTAATGAACTTCTGTCGCGACGTAATTAAATAATTATGCCTAGCGAAATTACTATTCACGTCGCTAACGAATTAATTCTAAATTAACTCATTTGCCCGAATTAAAATCTAATTTTAATTCCGCGTCGAAATCCAATTTCGTTTAATATATCGAATATATTATTTTGTCGATTAATTCCAAATTAATCTTTCTCTCTCTTCAAATAGTACTTTATCCAAGATAAAGTTTCTCGGCAATTAATCCGAGATTAATTACGCTCGAATCATACGTCATCGGTGAATCTTCGGGAAGCGACCCAAGAGATCCCTGGATATGTTGGCAGTAAATACGGTAGTCGGACTATCCAAACACGTGCGTACCTCGTACTACATTTTTACCGATTTACGAGACAAGGTTGGCTTCTAGAAAAGCGCCATGCCTACCCAATTCTCCAGAAATATTCTTACTGGAATATGCGATCTATGTCACGCGTAGTATACCGTAGTATTGCGATCCAATATCGGATGTCAGATGCAAGGCCCGGGGCTGGAATAGTGTCTGCCACGTACGAAGCACATATCGGATATCAAGCAACTAGTCTTTTTGAATCAGATAATCATGACCTTGTCATATTATCCCGATGGTTGCAATACAATAGAGAACCAGTTCTGAATCCCTGCGTGATCATCATCTCCATATGTCTGAAGTGATACTTCCGTCTTGACATCACATCCAATACACTAAGATTCTCAATAAACCCAGAAGAGGCGTACACATAACCTGTTAAAGCCTTGGACGACCAAAACCAAAGTTTACCGATTGTCGCAAGCACTAGCGATGCAAGTCTGAGGTTAAGACCAAATACACCTACCCTGAAGTGGACTTCCATAGACACATATACATACTACCAATGGGATTCCGCGGGGTCTATCCAGAGCGAAGCTGTTTTCCGTACCATCGGTAAAACACAACCTCCTATCGCACTTGCATAAGTATCAAATACTTAAATATATGAGAACTATGTCGTTATGCCCTCACAACGCGCACAAGTGCAATACTAGTCTATTCCGCATTATCGATGTCCAATCTCGATAATACTACGACTAGGATATTTAATGATTAAACCTTTATGGATTGATACTGTCTCATATCATCTCCATCCGAAATTAATCATAAGGACTTTTACCATTTATATATCAAAGTAAATAAATTACAAAACGGTAAAAGGCAATTTCATTACAACATAGTTAATTTTGTACAAAAACATAATGTCTTTTTACAAACAGTGACGCTATGGGTCATAACTGTCCAACATTGATTCGATCCAGAGTACAATAGATCCAATTCATGTACCGGTTGGACCAATTACAAGACACAGGGCTCAGAAGATCAAAGACGCTATGGCAGGCCTGGCCCAACGTCATGTAGCTAAATTGAACAAGCATGTTCGAGACCAATTGGACTTCAAGGAAGATGGTTCAAGAGTTATACATTTGACCCAAGTCATCGAGGAGCAGCATGGATCGGTTTCAGTTATTTAGACTTATTTTCATCATACTATTATTTATTTGCATGGATGGAACCAACGTTGATGACCGTTTTATTTATGATTTGAGTTAGTTTATTTTTATTTATTTCTGAGTTCAAAATGGGCTAGAAATTAGGAGTTATGGGCTTTTAGATGGTAATGGGTAGTTTAAGGTTATTTTGAACTTTTTGGCTCTATTAGGTTTGAGCATGTAACTATTTAAACAAAAAAATAACTCTTAATGAGACACCCAATATTTTGTGCGTGAATAGTAACTTTGTTTGAGATTAAGAATTTTTTTATCAAAGTTCAGTGATTGAATAAAAACTTATCAAATGGTTGGTATCCTTTGTGGCGTCTATTTTGCTGGCAAAATTCTTCTGAGGCTATCTCCAAGGATTTTCAAGGAAAAGTTTTTTGAGGGTCTACAGGATCTTGAATCTGATTTCGTCTTTTTCGTATCCAGTTTCGTATGAGGGTCGTCCACTATCTAACATTTTTGTTCATGGCTCAATTATTAGGTTTGCGAGCCAAATTGAACCTCTCACAAGCCGTAACTGGTGGTGTCATGCATTTTCATCTTCAGTGTCATGTGTACATGAACCCATGAACACATATGTGTATACACAGCTGATATATAAACTCACTTTGATCTTGTTTTATTTGTTCAAGAATAGTGAAATTGCTAGCTGGCTCACTATAAATTATTTAAAAACAAAAAACAAAAAAACGTGTTTAAAAAAATTAAAGATGGAATGGAAACTGATAAAATATGGGTATAAGATAATAATGAAAATGAACTGAGGACTATTCTTTGGATTAAATAAAATGAATCCTAGAAAATTGAAACTTTTTATTAAACTCATTAAGAGCTTGATTTTTTTAAAAAAACAAAAACCAAATTAAATTAGTCCTGGTGAAAATGACTTAATAATTCTCTAAACTTTTAATAACCATATTTTGAACCTAAAAAGTTAAGAAGTTTTAATATCAGTCCAGATATACAGAGCTTAAAAATCTTAAGATAGATCCTTGGCTCAAACAGAGTTTAAAGACGTTGCATTGCTTCAATCTGTTTTGATTCTATTTTATATATTGAATAAAAATAATAAGATGTAATCTAAACTAGTCTTGAATTGATGTGTATTTCCATAATATTCTTGAGCTTTGAATGATATTCTTTCAAAACTACTATTGTTTTAAATTTAAAGCTACAAGTCGTCCTTGATTAAGAAATCAATATATGAATATTTTTCATCACCACAATATAAGCTTATTCAAAATCTAGTATTATTTGATGAACCTTCAGTAACACATTTTACAAAATAACAAGGTCTACAAATGGACTCAAAATACACTTTTATCTTACACGAGTATTAATACTCCTCTTCCCTTTGATTTCAATTTCAAGCCAAACATCTGCAGCTCAAGTTGAAAGAAAGAGTATGTCCACACCAGTTTATACAATCCAACTAACAAAAAAATTAAAAGCAAGAAGATAAAATAGCGCATTTGAAGTAAACAAAATAAAATGTGCGCAGTTGCAGTTGAATTCTCCTGATACAATAAAAAAAAATCAAATTATACTGTTTTCGTAGGCCATGATGCTTGAGCTGACATAATTATTCCAACAATCACTCCAAACAACCCAAGGGCACTACCAAAGATCTCGATCACCAAAATCTTTACAAACAGGGATGAGTTTTGGGCATCGGACAAAGCACAGCTGCTTCCAATTATTCCTACACACAACCTGTTGCCAAAACAAGATCATAACAAGTACTATTCATATCATACACAGAAGCCCTCACTAGAGAAATTTCAATGGATTATGCCACAGCAAGAGTTGAGAAGACAAACCCGCAGACAAGGTTGGCAAAGCCCACAATGATCCCAGAAGCAAAGATGGCATATCCAGCTCTAAGTGATTCTGGTGCATATACCTGAGATGCTGGAACACTTTCTAGCTTTGTTTGTAAAATAATTGCAACAATAACACCATAAATTGCAACGGCTTCACAAAAAATTACACTGAAAATACACAAGAAAGTCATATCACTTCTATGCATGGCATGGTTCTATTCAAGAATACACCTTTGACAAAGATAAAATTGAAATTCAAGATACCATCATTATATAACAGACCATCCCCAAATCGAAAAACGGAAAAATAAAAGACATTTTGCAGTCAAGTCACACTAGTTAAAAGTTGCAATCAACTCAAAACTTCATTAAAACAAGTTACCTCAATATTCAACATTTTGAACATCACTAAATACAGAATTAGTTCTGTTCTCAATACAAAAACTTGGGAGGAACAACAATTTGTGTACAAATACACACCGGGGGTGTTCAAAAACCAATAATTCCATTCTCAAAGTGGATATTAAGGGGGAAGGAACATATATCTGTAAAACATCCTAACTTAAAGTTCAGTGTCAAAAATCAAAACACTGTCTTCCAACTCAATCATAACTTCTACACAAAGTCCGCTTCTTAAGATTAATAATGAAACAATAACTACTAGCACCTAAACTTAAAACCAAGGGCAGGCAAAAACCAACAGAATATTCCTAATCTGCAATCTATGTATACGACAGTGATAAAATCTATCTACTGAATTTCATCCTGTTATTAATGCTACTTTGACTGGCAGAACCCAGGATTAAAAAAAAAAAAAAAAAAAAAAAAAAAAGAGTTGTTAATCATGATAATATATTTGTCACAAGTGAAGCTGCTGCCACCCACACAATAGACGCTAACTCTCAAGTCAAACTTAGTTAAATATTTCATATCCATATTTCAAATTAACAAACTTCAATTCTAACCTGATTTCCCTAAGTTTTACTCCTAACAGTTTAAAATTTGAATCGATCAATTAACTAATACACTATCAAAGTCAAGTAAAAAATTTAATCTTTCAGATCAAGCAGTCAGTTAAGATCATAAACCAAGGAAAGCTTCCATTGAAAAAGACAACCAACACTTTTTTTTTTATTTGTTTCAATGCATTCGAAATTTAAACCCAATTTTTACAACAGCAAAAGACATGATTTTATTCTGTAACTAGACCAAGTTATCAAATAAAACTCAAGATTGTATTGAATTGAAGAAACAGTCAATGGATCACCAAAACCTAGATTTTATTATTTGTTATATACAAGCAAAATAAATCACCAATTGAACTAAATAATATAAAAATAGAAGAAAGCTAGGGTTAAGTGAAATTACAATAAAGTACCTGATGAGATTCTTGGAGGTGATACGCGGAGCCTTAATTGCCGCACCGATCAAACTACTCCCCGTTATGTAGATCCCCCTACCGATGATAATTCGCAAATAAGAACATAGATAAAAATAAAAATAAAAACAAAATAAGCGAATGTGTGTAAGAGAGAATAAAAGCAGGGTTACCAGGCGGCGCCGAGGACGGAGACGCCAATGGCGACAGCGATGCCGATGGCGGAGAAGGTGTATGGCGATATATTCACGAGCGCTCTTGCCCATGAGCTTGAATCTCCCAACGTTATGGACCCAGCCATTTTTTTTTTAAAATGAGATTTTTTGATCCGATTTGATAAAAATATGAAGAGTGATCGAAAGATTAAGAGAGTGGAGGTGGGAGTACAGCACGTGCGATCCATGCGTCAACTTTTGTTGGCATCTAAAATGGCCCTCTCCAAACGTCGCCGTATAAGTTGTCAACATTTTTCTCTGTGGGAAACTTTTATTAGTGCCCGAGTTTCCAAATTTAGTTTCTGTTCGGTACGGCTTCTTGAATAGAACTTTTGGAAGTTGAGTTTTTTTTTAATACGTCTTATAAAAATAGAGGTTTTGATAAATAACTGTTGGATATTTGGTTGTCAATTAAAAAAACTCTTTTAAATTATTAGATTGTTTGGTTATATAATATTGAAAATGTTTTTATATAATGAAATTACGAAAATAGATATATGAAATAAGTTTTTTTATAATCATTCAAATAGACAAATATGTTATTGCTTAAGAAATTGAAACACTTTGTAATCATATATAATGGTGTTCAAAAATCAAAACATATCAATAATAATTGGTCGATTACCGACTAGAGTTTCGTTGACGCAAATTTTTATAAAAGCATCAACAATAGTGTCATCCCAATCTGCCTTTAATCTTTTATGATTTTCCTCTACAACCTTTTCCATTGTATAACAAAAATATCTAATGTTATAATGCACATACAAATTTTTTAAAAAAAAAAAATCAAACATTCAATATAGAAAAATAAATAAAAATTTTGAAAGTTGACAAATTAAATATTCAAACAGACAGTAACTTTTGATGACAAATCAAACATTCAAACTTTATATTGAATGACAATTGATGAAAACAAATTTTACTTTCATTTTCAAATGATAATTTTTAAAAATTAGAAATAACAAGCCAACGAGAGACACCAACAAATAATAAATTGACGGTAATTTTTACTTTCTTTTTTAAATGATAATTTTTTGTAGAGAAATAGACATACCTAAAGAAATAACTTTGTTGATGGGAAGTTTTTTAAATTTTTTTTTATCAACACTTTAATCTTTTTGTTCCATAGGGTTTTATATATGAGAAGAGTATTGTGGAATTAATGAAATATTATTGGATATATTTGTCATTATATCAATTTAAAAAAAGCTCATTAGCCTCTACTACCAAAAGCCCAAATTTTAAGCTTTTGCTAGTAGAGGCAAAATAGCCTTTTTAATCTCTAGAAACTCCACTCAAAATATAACCAAACACTCTCAAAATTTTCGAAAAGAGCTTTTGCAATTAAAAAAAAATCTTTTGCCTATACTAAAAGTCATACCAAACCGGCACTTAGAATCTTATGCCCTTGCCACAGTCGGATAATATTTGGGAAAATGACACTTAACTACTCTACATATTATAGTAACAAGACTTTAATCCCTACAGTTTTAAAAACTAAAGCTTTAGTCCTCGTCTTTAAATATTTTCGTTAATATTAAGTAATTTTGCATGTGATATGTATTAAGGATTTGTATAACCCCTAAAACTGTCAAAGAAAGTAAAAGTTTATTTCGAATTAGATTAAAAAGGTGACTCAATTAACAAAAAAAATATATATTAAATAGCGAGGATTAAGCCTGGCATCGCGGCGTGAACACCCGACGTCGCGACGCGTACTGGAGAATTGTCTCTGATGTGGTTTTGGAATGTGAGTGTTGTGACGACGAAGGACTAGATTCGCGATGGGGAAAACAGAGGGGACTCACTACCTCGATCCTATTTGGTGGGAGTCACGACGCGCATCGCTTAGCATCATGACTCGTGAGGGAGTCGCGACGCCCAACCTTTGCTTCGCGACGCGGAGAACAAAGGTTGCTTACTACCTCACCTGATTTGGTGAGCGTTGCGACACCATATCCAGTGTCGCGATGCGCGACCAGATTTCTAGGATCAGTTTTTATCAATTCCAATTTTATCCTAAGATGTTATGTGGTACTTTAAGGGTCTCGAATAAGTATGTAAACACACATCAAGTCGTGTCATAAGCATAGAACATTAACCATGTATTGCATATGTTTTTCTATGCAATACGTCACCCACGCCGTAGACCACACCTGATTTACTGTAGCACATTCAGTGGAGTATTTACTCAAAATTTTGTTATGATTTTTAAATGGTTTTTCATTAAAGTTTATTGAACTTTGGTTTCATTTGTTTTGAGATAAGTTCTATACTAAAATGAGAGTTATGAATTAAACAGAAATAAATTTAATACAGATTGTTATCAGATACATGTTTTGAATATGAAAATGATTTCTAGACATGGTTTTCATGATTTTTGGGAGGCATGGGGAAAAACCCACCTCAGATGTAACTTTGTACCAATATGAAATTGACAGATATAGATATCGTGTGCATACATAGTTCAGAAACTATTATGGTTGATGTCTCTAGATCCTAGATTTTGAGTTAGGGGGTAGCATAGATTGCACCCTGATCCATATTGGCTTAGGAGACAGCGAGACGTAGCGCCCCAAGACCACCAGCTTATACGTAAGGGGGGACGCTCCCGAGTCCAGGTTAACAGCAGATCTCAGATATCAGAGATAGATAGTTTTTTTTTTTTTTAAAAAAAAAATGATTTCTCTCTATAGCTTGAAAGGAAAACCCGATTTATGTTTTATAAATTTAGAAGTGGTTTCTGTTGGATAATATGACCCATAGCGTCACTATTTGCACAGATCATTGTGTTGTTGTAGCAAATTAACTATGTAACAAGGAAATTGCACTCTCTTCATTTTGTGATTAGATCACCATAGACATATAAATGAAGAGAGGTCCTTATGATTAGTTCCTGGATTGAGATGATATGAGACAGTATCAGTCCACGAAGGATTAATCATTAAATATCCCTAGCCGTAGTATTATCGAGACTGGACATCGATAATGCGGAATAGGCTAGTATTGCACTTGTGCGCGTTGTGAGGGCACAACGGCATAGTTCTCATATATATAAGTATTGGATACTTGTGCAAGTGCGATAGGAGGTGTGTGTGTTTCACCGATGGTACGGGAAACAGCTTCGCTCTGGATAGACCCTTCGGAATCCCATTGGTATTATGACTAGGTGTCTATGGGAGGCCGAAATCAAGGTAGGTGTGTATAGTCTTAACCTGAGACTTACATCGCTAATACTTACGACAATCGGTAAACTTTGGTTTTGGTGGTGGGGGATCTTAACTGGTTCTGTGTTCACCTCTTCTGGGTTTATCAGGAATCGTAGTGTATTGGATGTGATGTCAAGACGGAAGTGTCACTCCAGTCATAATGGAGATGATGTCACGCAGGATACGGTATTAGTGCTCTTAAGTGATGCGCATCCAATCGTGATATTATGACCAGGTCATGAATATCCGATTATAGAGACTAGTTACCAGACATCCGATATGTGTTTCGGACGGGGCAGACACTTATCCAGCCCCAGCCCTAGCACGTGATTATCCGATACTGGGCCGATATGCACAATACATTAGTATACTACGCTTGATACAGATCTTATATTCTTTAATGGATATGTCCGGAGAGAATTGGTAGACTTGGTGCTTTGCTAGGAGTCGACCTTGTCTCGTAAATCGGTAGAACGTAGTACTTGGTACGTACGTGATTCGGATACTCCGACGACCGTATTTACTGCCAGATTATCCGGGGATCTCATGGGTCGCTTCCCGATAATCCACCGATGACGCACAACTCGCACTCTTGAATAATCTGGGATTATATAGAAGAGAGAGAAAATTAATCTAGGATTAATTACGGAGATATTTTATCTAGGATAAAATATCGTCTAGAGAGAGATAACGATTAATTGGAATTAATCGGTAAATAATATATTCGATATATTAAACGAAATTAGATTTCGACGCGGAATTAAAATTAGATTTTAATTCGGGCAAACGAGTTAATTTAGAATTAATTCGTTAGCGACGTAAATAATAATTTCGCTAGCCGTAATTATTCGATTTAATTAACGTCGCGACGTAAGCTCGGTATTTCGGAAATATCGAACCCGAACGCGTGAGTGCACGTGGGCCCACTTTCATTTGGAAACGTGTGGGGCCCACATGACACATGTCATTTATGCATTATTTAATTCTAATGCATTGCATGAAGATTGTGTACAATACACTCAATGGTTTTGCATGGAGTTTGAGTGTTTGACACTCTAATGCCATGCATGTTGTGTCATAAGTTTATTATTTATTTAATAAACATTATGGCATAAATATAAATTGATTTTTGGTAAATCATTTTAAAATAACACAATTTCATCTCTCTCAAAACTCTCTCTTCTCACGCCCAAATGAAGAAATTCTTGGACTGGTTTGGAACCAGAAATGGCGTGACTTTAGGGAAGCAAAAGTGGATTTTCATGGTGAAAAATCAAGTGCTAGCACACTTACAAGTCTTGCGAAGGTGGTAGGGAGGTTCGACCATGAGACGGGATCCATCCGACGAAGCTAGGAGCTCCGTTTCTTCACTCAAATTTCTGTTTTGCAGGGACAGTGGACTGTTGCAGTTTGGCGTGAAGGGCAGTGCGTTTTTGGCTTCATTCGTCTCAAATCGACTCAACCGATCAATGTGAGTATTCCGCTACCTCCGTTGATGTGTTCACGCATTATTCATGTCTTGATTTGATCTTGGGACCTTAGAATAAACCAACAATGGCATCAAGAGCTAATGTTGCAAGCATGAAAAATGTAGGGCTTAAAATTTGGGTAAATGTTTGTTGAGCATGATTTGAATAAATTGATTGTTTGAGTATGCTTATAACATGTTTATTGCATTTTGGTTGGACCAATTTGTTGAAAATTGATTTGGAATAATTTTCCCAAAAATATTGATGTTGGCCGAATGTAAAGTCATTTGGATTCTTGGAATTTTTTCATTTTAATTCATTGGATGAGTTATAATGATAAGGATGATGTTAATTTGAAGTCAATTTGATTGATTTTGATTGAACAAAAATCCCCAATTTCCTTACCTTGGCCGAATATAATAGCCCTTTAATGTCTTGGTAATTTTGATTTTATGAACATTGGATGTGTATGAAATCATTCGGGAAGTTAATACGTTGTCGATTGTGTAATTATCGGATTGAATTCAAATCGGACAAAATAACCTTCCTTGGCCGAGACGAGACTTAAAAGCATGTAAATGGGTTTGATTTTTCATTATGTGTGTTTGACATGTAATAATGAATTAAGAATTAAGTATGATTAATTGGACTAATTTGGTGTTCGGAAATATTGATTTAGTTATTAATCATCGTAATGCACTTTAGGTAATTAAATTGCGTAATTGGATTAGTGTAATTTAATTATTTAGGCTTAAATTGGATTTGGGCTTGAATTGTTGTAATTGGGCCTTTGGGCTTGATTTATCAAGTTTGGTTTAGGCCAATGGATTGGATCCAATTGGGCCCAAAACCTTAACCATAAAGCCCAATTGCGACTAATGAACCTTTAATGTTTAATTGGGCCTAATGGGCCGAAATTGATTTCTAAGGCATTTTGGGTGATTCCACTTTGGGCTTTGGTTGCCGAAGCCCATGCCTAAAGAAATTAATTAAAGCCCATTGGACTTAATTGAATTGACGTTGGACGTTAATCGGGCTTTGAGTCCCGACGCGATTGATTTGGAATTTAAATCGTAAAGGTTTATTAAATAAAGTGTAATTTTAATTTGAATTGAATAATGAATTAGTATTAAATACATGTTAAATTTGATTTAATGATGTAGTTTAATTTAATTCATGAATTCGTACTTTGAGTACTTATTCGCAAAAACGAGTTTGACTCGAACAAAATCAAATCGTTGTTTGAACATTGGATGATCACTTAATTATCAGATTAATTAATTTGATTAGATTGATTGATAGCATGCTTATGTGTGTGAATACGTGGTTGTGTTGAATGAATAATGTATATCGGATGGATATTAGATGGGTGGGCAATTTTAGAAATTGTTGTAATAAATTCGATTTATTAATTGGACCTGCGTGTCCAGCCTTATCACCTTCTTTCTCTTTGTATTCTCTTCTCACCTATTCCCCTCTATGTATATGAGGTTTCTTTAGAAGTGTAGTGTAACGGGTAGAAGTAGTACAAGTGCTAGCTTGAGTGAGAAAGGGAGAGATTTGATCTAGGATCAATGTGTTAAGTATCCATCCGCATATCATTATTATTTTATTTCATACTCGCTTTATTATGTATTTAGAATGCATGTTTAAGGGTGTATGATGATGAGACCTTAACAAAGATAATTAAATTGGTAGCCAATTTGCACGCGAAAATCCCTCAATCTATATTAAGCAAATATCCTTCCATTGAATGATTCTTGTTCAAGATCCGAAGTTGGCATTGGTTGTTTTTGACCAAAGTCAAGACCTTTGTCAATCAAGGATGTACTTGAATCATGAGAGTTTTGTTGCATATCGGTGTCTTGTCCAAATCGTGATTTTTATTGGCCAAAGTCAGATCACTTTTTGTCCAATGACATTGATTACGAAACTTTCCTCGTCAATGGGTCCCGCTTAACTGGAATCATTAGGTTTGTTTTTGGCCAAAGCCAAGGCCTAGATGATTCGGAGGATAGGGTTAGGAAAATGTATGGATACATTGACATTATACATATGTTTCGGACTTGGATGTCCACCTAACCGGATCTAGGAATTGGATGAGATCCAATTGATCTGTGAGATCTACCTAGTTAAATAGCATACAGCTTTTTATTGGCCAAAGTCAGGTTGTGTGTTATTTAATAGGATCCTAGCCCACTAGGAAACACGGTTTCCCGAGTACTCCACAGAGGGTTAGAGGCTCGACGAAAAATAGTGGGAGGCAAGTATTGAATTTGCAACATTCGTTCGAATACTCGCTAAACACGCTCATTTTATTTTACTCGTCATATTATTAAAAGTATTAGTTGGACTAATATTTTATGTTGTTTTAAATTATATATATAGTTGGACTATATACAAACTCATTCAATATATAGTTGATTTTATAATTGGATTATAGTAATCAATATAATTGAATAAAATGATAGTTGATTTTATAATGGATTATAGTAATCAATATTAAAATTATAGTTGATTAAATAATTGGATTATTGTAATCATTATAATAAATAGTACCTTATTAAATTGATTAAATAGTTGGACTATTAAAATCAAGAAAGAATTGAAAGGTTGAATATTTAAAATATATAATCCTTGGATTAAATGTTTTAAATGATTTAATTTTCAATTGGGAATTAATAATAGGTTAATTTATTTGATAAAATAACTTATTATGACTAAGCCCATAATTAAGCAAATAGTAGAGCATAAAGTCTTTGGAAGATTTATGTGATGATGACTTTAGTGCTTAATTAATATACTTATAATAAATCTATCTTTAGATTTAAAAGTATTAAAATTGCAATTAATAATTCTTGGAGAATTAATTGACTATTCTAGTGGAGAAAAGTCAAAGTTTGCAATTGGGCATGTAGCACAAGGTGCACATCGTTTCGATATTCCGAACCCAAGGCTTGGCCAAAGGTTTGTGAAATATTGAAAAGGATAATTGACATATCCAAAGTGACTACCATTTGGATATGGAAGACACGAAGGAATTAAAGAAGGGCGAGGCTCTAACTTTAAAAATATTTGTCAAAGTTATGTTACTACTAGTATTGAAATTGGATTTTAAATACTTAGTGTGGTACATAATAAATATATGTATTGACGTTCAGAATCCGCTGTGAGCTGGATACTGGCTTCAAGCCGAGATTTCTCTGCGAATTGGAAACGGGACGAAAGTCGCTGTTTCGACCGTAGATACCTAAGTTTAGGAACTACCCTTTGGGTATGTACTTAAATTAGGAAATGTTATAATGTAACTAGTTTGACTAGAGACATTATCTCTATATCAGTGTTTAATCGATGCGGATAAAACCTTTATATTCTAGAACACTAAAGTGTTTCATTATATAAAGATGATACTGAGATAAATACATTGGATGTAAATAACAAAATTTATATTTTGAATATAATAAAATCTCAAACATATAAAATGACAAATAAATAGCTCAAATTGATTTGATCAATAGAGACTTATTTGTGGCATTGTTGTCTGGGACACACAATTAAACAAGACTCGTATATCCACACTTTTGTAGAGTGGGTACTAGGACTGATTTGACTATTCAAATAAGGTCTACGAATCTAGTTTATTAGGTAAAATACCTAAAATACTATTTACTTGGTAATAGTAAAAGGGCCACCGATCTGTTAGCCCTATTCATGGTGAAGTAAGTGGGCCCATATCTAGCTAGGCTAGATGTGAACATGAATATTTCGTGACCTTAACGGATGTGACATCACGTTGTGGTTATGTGTTTCTTTTGAAGAACACAGATCGGAAACTTTAGAGTTTCGACACGAAGTAGTAGACAAACAGATCGGCTATAGTGTTATTCCGCCACGGTAATACCGTAATGGAAAATACTTAAGCAGTAAGTTTCATACGTACATGAAAGAGTACGGTATTCTCTTCAGATGAGGACTTGATAAGGTTTATCACGAGTCGCTCTGAGCTACTATTTCCTTCAACAGGATATGTATTAACAGTGCAAAACTTATTTAGAATAAGGTTCCATATAAATCTGTTTGACAGATATCATATAGGATATGAACAGGGAAGAAACGAGGTTTCTCATTCCTGATAATTTGGGTATGCCAGGCATAGCGTTTGGATGATACCAAACTAAGGACCCAAATTGGATAAGTGCCAATATAGGTTATCCTAAGGGAAACCTTAAGTATAGTACTTGTAAATCCCACATGAGAACAATGTAATTGTTGCTCACCATGCGGTTTTCCTGAGAGGAATACCGATATGCAGTGGTCAGTGGGAGGATAGTGATACTCGATGAAAATCGGAGAGTAATACTGTTCAAGGCACGAAGTCCTTAATGGAACACAAATAGTTCATCTATGATGAAACTATACCATTAATCTTCAAATACACAAGAACTTCGTAGATCGGATAGAGTCAGAAAACAACCTAGGGTATGGGTTTCTGATCTCACCTCATAAAGATGTCAATCTTATGGAGGTGTACCATCCGACTACGTTTTGAGGAAGGAAGTGATACGAGGTATCGACTCCCTGTTATGGCAAAGTGCCATGAATCCGAAATGGATTCCATGTATAACAACTATTTTGGATACTAGTTGTTGTACCACAAGGCATTGTGCCTATGGTACATTAAACGTCTTCAAGGAAGACATACATGGAAGGCAACATACCAACGTACAAAGCTAGGCTTTTGACGGAAAGGTATCGTTATCAACATTGTGTTAATAACGGTTCAACCTTTTACCTGTTGCCATGGTAAATCCATTTTGAAGATGCTTGTTGATAACTGTATATTTCATTTATGAAATTTGTCAGTTACAAATCAAAATCGCTTTCCTGAAAAGGAAACCTTTTGGAGGATGTTTACAACATCCTGACGATTTTGTATAACCGACAAACAAGGTTTGCGGGTTATTCGATCCATGTTTGGATTGATGCAAGCATAAGGTTCTTGGAACTGTCGTTTTGAAATAATCATAATGGTTTATGATTTGACTCAAAACGAAATAATTCTTGTATATAAGGAGGTTAGTGGGAGAGCGCACTGACAGTGAAATTCCCATAAAGCAATTGTTGAAAGCTTGGCTTTCAATAGAAATTCTCCGTAGAATTCTGGGAGTAACAACCTTTATTAGAGGAATAAAGATCTACTGGGATAGATTTGGAGTTGTTAACACTCTCTGGGAAATTGTACATTTAAAATGTACTTGTATTGGTGTCTCATACGCTTCGAGCATATGGAGTCACAATCAGGTCAATCCAAGTGACAGTCACTGGATTGAAGTTAAGAACATCTGTTAGTATCTCTGAGAACTAAAGATGCTATCTTACTATGGAGAAGGAGAACTTGAAGTGACTGGGATCACTGCTGCAAGTTTCCAAACATTAAATACTATGGTACTATAAAGTTTGAATAACGGGACAGTGAGCTGGAAATCTTCCAAGCAAGATAACTGTTGCCGAATAAACAACAAATGCGGATTATTGCTGCAGCTGAGGCAGCAATAGCAAGAAGCCATTTGGATCGAAAATAAATCTAATTAGATTAGATATAGTTCTGTTAGCAGCTGAGCTAGGCGTCAGCACAGGCTAAGGAATTAAAGGTCTCATCGACGATCCAGATATATACTTCTATATCATCTGATTCGTTCGGATCATACATCGTGGCGATGTGATGATCGTATAAATCGCGTCAAACGATAATCGAACAAATCCGCTGACGAAAACCTTTCCTCAGCAATTTGAGCGAACCTTACATAGTTCGGGTGTAGGACACTCGAGTGACTGGCTATGTGCCAAGTGGGAGATTGTTGGATAAATGACCCATAGCGTCACTATTTGCACAGATCATTGTGTTGTTGTAGCAAATTAACTATGTAACAAGGAAATTGCACTCTCTTCATTTTGTGATTAGATCACCATAGATATATAAATGAAGAGAGGTCCCTATGATTAGTTCCTGGATTGAGATGATATGAGACAGTATCAGTCCACGAAGGATTAATCATTAAATATCCCTAGCCGTAGTATTATCGAGACTGGACATCGATAATGCGGAATAGGCTAGTATTGCACTTGTGCGCGTTGTGAGGGCACAACGGCATAGTTCTCATATATATAAGTATTGGATACTTGTGCAAGTGCGATAGGAGGTCGTGTTTCACCGATGGTACGGGAAACAGCTTCGCTCTGGATAGACCCTTCGGAATCCCATTGGTATTATGACTAGGTGTCTATGGGAGGCCGAAATCAAGGTAGGTGTGTATAGTCTTAACCTGAGACTTACATCGCTAATACTTACGACAATCGGTAAACTTTGGTTTTGGTGGTGGGGGATCTTAACTGGTTCTGTGTTCACCTCTTCTGGGTTTATCAGGAATCGTAGTGTATTGGATGTGATGTCAAGACGGAAGTGTCACTCCAGTCATAATGGAGATGATGTCACGCAGGATACGGTATTAGTGCTCTTAAGTGATGCGCATCCAATCGTGATATTATGACCAGGTCATGAATATCCGATTATAGAGACTAGTTACCAGACATCCGATATGTGTTTCGGACGGGGCAGACACTTATCCAGCCCCAGCCCTAGCACGTGATTATCCGATACTGGGCCGATATGCACAATACATTAGTATACTACGCTTGATACAGATCTTAATATTCTTTAATGGATATGTCCGGAGAATTAGGAGACTTGGTGCTTTGCTAGGAGTCGACCTTGTCTCGTAAATCGGTAGCGTAGAAGTAGTACGTAGTACTTGGTACGTACGTGATTCGGATACTCCGACGACCGTATTTACTGCCAGATTATCCGGGGATCTCATGGGTCGCTTCCCGATAATCCACCGATGACGCACAACTCGCACTCTTGAATAATCTGGGATTATATAGAAGAGAGAGAAAATTAATCTAGGATTAATACGGAGATATTTTATCTAGGATAAAATATCGTCTAGAGAGAGATAACGATTAATTGGAATTAATCGGTAAATTAATATATTCGATATATTAACGAAATTAGATTTCGACGCGGAATTAAAATTAGATTTTAATTCGGGCAAACGAGTTAATTTAGAATTAATTCGTTAGCGACGTAAATAATAATTTCGCTAGCCGCAATTATTCGATTTAATTAACGTCGCGACGTAAGCTCGGTATTTCGGAAATATCGAACCCGAACGCGTGAGTGCACGTGGGCCCACTTTCATTTGGAAACGTGTGGGGCCCACATGACACATGTCATATTATGCATTATTTATTCTAATGCATTGCATGAGATTGTGTACAATACACTCAATGGTTTTGCATGGAGTTTGAGTGTTTGACACTCTAAGCCATTGCATGTTTTGTGTCATAAGTATTATTTATTTAATAAACATTATGGCATAAATATAAATTGATTTTTGGTAAATCTTTTAAAATAACACAATTTCATCTCTCTCAAAACTCTCTCTTCTCTCACGCCCAAATGAAGAAATTCTTGGACTGGTTTGGAACCAGAAATGGCGTGGACTTTAGGGAAGCAAAGAGTGGATTTTCATGGTGAAAAATCAAGTGCTAGCACACTTACAAGTCTTGCGAAGGTGGTAGGGAGGTTCGACCATGAGACGGGATCCATCCGACGAAGCTAGGAGCTCCGTTTCTTCACTCAAATTTCTGTTTTGCAGGACAGGGACGGGACAGTGGCTGTTGCAGTTTGGCGTGAAGGGCAGTGCGTTTTTGGACTTCATTCGTCTCCAAATCGACTCAACCGATCAATGTGAGTATTCCGCCTACCTCCGTTGATGTGTTCACGCATTATTTCATGTCTTGATTTGATCTTGGGACCTTAGAATAAACCAACAGTTTCACTATTTCTGAGCATCTGTTAATACTTTTGTTTTCTTTTTCAGTTTTTATAGCTCCATTCACTGAGTTCTTAGAACTCACCCCCTACTCAATTGTTTTGCAGGACCATTCCATTGGTGAGTCACAACCATATTTTGGAAACATAGACAGGGACAAGGGCAACACTTGCAGTCACTAGTAATGGGGTCCATCATGCAGACCTAAATTCACACGAAATGTAGTTCCTTTTATTTTCTTTTGATGTATGTGGACATGTTTATGCTTGTCAAAGTACTAAACTATGTATGTTCATTATGGTTATGTTGTATCACAGATTCAAAATGTGTGTGCATGCATATTATTAAAGTAGAAGTTATTTAAGATAAGAGAATGGCAGTATTTCTTGTTAATAGTCAGTGGTTTAGGTGGCAATGAATCTGTCATCTGCCGGTAGCTTCCCAGATCGGGGATGTTACAAAGATGGTATCAGAGTATGGTCTAGGGAGTCAGTGACTACAGTGGAAGAATGTGTTAGGGTTGGTGCTCGGAGTGCCAATCCGGATCGTATTCATGTCCGATTCATGAATACGAACAATTCATTTTTCCATAATATTACTTATTTATAGTAGTACTTCTTGCTTTTATATACATATTCGATCTAATTATGATTAGATTGAAACTAAATATGATTTAGTGATATGTATATATTAGACAATGACCTGATAATATACAATATAGTGCGCAGTTACAAGTAATTTGTAATTGACATTGAGAAGTGTCACTACTAGAAGTATGTTATCAAATAAAGTTTCTGGTCAAGATTTACTAACACAGGTCGGTTAGTAAAATCCGCTGAGACCAGTACATGTCGTATATCGAGACTTAGTCCGATGGTTTATCCTAATGAACCATGAGTCTGGAGAGACTCGTATAGACGTGTAGGTATTTATATTGGATAAACACTGAACGACTCACTGAAGATTTCCTAATATATGGTACACCAATGTCAATAGGAATCTTCTCGGGTCAAGTGAGCATATTGATCATTTAACTTGAGATACCATTGTGGATGTATGAGGTATCCTCCATATTTTGATGGCAGTCACGTCACCGATCTATTTAGGTCAAACCTCCGCCTGTTCGTTGGGTGTGGACTGATCCTTAGGATATCATGTGCGTATCAAGATAGGATCCGCCAGTTCTGTGTACAGAGCATATGTATTCAATATGCAATTAGCAATCTGTTAAATTCATGGGCTCGTGGTACAGTTGTTGGGTTTCTAGGTTTAATCCCAAGATCAAAATAAGCATAGAAATGTGAATGAATAATCAAAGAAGAGTGGCGGAAACACACTTACATTGATCGGCTTTAGGATGCGTCAAACAACAAAATTTTCCCACTAGGTTCGGCCAAGGTGGTCCAAGGAAGAAGATGATCAAGCTCCAAGCTTTGTGTGGATTCCAAGCTCTCAAGTTAGTTTCCCTAACACCTTGATATGATTCCTTTGATGTGTGTGCTAGCACTCAAAAATTGCCACAATTTTTGATCTTGTTCTTGCAAACTTTCGGCCAAGTGAAGAACAAGGGGGAGAAGAAAATTGCTTCAATTTTCGGTCATTGAGGAGAGAGTGGAGACTTGTGTAATTGTTTTTAAAAAATAATTAATTGATATACCAAATATTGGTTTGGTAAAAGTCATTCAAGGCATGACTTTGGAGTGTAAAAGAAGTCATCAACAACTTCACCTAAACCCATCCACCAAAAGCAACTTAAGGTGACAAGTGAAGTGACATGTGATGTGACATATGGGCCCCACTCGATTCAAAATGCGAGTGGGCCCGCAGACACTCTCGGGCTCGGGTTCGCTACTTCCGAATTAATGAACTTCCGTCGCGAAGTAATTAAATCGAATTTAATTAAATAATTATGCCTAGCAAAATTACTATTCACATCGCTAACGAATTAATTCTAAATTAACTTGTTTGCCCGAATTAAAATATAATTTTAATTCTGCGTCGAAATCTAATTTCGTTTAATATATCAAATTAATCTTTCTTTCTCTTCAAATAGTACTTTATCCCAGATAAAGTCTCTCCGCAATTAATCCCAGATTAATTATGCTCGAATCATACGTCATCGGTGAATCTTCGGGAAGCGACCAAAGAGATCCCTGGATATGTTGGCAGTAAATTCGGTCATCGGACTATCCGAACACGTACGTACAAAGTACTACATTTTTACCGATTTACGAGACAAGGTTGGCTTCTAGCAAAGCGCCATGCCTACCCAATTCTCCAAAAATATTCTTAATGGAATATACGATCTATATCAGGCGTAGTATACTTAGTATTATGTATTGCGATCCAGTATCGGATGTCACATGCAAGGCTTGGGGCTGGAATAGTGTCTGCCCCGTACGAAGCATATATCGGATCACCAGCAACTAGTCTCTTTATTATCGGATAATCATGACCTAGTTATATTATCTCAATGGTTGCAACCCTTAGAGAACGAGTTCTGTATCCCCACGTGATCATCATCTCTATATGACTGAAGTGATACTTTTTGGAGTTCTACGGCCACGAAGATCGAATACAAAGTAAAAAATAAGTGTGAATACAAATCGAGGAAGTTGCGGAATACTCACATCGATCGGTTGAGCGACGCGACAACGAACAAAAATTAATTTTCTGCCAACTGGAAGTCACGGCAGTGAGCTGCTGTTCATCTCCATTTTCGGTCTTCATCTTCCTCCATGAAAGCTCCAAGCTTTGTGAGATGATTCCAAGCTCATGGGTGGACTTCCCTATCACCTTCGCATGTCTCTCGGAGTGCTAGCTCTTGATGTTTTTGCCACAAAAACATCACACTTTGCTTCCATTTTTCTTCCATTTTCACGGTCAAACCAGAAGAAAAATGGCCTGTTGGCCGAATGAGAGAGATGAAGATTTTGGCTCCCAACATTGTGAGAAGAGAGATAGAATTAGAAAATGTGTAATGGTTAATTGATTTCTAAAATCAATTCAACATATACCAAATAATAAAATAATAATATATGTCATTCAAGCTTTCAAAAGCTTTCCAACCACTTCCATCAAGTCGCATCACTCAATCAATCAAGTGACAAGTTGTCACATCACTGAAAGTGACTAATGATTTGACGCTTGATGCGACTAGCGATTTCACGCATGGTTTGACTTGCGTGCTGCACTCGAATTCGAAATGCGAATGCGCTCGCAAACAAACTCGGGCTCGGGTTCGCTAATTCCAAATTAATGAATTTTCCGTTGCGACGTAATTAAATGATTTTGCCTAGCTAAATCACTATTCACGTCGCTAACGAATTTATTCTAAATTAATCCGTTAGCCCAAATTAAAATCTAATTTTAATTCCGCGTCAAAATCCAATTTGATTAATATATCGAATATATTAATTTATCGATTAATTCCAAATTAATCATTTTCTCTCTTTCTATGATATTTTATCCCAGATAAAATATCTCCGCAATTAATCCTAGATTAATTTTCTCTCTCATCTAATTAATCCCAGATTAATTAAAGTGTGAGTCATACGTCATCGGTGAATCTTCAGGAAGCGATCCATGAGATCCCCGGATATGTTGGCAGTAAATTCGGTCGTCGAACTATCCGAAAACGTAAGTACCAAGTACTACGTTTATACCGATTTACAAGACAAGGTTGGCTTCTAGCAAAGCGCCATGCCTACCCAATTCTCCAGAAATATCCTTATAGGAATATAAGGATCTATCATGCGTAGTATACGTAGTATTGCGTATTTTGATCCAGTATCGGATGATCACATGCAAGGATTGAGGCTAGTACAGTGTCTGCCCCGTACGAAGCATATATCGGATGACGAGCAACTAGTCTCTTTATTATCGGATAATCATGACCAAGTCATATTATCCCGATGGTTGCAACCCTTTAGAGAACCAGTTCTGTATCCCTACGTGATCATAATCTCCATATGACTGGAGTGATACTTCCGTCTCGACATCACATCTAACACACTACGATTCTCAATATACCCAGCAGAGGCATACAAAGAACCTGTTAAAGCCCTGGACGACCAAAATCAAAGTATATTGATTATCGCAAGTATTAGAGGTGCAAGTCTCAGGTTAAGACCAAATACACCTACCCTGATTTCGGACTTCCATAGACACATAGTCATACTACCAATGGAATTTCGAGGGGGTCTATCTAGAGCGAAGCTGTTTCCTGTACCATCGGTAAAACACAACTTCCTATTACACTTGCATGAGTATCATATACCCAAATATATGAGAACTATGTCGTTGTGCCCTCACAACGCGCACAAGTGTAATACTAGTTTTTTTACGCATTTATAGATGTCCAATATCGATAATGCTCTGACTAGGGATATTTAATGATTTATCCTTCGTGGACTGATACTGTCTCATATCATTCTCAATCCAGGAACAAATCATAAAGACCTCCTATCATTTATACATCTTGGTGATCTAATCACAAATGATAAGAGAGCAATCTCATTTGTCACATAGTTAATTTGTACAACAACACCATGATCTGTACAAATAGTGACGTTATGGGTCATAACTGTCCAATAATCTCCCACTTGGCCTATAGCCAGTCACTCGAGTGTCTGACACCCGAACTATGTACGGTTGGCTTAAACTGTTGAGAAAAGGCTTTCGTCAGTGGATTTGCATGATTATCATCTGATGCGATTTATACGATCATCACATTGCCACGATGTATGATCTGAACGAATAAGATGAATATCGAAGTATATATCTGGATCGTTGATGAGACCATTAATTCTTTAGCCTGTGCTGTAGCCTAGTTCAGCTGCTAATAGAATTATATATAATCTAATTAGATTTATTATCGACCCAGAGGGCTTCTATTGCCACCTCAGCTGCAGCAATAACCCACATTTGTTGTTTATTCGGTAACAATATCTTGCTTGGAAGATTTCCAGCTCACTATACCGTTATTCAAACTGTATAGTACCGTTTGCGACTTGTAGTCTTTTTTATCGGTTTAGGAAACTTGCTACAATGATCCTAGTCATTTCAAGTTCTTCTTCTCCATAGTTAAAGATAGCATCCTTAGTTCTCTAAGATACTAACAGATGTTCTTAACTTCAATCCAGTGACTATCACATGGATTGGCCTGTTTGTTAATCCATATGCTCAAAGCGTATGAGACACCAGATCGCGTACATTTTTCAATGTACGATTTCTCGGAGAGTGTTAACAACTTTAAATCTTTCCCAGATTTTCTTTATTCCTATAATAAAGGTTGTTTCTCCCAAGAATTCTACGAAGAATTTTCATGAAAGCCAAGCTTTCACCGATTGTTTTATGGGAATATCATTTCCAAGAAATGACATATTATCATTATTTATAGGACAACCACTGTCAGTGCGCTCCCACTAACCTTCTTATATACACAAGAATCATTTTCGTTTTGAATTAAATCATAAACTATTATGATTACATCAAAATGATAATTCCAAGAACTCAATGCTTGCTTCAATCCAAACATGGATCAAATAACTTGCAGACCTTGTTTGCTAGTTATGGTACGACAAAACCGATAGGATGTTGTAAACATCCTCCTAAAGGTTTCCGTTTAAGGAAAACGATTTTCCCGTCCCGTTCAGCTGTCATATTTCATAAATGAAACATGCATCATTAGCAAGCATTATCCAAATGGATTTACCATGGCAACAGGTAAAATGTTTCGTCGTAATCAACACAATATTGATAACGATACCTTTCCGCTAAAAGCCTAGCTTTATACGTTGATATGTTGCCATTCATGTATGTCTTCGTTGAATACTTATATAGTACCAATAGGCACTATGCCTTTCGGTACATCAACTAGTGTCCAAACTAAGTTGATATACATGGAATCCATTCTGGATTCATGGAACTTTGCCATAATAGGGAGTCGATACTTTGTATCACTTCCTCATACGTATTCAGTTGGTATACCTTAATAAGATTGACATCTTTATGAGGTGAGATCAGAAACCCATACCCCAGGTTATTTTCTAACTCTCTCCGACATACGCGGTTCTTGTGTATTCGAAGATTAATGGTATAGTTTCATCCTTGATGAACTATTTGTGTTCCATTAGGATTCGGTGCCTGGAACAGTATTACTCCGATTTTCATTGAGTTTTACTATCCTCCCACTTACCACTGCATATCGGTATTCGTATTAGGAAAATCACATGGTGAGCAACAATTAAATTGTTCTCTTGTGAGTTGTATAAGTACTATACTTTGGTTTCCCTAGGATAACCTAAAATTGGCACTTATCCAATTTGGGTTCAAGTTTGGTATCATCCAAACATATGCCCGGCATTCCAAATATTCAGGAATGAGAAACCTAGTTTCTTTCCTGTTCATATATAATATGATATCTGTCAAAGAGACTTTTATGGAACCTTATTCAAAATAAGTTGAGCACTGTTTATGCTTATCCGTTGAAGGAAATGGTAGCTCAGAGCGACTCATGATTAACCTTATCATGTCCAACAAAATTTGGTTTATCTGATTCGGACACACCGTCTAATTGACGTGTTCCGGGAGGAGTCTTATTGAAAGAATACTATACTCTTTCAAGTATATTAGAAACTTATTGCTTAAGTATTTTCATCATGGTCTAACCGTGACGATTTAATACTTTATCCGATCTGTTTGTCTATTTCGTGTCGAAACTGTAAAAGTTTCTGATTTATGTTTCAAAAGAAACACATAACCATAACGTGATGCCACATCCGTAAAGGTCACGAAATATTCATATCCATCTCTAACCTAGCTAGATATGGGCCTACTTTCTTCACTATGAACTAGAGCTAACAGATCGGTGGCATTTACACTTTTACCAAGTAAATGCGTTTTAGGCACTTTGCCCAATAAACTAGATTCGTAGACTTTTATTTGAATAGAATCAAATTTGTCCGAGTATCTGTTGGACAGTTATGACCCATAGTGTCACTATTTGTACAGATCATGGTGTTGTTGTACAAATTAACTATGTGACAAGGAGATTGCGCTCTTATCATTTGTGATTAGATCACCTACATGTATAAATGATAGGAGGTCCCTATGATTAGTTCTGGATTGAGATGATATGAGACAGTATCAGTCCTCGAAGGATTAATCATTAAATATCCCTAGTCGTAGTATTATCGAGACTGGACATGATAATGCAGAATAGACTAGTATTGCAATTGTGCGCGTTGTGGGAGCACAACGGCATAGTTCTCATATATTTAAGTATTGGATACTTATGCAAGTGTGATAGGAGGTTGTGTTTACCGATGGTGCGGAAACAACTTCGCTCTGGACAGACCCCTCGGAATTCCATTGGTAGTATGACTATGTGTCTATGGAAGTTCGATATCAGGGTAGGTGTATTTGGTCTTAACCTGAGACTTGCATCGCTAATACTTGCGACAATCGATATGCTTTAGTTTTGGTCGTCCAAGGCTTTAACCGGTTCTGTGTATGCCTCTGCTGGGTATATTGAGAATCGTAGTGTATTGGGTGTGATGTCAAAACGGAAGTATCACTCCAGTCATAGTGGAGATTATGTCACGTAGGATACGATACTAGTGCTCTTAAGAACTGCAGTCATCGGGATATTATGACTTGGTCATGTATATCCGATAATAGAGACTAGTTACCAGACATCTGACATGTGCTTCATACGGGGCAGACACAGTTCCAGCCCCAGGCCTAGCACGTGACATTTGATACTAGATCGCAATACGCAATACTACGTATACTACGCCTGACATAGATTATATATTTCAGTAAGAATATTTCTTGAGAATTGGGTAGGCACGGTGCTTTGCTAGAAGCCAACCATATCTTGTAAATCGGTAAGCACGTGGTACGAGGTACACACGTATTCGGATAATTCGATGACCGTATTTACTGCCAACATATCCAGGGATCTCTTGGGTCGCTTCCCAAAGATTCACCGATGACAGTTGATTTAATTAGAATTAATCTGGGATTAATTAAGAGAGAGAATTAATCTGGGATTAATTAAGAGAGAGAAAATTAATCTGGGATTAATTGAGGTATTATTTAATCTGGGATTAAATGTGTTCGGAAGAGAGAGAACGCGATTAATTTGGAATTAATCGGTAAAATAAATTTAATAGTTAAATTTGATTTTCTATTTTATTTATTCGTATGGGCTAAAATTAATATATCGGATATATCAATATGAATTGGATTTCATTACGAAATTAAAGTCGGACTTTAATACGAGCGAACAAATTAATTTAGAATTAATTCGTAAACGACGTTCGTAATTTATTTGCGAGGCATCATTATTTAATTAAATTAGATTTAATTATTTAACGACGAAAGTTCGTTTAATTGGATTAACAGATCCGAGCCGCGGCAAATGTTCGTAGAGACATTTTGAATTTTGAATTCAAAATGGTGGGGCCTCACTTCAACATGTCACACATGTGAATTGGTGGTTGGAAAATGGTTGGCATTTATGCCAAAACCACTTTATTTCCAACTACTTGGTTTAGGTGAAACCAAGACTCCAACTACATGGTTTTGGTGAAAAGGGTAAATACCCTTTAACAAAACCATAGCCCTCTCTCTCTCTTGACTTGTGTAATAAACCACTTGAAACAAATGAAAACCCTAATACTAAGCAAAATGGGCGTGAACCTCTCCTTCCCTCTCTTTGATTTTGTGGCAAAATCAAGTTAGCTAGCACTTCAACAAATCAACAAAGGTGATAGGGAAACCACTTCAAGAGTTGGAATCAACACTCAAGCTTGGAATCAACAAAGGAAGGATCTTGGAGATCTTCAACTCAAAGCTTGGAATCAACAAAGGAAGCATTTTGGAGATCTTCTTCTCAAAATTTTAAAAGCTCAAATCCATTCAATTAAGTATTAATTTCGCAACTTATTTTAAATTATGAACATTTTTTCATGCTTATTAGATCCTTGGCATGTTCTAGGAACACTAACAATGGTATCAAGAGCCAATTTTAAGCATAAAAATTTTAGGGTTCATGAGACTAAAATTTGGGGCTTTTGTGTTTTGAGCATGATTTCTTCTTCATTGATGCTTTGAGCATGCTTAGATTATGTTAACTTAGAGTTGTGCATGATTAGTTTGAGAAAAATTGATTGGATCAAATTTTTGAATTCTCCTTACCTTGGCCGAAAGTTGCAGTGCAGTCCACTGCAGTTTTTTTTGATTTTGTAACATGAAATGATGTGTTTAAATGCATGTTTAAATGTTGATTGTTGGTTTGATTGGATTAGAATCAAAGTCAATAATGTTTATGTTAAATCAAAAGGCATGTTGAGCATGAAATGATGTGTTTTGGATTCAATTTG
This sequence comes from Zanthoxylum bungeanum, assembly GCA_019454045.1. NCBI lineage: Eukaryota > Viridiplantae > Streptophyta > Magnoliopsida > Sapindales > Rutaceae > Zanthoxylum > Zanthoxylum bungeanum. The sequence continues at coordinate 347,350 of SKCR01030518.1, forward strand.
TGTTGAACATGAAATGATGTGTTTTGGCTTCAATTTGTGTTAAGCATGAATTGATGGATAAAGCATGATTAATAAAGTTAATTGGTATTTTGGAAATATTGAGTTTAATTAATTAATCATGGCTAATACACTTTAATTAAAGTAATTGTGATATTTGGAATATTATAATTATGTTAATAAGCCTTTAATTATGAATGGGGCTAAAAGTATGTATTTGGGCTTAATGGGCTTGGTTTGACTAAGTTTGATTTTGGACTTTTGGATTGGATCCAATTGGGCCCAAAACCAATTCCATAAAGTCCAAATACATCACTTGGCCCTTTAAAGAATTTAATTGGGCCTAATGGGCCTAAATTGAATTGTTGGCAATAGAGTGATTCCTATTGGGCCTTGGCATTTTGGGTTTGATCCATTATGGCCAAAGCCCATGCCTTAAGAATTAATTAAAAGCCCATTGAACTTTAATTAAAATGACATTGGATGTTATTGGGCCTTTGAGACCCATTAAGATTGGATTTGGAATCCAAGTCTTTAAGGCTTATAAGTAAGTGTATATATTTAATTTGGAATAAATTGGAATTAGTATTGAATACAAATAAATTGGATTTAAAGTTGTAGTTCAATATAATTCAAGAATACTTACTTTGAGTATTTATTCTTAAACGAGTTTGACTCACGCAAATCAAATCGTTGTTTGAACATTGGATGGTCATTAATTCAAAGATTAATTAATTGGATTAGATTGATTGAATAACATGATTTTTATGATTACATGAATGTGTTGTATGAATAATGTATATATCGGATGGATATTAGAAGGGCGAGGGCAATTTTGGAAATTGTAATAAATTTAGAATTTATTAATTGGACCTGCGTGTCCAGCCTTTTATCTCCTTATTCTTTGTATTTCTCTTCTCACCAATTCCCCTCAATGTAAATGAGGTTTCTTTATTGTATTATGTAATGGGGTAGAAGTTAGAATAGTTCTAGTCGGGGAGAGGAAATGGAGTGATTTGTTCTAGGAACAATTTGTGAGATATCCATCCGCATATCATTATTATTTATTTATTTATCGCGCCTTTTTATGCTTTTAGAATGCATGCTTAAGGGTGTATGATGAGACCTAATCAAAGATAATAAATTGGTTTCCAATTTACGCGAAAAACCCTCAAAACATATTAAGCGTTTTTCCTTCCGTTGAGTATTTTTACTCAAGATCCAAAGTTGGCATTGTTTTGTTGGCCAAAGTCAAGATCTTTATCAATTGCGGATGTGTTTGAATCATGAGAGTTTTGTTCCATATCGGTGTCTTGTCTAAGTCGTGATTTGTTGGCCAAAGTCAAGATCACTTCTTGTCCATCGACATTGATTACGAAGCTTTCCATGTCAATGGGTTCCGCTTAACTGAGATCATTAAGTTTGTTGTGCCAAAGTCAAGTCTTAGTTGATTCAGAGGAAAAAAGGTTAGGTAATATATTTGATATATTGGCATATATAAGATATATGTTTCGGACTTGGATGTCCACCTACTGGATCTATGAATTGTATGAGATCCAATTGATCTTAGAGATCTACCTAGTTAAGTATCATACAATTTGTTGGCCAAAGTCAAGATTGTGTGTTATTTAACGGGATCCTAGCCCACTAGGAAACTAGGTTTCCTGAGTACTCCACAGAGGATTAGAGGCTCGACGAAAAATAGTGGGAGGCAAGTATTAGATTTGCAATATTCGTTTAGTTACTTGCCATATGCGTTCAATCAAATATCATTCGTCAAATAAATTATATATTAGTTGGACTAATATTTATTGTTTTTTTATTAAACAGTTGGATTGTATTCAAACCCTTTCATTATAGTTGATTATATAATTGGATTATAGTATCAATATATTTGAATTTTACCCCTCAATATAGTTGTTATATAATTGGATTATAGTAATCAATATTTGGATTTACTACCGATCATTTATAATGATTATATAATTGGATTATAGTAATCAATATATATTTGATTTTAACCAATAAAATTGTAATAAGTTATATAGTTAGACTATAGTAAACATTACATTAGATTGTACCTGAAATCGTTGATTAAATAGTTGGACTATTAGAATCAAGATTAAATTGAAAGATTAGTGTTTAAAACATTATCCTAGGGAAAATGTGTTTAAACGACTTTAATTTTCAAATTGGTAATAAATTTCAGGATAGTCCTGAAACTAAGAAGTTACTTTATTTGATAAAATAACATCTTAGGCCTAAGCCCAGAGTTAAGCAAATAGTAGAGCATGATCTTTAGAAGATTCATGTGATGATAACTTTAGTGTTTAATCTATTATGCTTGCCATAAAGACTCCTTAATTTCCTAATCAGAACTAAGGATTAGATCCTTAAAGTATGATGAAAAAAAATTGAAGGATCTTCGTAGATCTATTCTTAGATCTTAGAAGTATTAAATTGCAATTAATAACTCTTGAAGAGTCAATGGCCATTCTCAAGGAGACAAAGCCTAAGTTTGCAATAAGGCAAGTAGCGCAAGGCGCATCTTACTTCAATATTCTAGAAGGTCAATGCTTGGCCAAAGGCTTCTAGAATGTAGAAAATAGCAAAGGCAAAATCATTATAGTCTTCTAGGAAGACAAAGGACATATCCCAAGATGTCTACCTAAACTGTGGCAAACAGAGTCATTGAAGCGTGACTGCCGTATGGACAATGCAGACATGAAGGAATAAAAGAAAGGGCAAGGCTCTGACTTTAAGTATGTTTATCATAAGAATGTTCACTACTAATATTAAAATTGGATTTTAGATATTAAATAGTGTGATACATAAATATATATACTGATGTGCAGAATCTGCTATGAGCAGGATACTGACTTCAGATGAGATTAATCTGCGAATATGAAACGGGACAACAATCATTATTTTAACCGTAGATACCTAAGTTTAGGAACTACCCTTCGGGTATGTACTTAAATTAGGAAACTGTTATGTAACTAGTTTGACTAGAAACAATATCTCTATATCGTGTATAACTCGTTGCGAGTATATCGTTATATTCTAGAACACTAAAGTGTTTTATTTTATAAAGATGATATTGAGATAAACACATTAGATGTGAATAACATTATTTATATTTTGAATATAAATAAATCTCAAACATATAACATGACAAACAAGTAGCTCAAACTGATTTGATCTGATGAGACTTATTTGTGGCAGTACTATCTGAGACAAATTAAACAAGACTCGTATATCCACACTTTTGAAGAGTGGATACTAGGACGGATTTGATTCCATTCAAATGATGTCTACGAATCTAGTTTATTAGGTAAAGTACCTAAAATACCTTTTACTTGGTAAAAGTGTAAGTGTCATCGATTTGTTAGCCCTCGTTCATAGTGACGTAAGTGGGCCCATATCTAGCTAGGCTAGAGGTGGATATTAATATTTCGTGACCTTTATGGATATGGCATCATGTTATGGTTATGTGTCTCTTATGAAACACAAATTGGAAACTTTTAGAGTTTCGACACGAAGTAGACAAACAGATCGGCTAAAGTATTAAAACATCACGGTTTGACCATGATGAAAATATTTAAACAATAAAGTTTCTCATATACTTGAAAGAGTATAGTATTATTTCAATGAGGACTCCTCCCTGAACACGTCAATTTGACGGTGTGTCCGAATGGAGAAACCGAACTTTGTTGGACATGATAAGGTTAATCATGAGTCGCTCTGAGCTACCATTTTCCTTCAAAAGGGATAAGCATTAACAGTGCAATACTTATTTTGAATAAGGTTCCATATAAATCTGTTTGACTGACTTCATATTAGATATGAACAGGAAAGAAACTGGGTTTCTGACTCCTAATGATTTGGGAATGCTAGGCATACGTTTTGATGATACCAAACTAGAACCCAAATTGGATAAGTGCCCAATGTAATTGGTTATCCTAGGGAAACCAAAGTATAGTACTTATACAACTCACTAAGAGAATAATGTGATTGTTGCTCACCATGCGGTTTTTCCTAAGGGGAATACCGATATGCAGTGGTAAGTGGGAGGATAGTAAAACTCGATAAAAATCGGAGTTATACTGTTCAAGGCACCAAGTCCTTAGTGGAACACAAACAATTCATCAATGATGAAGCTATACCAATAATCTTCGAATACACAAGAACAACGTAGGTCGGAGAGAGTCAGAAAATAACCTTGGGTATGGGTTTCTGATCTCACCTCATAAAGATGCCAATCTTATCGAGGGATACGAACTGACTACGAATAAGGAAATGATACAAGATATCGACTCCCTATTATGGCAAAGTGTCATGAGTCCGAAATGGATTCCATGTATAACAACTATGTTTGGACACTAGTTGTTGTATCACAAGGCATTGTGCCTATTGGTACTATATAAGTCTTCAAGTAAGACATACATGGAAGGCAACATACCAACGTACTAAGCTAGGCTTGTAGCGGAAAGGTATCGTTATCAACACTGTGTTGATTACAACGAAATCTTTTACCTGTTGCCACGTTAAATCCATTTAGATAATGCTTGCTAATGCTGCATGTTTCATTCATTAAATATGGCAGGTGAACGTCAAAATCGCTTTCCTTAAACGGAAACCTCTTTGGAGGATGTTTATAACATCCTGACGGTTTTGTCGTACCAAAACTAGCAAACAAGGTTTGCAGGTTACTCGATCCATGTATGGATTGAAGTAAGCATTGGGTTCTTGGAACTATCGTTTTGATGTAATCATAATGGTGTATGATTTGATTCAAAATGAATATGATTCTTGTGTATATCAGGAGGTTAGTGGGAGCTCACTGACAATGATGTCCTAAATAATGATGATATGTCATTTCTTGGAAATGATATTCTCATATTACAATCGGTGAAAGCTTGGCTTTCATTAAAAATTCTCCGTAGAATTCTTGGGAGTAACAACCTTTATTCTAGGGATAAAGATCTACTGAGTTAGATCAAAAGGTTATTGACACTCTGCCAGAACTCGTACATTGAAAAATGTACGCGACCTGGTGTCTCATATGCTTTGAGCATATGGATTCACAAACAGGTCAATCCAAGTGATAGTCACTGGATTGATATTAAGAACATCCGTTAGTATCTTAGAGAACTAAGGATGATGTCTTAAACTATGGAGAATGAGAACTTGAAGTGACTGGGATCACTGGTGCAAGTTTCCTAAACGATAAAAACAATGGTACTATACAGTTTGAGTAACGAAACAATAAGCTGGAAATCTTCCAAGTAAGATATTGTTACCAAATAAACAACAAATTCGGGTTATTACTGCGTCTGAGGCAGTAATAGAAGCCATCTGGGTCATTAACAAATCTAATTAGATTAGATATAGTTCTGTTAGCAGCTGAGCTAGGCTACAACACAGACTAAAGAATTAATGGTCTCATCAACGATCCATATATATACTTCGACTATTCATCTGATTCGTTCGAATCATACATCCTGGCGATGTGATGATCGAATAAATTACATCAGACGATAATCATACAAATCCACTGAGAAAGCCTTTCCTCAGCAGTTTGAGCGAACCGTACATAGTTCGGGTGTAAGACACTCGAATGACTGGCTATAGGCCAAGTGGGAGATTGTTGGACAGTTATGACCCATAGCGTCACTATTTGTACAGATCATGGTGTTGTTGTACAAATTAACTCTGTGACAAGGAGATTGTGCTCTTATCATTTGTGATTAGATCACCTAGATGTATAAATTATAGAAGGTCCCTATGATTAGTTCCTGGATTGAGATGATATGAGACAGTATCAGTCCTCGTAGGATTAATCATTAAATATCCCTAGTCGTAGTATTATCGAGATTGGACATCGATAATGCGGAATAAACTAATATTGCACTTGTGCGCGTTGTGGGAGCACAACGGCATAGTTCTCATATATTTAAGTATTGGATACTTATGCAAGTATGATAGGAGGTTGTGTTTACCGATGGTGCGGAAACAGCTTCGCTCTGGATAGACCCCTCGGAATTCCATTGGTAGTATGACTATGTGTCTATGGAAGTCCGATATCAGGGTAGGTGTATTTGGTCTTAACCTGAGACTTGCATCGCTAATACTTGCGACAATCGTTATGCTTTAGTTTTGGTCGTCCAGGGATTTAACAGGTTCTGTGTACGCCTCTGCTGGGTATATTGAGAATCGTAGTGTATTGGGTGTGATGTCAAGACGGAAGTATCACTCCAGTCATAGTGGAGATGATGTCACGTAGGATACGGTACTAGTGCTCTTAAGTACTGCAGTCATCGGGATATTATGACTAGGTCATGTATATCCGATAATAGAGACTAGTTACCACACATCCGACATGTACTTCGTATGGGGCAGACACAGTTCCAGCCCCAGGCCTAGCACGTGACATTCGATACTGGATCGCAATACGCAATACGCAATACTACGTATACTACGCCCGACATAGATTATATATTTCAGTAAGAATATTTCTAGAGAATTGGGTAGGCACGGTGCTTTGCTAAAAGCCAACCATGTCTTGTAAATTGGTAAGCACGTGGTACGAGTTACGCACGTATTCGGATAATCCGATGACCGCATTTACTGCCAACATATCCAGGGATCTCTTGGGTCGCTTCCCAAAGATTCACCGATGACAGTTGATTTAATTAGAATTAATCTGGGATTGATTAAGAGAGAGAATTAATCTGGGATTAATTAAGAGAGAGAAAATTAATCTGGGATTAATTGAGGTATTATTTAATCTGGGATTAAATTTGTTCGGAAGAGAGAGAACGCGATTAATTTGGAATTAATCGGTAAAATAAATTTAATAGTTAAATTTGATTTTTCTATTTTATTTATTCGTATGGGCTAAAATTAATATATCGGATATATTAATATGAATTGGATTTCATTACGAAATTAAAGTCGGACTTTAATACGAGTGAACGAATTAATTTAGAATTAATTCGTAAACGACATTCGTAATTTATTTGCGAGGCATCATTATTTAATTAAATTAGATTTAATTATTTAACGATGAAAGTTCGTTTAATTGGATTAAATGGATCCGAGCCGCGACAAATGTTCGTAGAGACATTTTGAATTTTTAATTCAAAATGGTGGGGCCCACTTCACACATGTCACACATGTGAAGTGGTGGTTGGAAAATGGTTGGCATTTATGCCAAAACCACTTAATTTCCAACTACTTGGTTTAGGTGAAACCAAGACTCCAACTACATGGTTTTGGTGAAAAGGGTAAATACCCTTTAACAAAACCATAGCCCTCGTCCCCAAGGGGTGTGGCTTGGTGGTGTAGGGTCCAGGATCTCACCTTGAGGTTCTGGGTTCGAATCCAGGGGGTGCACTTCTTGTAAGAGCCTGAGACAGCCGGTGGTTTTACCTGCGCCGCGGCCCAAAATGGGTGGTTTGGTGGCGGGGTTTCTATCATTTCCAAAAAAAAAAAACAAAAAAAAACAAAAAAAAAACCATAGCCCTCTCTCTCTTTTGACTTGTATAATACAACACTTGAAACAAATGAAAACCCTAATACTAAACAAAATGGGCGTGAACCTCTCCTTCCATCTCTTTGATTTTGTGGCAAAATCAAGTTAGCTAGCACTTCAACAAATCAACAAAGGTGATAGGGAAACCACTTCAAGAGTTGGAATCAACACTCAAAGCTTGGAATCAACAAAGGAAGGATCTTGGAGATCTTCAACTCAAAGCTTGGAATCAACAAAGGAAGCATCTTGGAGATATTCTTCTCAAAAATTTAAAAGCTCAAATCCATTCAATGTAAGTAATTCCGCAACTTATTTTGAATTTATGAACATGTTTTCATGCCTTTTAGATCCTTGGCATGTTCTAGGAACACTAACAGTATCCACTCTTCGAAAGTGTGGATATACGAGTCTTGTTTAATTGTGTCCCAGACATCAATGCCACAACTAAGTCCCTTCTGATCAAATCAGTTTGAGCTATTTGTTTGTCATGTTATACGTTTGAGATTTATTTATATTCAAAATATAAATGCTGTTATTCACATCTAATGTGTTTATCTGAATATCATCTTTATATAATGACACACTTTAGTGTTCTAGAATATAAAGGTTCACCCGTAGTGGGTTAAACACTGATATAGAGATAATGTATCTAGTCAAACTAGTTACATTATAACAGTTTCCTAATTTAAGTACATACCCGAAGGTAGTTCCTAAACTTATGTATCTACGGTTAAAACAACGACTTTCGTTCCGTTTCCAATTCGCAGATTAATCTCAATCTGAAGTCAGTATCTTGCTCATAGCAGATTCTGATCATCAGTATATATTTATGTATCACACTAAGTATTTAAAATCCAATTTTAATACTAGAAGTGAACATAATATGAAAAACATATTTGATGTCATAGCCTTGCTCGTCTTCAATTCCTTCATGTCTGTTTTGTCCAAACGGCAGTCACGCTTCTGCGATCCCGTTTGCCACATTTTAGGCAGACATTTTGGGATATGTCATTTTATCTTCCTAGAAGATTATAATGATTTGCCTTTGCCCTTTTCAACACTCCAGAAGCCTTTGGCCAAGCCTTGGCCTTCTAGAATATCGAAGTTAGGTGCGACTTGCGCTTCTCGCCTTATTGCAAATTTTGGCTTTGTCTCATTGAGAATAGTCATTTAACTCTCCAAGAGTTTACTATTGCAATTTAGTACTTCTAAAATCTAAGCATAGATTTATGAAGATCCTTCAATTTCATTATCATACTTTAAGGATCTAATCCTTTGTTCTGACAAAGAAATTAACGAGTCTACTGCGACAAGCTTAATGGATTAAGCACTTAAGTTATCATTACATGAATCTTCCAAAGATCATGCTCTACTATTTGCTTAAGTCCGGGCTTAGGCCTAATATGTTATTTTATCAAATAAAGTAACTTATTAGTTTCCAGGACCATCCTGAAATTTTATTCCCAATTTGAAAATTAAACCATTTAAATACATTTCCCCTAGGATTATGTTTTAAATGTCAATCTTTCAATTATATCTTGATTCCAATAGTCCAACTATTTAATCAACGATTTAGGTACTATTTATTATAATGATTACTATAGTCCAACTATTTTAATCAACTATAATTAATTAAATCAAATATATTGAATATTATAATCCAATTATATAATCAATTATAAATGAATAGTTTGAATACAGTCCAACTATTTTTAAAACAACGTTTTAAATATTATTCCAACTAACATTTAATTTATTTGACGAATGATATTAGATTTGAGCGCGTATGGTAAGTAATTAAACGAATATTGCAAATTCAATTCTTGTCTCCCATTATTTTTCGGCGAGCCTCTAACCCTCTGTCGAGTACTCGGGAAACCGTGTTTCCTAGTGGGCCAGGATCCCATTAAATATCACAGAATCTTGACTTTGGCCAACAAATTGTATGATAATTAACTAGGTAGATCTTTAAGATCAATTGGATCAAATCCAATTCCTAGATCCAGTAGGGGGACATCCAAGTCCGAAACATATATCTTATATATGCCAATATATCCAATATATTGCCTAACCTTTTTCCTCTGAATCAACTAAGCCTTGGCTTTGGCACAACAAACTTAGTGATCCCAATTAAGCGCGATCCATTGACCATGGAAAGCTTCGTAATCAATGTCGATGGACAAGAAGTGGTATTGACTTTGGCCAACAAACCACAACTTGGACAAGACACCAATATGGAACAAAGCCTTCGTGATTCAAACACATCCTCGACGTACAAAGGCCTTGACTTTGGCCAACAAGCCAATGCCAGTCTTGGATCTTGAGTAAGAATCACTCAATGGAAGGAAAAACGCTTAATATTTTGCGAGGGTTTTTCGAATGCAAATTGGTAACCAATTTATTATCTTTGTTAAGGTCTCATCATCATACACCCTTAAACATGCATTCTAAACACATAATAAAGCACATATGAAAAAATAATAATGATATGCGGATGGATACTTAACACATTGATCCTAGATCAAATCTCTCCCTTTCTCTCTCCCGCTAGCACATGTATTACTTCTACCCGTTACACTACACTTCTAAAGAAACCTCATTTACATTGAGGGGAATATGTGAGAAGAGAAATACAATGAGAAAAAAGGTAATAAGGCTAGACACGCAGGTCCAATTAATAAATTCCAAATTTATTACAACAATTTCTAAAATTGCCCCACCCATCTAATATCCATCCGATATACATTATTCATGCATCGCAACCATGTATTCACACAAGCATGTTATCAATCAATCTAATCAAATTAATTAATCTGATAATTAGTGACCATCCAATGTTCAAACAACGATTTGATTTTGCGCGTGTCAAACTCGTTTTGCGAATTCTTGAATTAAATTAAACTACAAAATTAAATCCAATTCAATTTGTATTTAATACTAATTCGCTTATTTAATTCCAAATTAAATATTACACTTTATTAATAAACCTTTTACGATTTAAATTCCAAATTTAATCGTTACGGGTCTCAAAGCCCGATTAATGTCCAACATTAATTTAATTAAAGTCCAATGGGCTTTTAATTAATTTCTTAAGGCGTGGACTTTTGGTCAACTCGGGTCAAACCCAATAACCAAAGCCCAATCCGGGAATTACCCCATAAGTCTAGAAATCAATTTAGGCCCATTAAGCCCAATTAAATTTTAAAGGTCCATTAGTCGCATTTGGGCTTTATGGAAGCGGTTTTGGGCCCAATTGAATCCAACCAATTTTGCCTAAACCCATCTTGGTACAACCAAGCCCAATAAGCCCAATAACAACTTTCAAGCCCAATTTTACAAAATATGCCCAACATAATTAAATTACAAAAACCCAATTTCATAATTTAATTACATAAAATGTATAGCATAATTAATTACATAAATCAACATTTCCAAATCATCAATTTACACAACTAATCATGCTCTTTAACATCAAATAGTGTCCAACACAATTTAATAAATAATCAAATCCAATACATGCTCATTAGTTATCGGCAATGGATGGGATTTTGTGTCCGATTCGGTTTCAATCCAATTAAATCCACAATTGACATTAAATCAACATCCTCAATTGTTTCAAGTCATCCAATGATCAATGAAACAAAAAATTCCAAGAATTAGGGCATCTAGTATTCTCGGCCAAGCAAGAAAATTTGGGGAAAAATGTTCCAAACATAATTTCTTGAAATTGATCCAATCAATATTCAATTAAACATCATTTAAACATATTCAATCAAACAATTTAACCAAATCATGCTCAAAATCAATTTACCCAAATTTTAAGCCCTAATCAAATTTCATGCTTTTCAAACGCTCTGATACCACTGTTGGAGTTCTAGGGCCCCGAAGATCGAATACAAAGCATGAAATAAGTGTGAATACAAATCGAGGAAGTTACGGAATACTCACATCGATCGGTTGAGCGATGCGGCAACGAACAAAAATTGATTTTCTGCCCACTGGAAGTCACGGCAATGAGCTGATGTTCATCTCCATTTTCGGTATTCATCTTCCTCCATGAAAGCTCCAAGCTTTGTAAGATGATTCCAAACTCATTGGTGGACTTCCCTATCACCTTCGCATGTCTCTCGGAGTGCTAGCTCTTGATGTTTTTGCCACAAAATATCACATTTTGTTTCCATTTTTCTTCCATTTTCACGGTCAAACTAGAAGAAAAATGGCTTGTTGGCCGAATGAGAGAGATGAAGATTTTGGCTCCCAAAATCGTGAGAAGAGAGAGAGAATTAGAAAATGTTTAATGGTTAATTGATTTCTAAAATCAATTCAACATATACCAAATAATAAAATAATAATATATGTCATTCAAGCTTTCAAAAGCTTTCCAACCACTTCATCAAGTCACATCACTCAATCAATCAAGTGACAAGTTGTCACATCACTCAAAGTGACTAATGATTTGACGCTTGATGCGACTAGCCATTTGACGCATTATTTGACTTGCGTGCCGCACTCGAATTCGAAATGCGAATGCGCTCACAAACAAACTCGGGTTTGGGTTCGCTAATTCCAAATTAACGAATTTTTCGTTGCGACGTAATTAAATGATTTTGCCTAGCTAAATCACTATTCACGTCGCTAAAAAATTAATTCTAAATTAATTCGTTCGCCCGAATTAAAATCTAATTTTAATTCCGCGTCGAAATCCAATTTCGATTAATATATCGAATATATTAATTTATCAATTAATTCCAAATTAATCGTTTCTCTCTTTCTATGATATTTTATCCCAGATAAAATATCTCCGCAATTAATCATAGATTAATTTTCACTCTCATTTAATTAATCCCAGATTAATTAAAGTGCGAGTCATATGTCATCGGTGAATCTTTGGGAAGCGACCCATGAGATCCCCAGATATGTTGGCAGTAAATTCGGTAGTCGGACTATCCGAACACGTAAGTACCTAGTACTACCTTTATACCGATTTACAAGACAATGTTGGCTTCTAGCAAAGCGCCATGCCTACTCAATTCTCCAGAAATTTCCTTACAGGAATATAAGTATCTATATCATGCGTAGTATACGTAGTATTGCGTATTTCGATCCAGTATCGGATGATCACATGCAAGGCTTGGGGCTGGTACACTGTCTGCCCCGTACGAAGCATATATTGGATGACGAGCAACTAGTCTCTTTATTATCGGATAATCATGACCAAGTCATATTATCCCGATGGTTGCAACCCTTTAGAGAACCAGTTATATATCCCTACGTGATCATCATCTCCATATGCCTAGAGTGATAATTACGTCTCGACATCACACCCAACACACTACGATTCTCAATATACCCAGCAAAGGCGAACACATAACTGTTAAAGCCCTGGACGACCAAAACCAAAGTATATTGATTGTCGCAAGTATTAGCGGTGCAAGTCTCAGGTTAAGACCAAATACACCTACCCTGATTTCGGACTTCCATAGACACATAGGCATACTACCAATGGAATTCCGAGGGGGTCTATCCAGAGCGAAGCTATTTCCCGTACCATCGGTAAAACACAACCTCCTATTACACTTGCATGAGTATCCTATACCCAAATATATGAGAACTATGCCGTTGTGCCCTCACAACGCGCACAAGTGTAATACTAGTCTTTTATGCATTTATCGATGTCCAATCTCGATAATGCTCTGACTAGGGATATTTAATGATTTATCCTTCGTGGACTGATACTGTCTCATATCATTCTCAATCCAGGAACAAATCATAAGGACCTCCTATCATTTATACATCTTAGTGATCTAATCACAAATGATAAGAGAGCAATCTCCTTTGTCACATAGTTAATTTGTACAACAACACCATGATCTGTACAAATAGTGACGCTATGGGTCATAACTGTCCAACAATACTCCCATCTTGACATCACATCCAATACACTACGATTCTCAATAAACCCAGAAGAGGCGTACACAGAACCTGTTAAAATCCTGGACGACCAAAACCAAAGCGTATTGATTGTCACAAGTACTAGCGATGCAAGTCTCAGGTTAAGACCAAATACACGTACCCTGATGCGGATTCCCATAGACACATAGTTATACTACCAATGGGATTCCGCTGGGTCTATCCAGAGCGAAGCTATTTTCCGTACCATCGGTAAAACACAACCTTCTATCACACTTGCATAATTATCCAATACTTAAATACATGAGAATTATGCTGTTACGCTTCCATAACACGTACAAGTGCAATACTAGTCTATTCCGCATTATCGATGTCCAGTCTCGATAATACTACGACTAGGGATAATTAATGATTAAACCTTTATGGATTGATACTGTCTCATATCTTATCAATCCGGAACTAATCATAAGGACTTTCATCATTCACACATTTAAGTAATCTAATTACGAAATGATAAAAGGCAATTTCCATTGCTACATAATTAATTTGTATAAAAACACAATGTCTTTTACAAATAGTGACGCTATGGGTCATAATTGTCCAACAATCTCCCATCTGGCCTATAGCCAGTCACTCAAGCATCTAACACCTGAACTATGTACATGTCGCTCAAACTTTTGCTAAGGAATGGCTTTCGTCAGCGGATCCGCAATGTTGTCCTCTGATGCGACCTTCTAGATCTTCACATCGCCACGATGTATGATCTCACGAATCAGATGGAAACATCGAAGAAGATACTTAGATCGTTGATGAGACCGCGGTTTCTTAGCCTGCGCTATAGCCCCGTTATTGTCACAATACAATGGAACAAGCTCAGCTACTAACGTAACTACTCCTAATCATATTAGGAATTGTCGGATCTAAACTGCCACCTTTGATGCTTCAGCTGCAGCGATATACTCCGCTTCTGTTGTTGAATCAGCAACAGTCTCTTGCTTGGAAGATTTCCAGCTTACTGCTCCGTTATTCAAACAAAATATGTACCCGGATTATGACTTACTGTCATCTTGGTCGGTTTGGAAACTTGCATCGGTATACCCAGTTACCTCAAGTTCTCCATCTCCATAGATTAAGAAAGCATCCTTAGTTCGTCTAAGATACATAAGGATATTCTTAACCGCCATCCAGTGACCTTCACCTGGATTGGCCTGATAGCGACTACACATGCTCAAAGCATAGGAGACATCAAGTCGCGTACATATCATGGCATAAATGATCGATCCGACTACCGAGGCGAACGGTATCCGACTCATGCTGTCTCTCTCATCTTGAGTTTTAGGACACATGTCCTTAGATAGAGTGACGCCATGTGACACTGGCAACAGTCCCCTCTTGGACTGATCCATTTGAATCTCTTCAACACTTTGTCAATGTATGTACTCTGGGAGAGTCCAAGCAGCTTTCTAGATCTATCCCGGTAGATCTTTTTCCTAGAATAATGGCTGATTCTCCCAGATCTTTCATGGAGAATTTCAATGAAAGCCAAGCTTTCACCGACGTTAACATAGGAATGTCATTGCCAATAAGCAATACATCATCAACATAAAGGACAATGAATGTCAGTGCTCTCCCACTAACCTTCTTATATACACAATGATCATCCTCGCTTTGAACGAAATCATATTCTTTTATGATCTAATCAAAGTGTTGGTTCCAAGAATGCGATGCTTGCTTCAATCCATAAATGGATCGATTTAACTTACAAACCTTGTTTGCAAGTCGCGGCACGAAAAAATCGTCAGGCTGTTGCATATAAACATCCTCCAAAAGGTGTCTGCTAAGGAAAATGGTTTTGACATCCATCTTCCATATCTCGTAATCGAAATATACAGCTATAGCAAACATTATGCGAATGGATTTAATCATGGCAATAGGTGAGAAAGTTTCGTCGTAATCGACACCATGTCGTTGACGATACCCCTTCACTAAAAGCCTAACTTTGTACGTTTATATGTTGCCATCCATGTCGGTCTTCTTCTTGAAGACCCATTTAAATCCAATAGGCTTTACGCCTTTTGGTGCATCAACCAGTGTCCAAACTTGGTTGGTGTACATGGAATCCATTTCAGACTTCATGGCATCTTGCCATAAATCGGAGTCGATACCTTGTATCGCTTCCTCATACGTAGCCGACTCGTCTTCCTCAATGAGATTGATATCTACATGAGGTGAGATCAGAAACCCATACTTCTCAGGTTGTTTCCTGACTCTCTCCGACCTACGCGGTCCTTGTGTAATCGAAGATTGTGGTACAGCTTCATCCTTGATGAACTGTTCATATTCCGTTGAGGATTCTATGCCAGGAACAATATCACTCTGATTTTCATCGAGTTCTACTTTCCTCCCACTAACCATTGCATTTAGGAATTCCTTCTCAAGGAAAACCGCATGTAGAGCAACAAATGCTTTATTATCTTGTGGGTGATAGAAGTAATATCCTTTGGTTTCCCTAGGGTATCCTACAAATAGGCATTTATCCGATTTGGGTTCAAGTTTGGTACCTTCCAAACGTTTGACGTATGCCCAGCATCCCTAAATCTTCAAGAATGAGAAACTCGAATTCTTTCCTTTCCATATCTCATACGGAGTCTGTTGAACAGACTTTGACGGAACCATATTCAAAATAAGTATTGCACTGTTTAATGCATATCCCCAGAAAGAAATAGGTAGCTCAGTGCGACTCATCATAGACCTTACCATGTCTAACAAGGTTCGGTTTCTCCGTTCGGACACACCGTTTAATTGCGGTGTTCCGGGAGGAGTCCACTGTGAAAGAATACCATATTCTTTCAAGTAGTCAAGAAACTCATTACTCAAGTATTCGCCACCACGGTCCGACCGTAATGTCTTAATACTTTTACCGACTTCATGTCGAAACTCTTTGAATTTCTCAAAAGTTTCCGACTTGTGTCTCATAAGATACACATAACCATAAAGTGATGCATCATCTGTAAAGGTTACGAAGTATTCATATCCACCTCTAGCCTGGCTAGACATGGGCCCACAAATGTCACTATGAACAAGGGCTAACAGTTCTGTGGCTCGCACACCTTTACCGCTAAAATGTGACTTAGGCATTTCTCCTAATAAGCAAGATTCGCAGACGTCATATGAATTTGGATCAAATCCGTCCAAGTACCCACTCTTCGAAAGTATGGATATGCGAGTCTTGTTTATGTGTCCCAAACAACAATGCAACATAAAAGTTTCATCTTTATGACTTACTTTAAGCCTTTTGTTTGTTACATTTTGAGATTGATTTATATTCAAAATATAAAGACCATTATTTACAACAGCAGTGCAAATTTCTATATCATTTTTATACATAAAACACCCAGTGTTTCGAAATACAAAAGTATACCCACATTGGGTTAACTTAGATACAAAAATAATATTCCTAGTCAAACTAGGTACATAATAACAGTCTGTAAGTTCAAGTACATGCCCCGAGGGCAGTTTTAAAAAAAAAGTGCCAACAGCCAAAACAGTGACAGATGTCCCATTTCCAACACGCAGGTCAATCTCTCATGACACCATTTTTCTGCTAATCCGCAGATCATGCACATCAGTACAAATGTGAGTACCACAACCAGAATCAAAAATCTAATTTTTAAAACTAAAAGTAGTCATGTTTATTCTATAACAAACATACCTGAGGCCGGTGCCTTGCCCGCCTTTATCTCCTTCTGGAGCGCCTTGTACTCGCGTCAGTCACGTTTCCAGTGACCCCACTTCCCGCACTAGAGGCATACATCTTGAGATTTGTCATTAGGCTTCCCCGAAGCCTTTGACGCTTTGCCTTTGCCCTTCTTTTTCTTCTTCTTCTTGATACCTCTAGTCGCATTGGGCCCAGCCCTCGGAGTCCGAGATGTAGAAGAGAAGTGCGCCTCGCGCTTCTTGCCCTTAAGAAGTTCATTTTCTGCCTCTCACAGCGTGGACATCAGCTCTCCAAGAGTCTGCTCTTGGTTCATCATATTGTAGTTCATGATGAACCCACTCCAAGTGCCGGGGAGAGACTGCAAGATCAAATCTATAGAGGTCTCTATCTCAAAGAAAATCCTCATTTTTCCAAGCTGCTCGATATCAGCAATCATATGTGTCACATGATGTTCAACAGATGTACCTTCCAACATCCGAGCACGGAAGAGCTTCTTCTGTAACTCATATCTTGCGATCTAAGATTAGATTGGTGTAGATCATTTAACTTCGCCAACATTGTATATGGATCCAATCCCTTATTCTGTCAACGGAATTGCTGAGTCATAGCGGCAAGGCAAGCATGATGATTGAGCAGTTGCGCTGTCATCACTATATGTCTTCCAAAGATCTAGCTCGAGCAACTGATAAGATCTGGGCTTAGGCCCAAGAGGTCTCTCTATAGTATATAGCAGCCTCTCGGATCCAAGGACTATCCTTAGATTCATGTCCCAATCGGAGAAGTAAGTTAGTGCGTTGAAGACATTCTCTCCATGATTATGTCACAGACACTACTCTTTCCGGTCATTTTAACTGCGATAATTTAATTATCCAATTAACAATGTAGGGTACAGTCCAACTGTTACAAGAAAAATAACATTATATTAGTCCAACTAATAAATAATTTTGACGAAATATTTGAAAGCGCGTAAAGCTAAGTATTTGAACGAAATTGCAAATTCAATACTAGCCTCCCACTATTTTTCGGCGAGCCTCTAACCCTCTGTAGAGTACTCGGGAAAACCAGTTCCTAGTGGGCTAGGATCCCGTTAAATAATGCACAACCTTAACTTTGGCCAACAAGCTGTGTATGATATTTAACTAGGTAGATCTCGAAGATTAATTGGATCTCATCCAATTCCTAGATCTGGTAGGTGGACCTCCATGTCCGAAACATATATATAATATATATGCAAATATATCCAATATATTTTCCTAACCTTTTCCTCTGAATCAACTAAGCCTTGGCTTTGGCACAACAAGCTTAATGATTCCAGTTAAGCGGGGCCCATTGACGTTGGAAAGCTTCGTAATCAATGTCGATGGACAAGAAATTATCTTGACTTTGGCCAAAAAATCATAACTTGGACAAGACCTGATATGTAACAAAGCTTTCATGATTCAAACACATCCGCAATTGACAAAGGTCTTGACTTTGGCCAACAAACCAGTGCAAATTTTCGATCTTGAGTAAGAATCACTCAATAGAAGGAAATATCGCTTAATATGTTTTGAGGGTTTTTCACGTAAATTGGCAACCAATTTATATATCTTGTTAGGTCTCATCATACACCCTTAAGCATGCATTCTAAAAGCATAATAAGGCGCAGAAAAAAATTAATACCGATATACGGATGGATATTTAACAACTTGTTCCTAGAACAAAGCACTCCATTTCCTCTCCCCAGCTAGCATTATTCTACCTCTACCCAATTACATAATACAATAATAGAAACCTCATTACATTGAGGGGAATTAGGTGAGAAGAGAATACAAAGAAATAATGAGAGATAAGGCTGGACACGCAGGTCCAATTTAATAAATTCTAAATTTACAAAAATTTCCAAAATTGCTCTTTCCCTTCTAATATCCATCCGATATATGCTATTCATTCAGCACATCCATGTATTCATTTATAGCATGCAATTCAATCAATCTAATCTAATTAATTAATCTTTGAATTATGTGATCATCCAATATTCAAACAACGATTTGATTTTGCGCGAGTCCAACTCGTTTGAGAATAAGTAATCAAAGTACGAATTCTTGAATTATATCGAACTACTCGTTAAATCTAATTTAATTCGTATTCAATACTAATTCATTTATTTATTTCCAAATTAAATAATTACACTTTTAATGCGCTTTAATGACTTAGATTCCAAATCTAATCTAATCGGGTCTCAAAGCCCAACTAACATCCAATGTTGTTTAATTAAAGTCTGATGGGCTTTCAATTGATTTCATAAGGCATGGGCTTTGGTCAATATGGTCAAACCCAATTACCAAGCCCAATTAAGGAATCACCCTCATTTTCCAAGAAACCAATTTCGGCCCATAAGGCCCAATTAAACTTTTAAAGCCCATTTGTTATATTTGGACTTAATTAATGGAATGTTAGGCCCAATATGGATCCAATCCAATTGGCCTAAACCAACTTGGCCCAACCAAGCCCATTATGCCCAAATACAACAATTACAAGCCCAATTCAAAATCAAGCCCAATTAATCAAAATTTAAAATTCCAAATTTTATAATTCAATTAACCAAAGTGTAATACATCAATTAATTATCCAAATTAATATTTCCAAAAATACAAATTTAGTCAATTAATTATGTATTCATTTGTTCAACATATGTCCAACATTTTTGAACCAAAAAACATCTCATTACATGCTCAATAGGTCACGACATTTATGGGTATTTTATGTCCGATTTCGTTTTCAATCCGATTGAATTTTAAATCAACATTACCCAATTATTTCAAGTCATCCAATGATCAAACAGACAAAATATACCACGACTTATAAGGGTAAGAAGCATTCGGCCAAGCCTAGTTTGGGCAACAAATTGATCCAATCAACTTTTCATGAAATTGATCATATACAACTTCAATACATCATCATTCAAGCATACTCAATCAATAAATTTTATCAAATCATGCTCAAATGATTTTACCCAATTTTACCCTAATTCATTTCAGGCTCAAATTGGCTCTATACCATTGTGGGTTTCTAGGTTTAGTCCAAGATCAAAATAAGCGTAGAAATGTGAATGAATAATCAAAGAAGAGTGGCGGAAACACACTTATATTGATCGGCTTTAGGATGCGTCAAACAACAAAATTTCCTACTAGGTTCGGCCAATATGGTCCAAGGAAAGAAGAAGATGATCAAGCTCCAAGCTTTGTGTGGATTCCAAGCTCTCAAGTTGGTTTCCCTAACACCTTGATATGATTTATTTGATGTGTGTGCTAGCACTTAAAAATTGCCATAATTTTTGATCTTGTTCTTGCAAACTTTCGGCCAAGTGAAGAACAAGGGGGGAGAAGAAAATTGCTTCAATTTTCGGTCATTGAGGAGAGAGTGGAGACTTGTGTAATTGTTTTTAAAAAATAATTAATTGATATACCAAATATTGGTTTGGTAAAAGTCATTCAATGCATGACTTTCGAGTGTAAAAGAAGTCATCAACAACTTCACCTAAACCCATCAACCAAAAGCAACTTATGGTGACAAGTGAAGTGACATGTGATGTGACATGTGGGCCCCACTCGATTTAAAATGCGAGTGGACCCGCAGACACTCCCGGGCTCGGGTTCGCTAATTCTGAGTTAACGAACTTCCGTCGCGACGTGATTAAATCGAATTTAATTAAATAATTATGCATAGCAAAATTACTATTCACGTCGCTAACGAATTAATTCTAAATTAACTCGTTTGCCCGAATTAAAATATAATATTAACTCCGCGTCGAAATCTAATTTCGGTTTAATATATCAAATATATTATTTTATCAATTAATTCCAAATTAATCTTTTCTCTCTTCAAATAGTACTTTATCCCAGATAAAGTCTCTCCGTAATTAATCCCAGATTAATTATGCTCGAATCATACGTCATCGGTGAATCTTCGGGAAGCGACCCAAGAGATCCCTAGATATATTGGTAGTAAATCCGATCATCGGACTATCCGAACACGTACGTACCAAGTACTACGGTTTTATCGATTTACGAGACAAGGTTGGCCTCTAGCAAAGCGCCATGCCTACCCAATTCTCCAGAAAAATTCTTAATGAAATATACGATCTATTGTTGGACAAAATGACCCATAGCGTCACTATTTGCACAGATCATTGTGTTGTTGTAGCAAATTAACTATGTGACAAGGAAATTGCACTCTCATCATTTGTGATTAGATCACATAGATAGATATATAAATGAAGAGAGGTCCCTATGATTAGTTCCTGGATTGAGATGATATGAGACAGTATCAGTCCACAAAGGATTAATCATTAAATATCCCTAGCCGTAGTATTATCGAGACTGGACATCGATAATGCGGAATAGGCTAGTATTGCACTTGTGTGCGTTGTGAGGGCACAACGGCATAGTTCTCATATATATAAGTATTGGATACTTGTGCAAGTGCGATAGAAGGTCGTGTTTCACCGATGGTACGGGAAACAGCTTCGCTCTGGATAGACCCTTCGGAATCCCATTGGTATTATGACTAGGTGTCTATGGGGGCCGAAATCCGAAATCAAGGTAGGTGTGTATAGTCTTAACCTGAGACTTACATCGCTAATACTTACGACAATCGGTAAACTTTGGTTTTGGTGGTGGGGGATCTTAACTGGTTCTGTGTTCACCTCTTCTGGGTTTATCAGGAATCATAGTGTATGGATGTGATGTCAAGACGGAAGTGTCACTCCAGTCATAATGGAGATGATGTCACGCAGGATACGGTATTAGTGCTCTTAAGTGATGCGCATCCAATCGTGATATTATGACCAGGTCATGAATATCCGATTATAGAGACTAGTTACCAGACATCCGATATGTGTTTCGGAGGGGGCAGACACTTATCCAGCCCCAGCCCTAGCACGTGATTATCCGATACTGGGCCGATATGCACAATACATTAGTATACTACGCTTGATATAGATCTTAAATATTCTTAAAAGGATATGTCCGGAGAATTGGGATGACTTGGTGCTTTGCTAGGAGTTGACCTTGTCTCGTAAATCGGTAGAATGTAGTACTGGTACGTACGTGATTCGGATACTCCGACGACCGTATTTACTGCCAGATTATCCGGGGATCTCATGGGTCGCTTCCCGATAATCCACCGATTGAAGCACAACTCGCACTCTTGAATAATCTGGGATTATACAGAAGAGAGAGAAAATTAATCTAGGATTAATTACGGAGATATTTTATCTAAGATAAAATATCGTCTAGAGAGAGATAACGATTAATTTGGAATTAATCGGTAAATTAATATATTCGATATATTAAACGAAATTAGATTTCGACGCGGAATTAAAATTAGATTTTATTCGGGCAAACGAGTTAATTTAGAATTAATTCGTTAGCGACGTAAATAATAATTTCGCTAGGCGCAATTATTTATTTAAATTCGATTTAATTAACGTCGCGACGTAAGCTCGGTATTTCGGAAATATCGAACCCGAACGCGTGAGTGCACGTGGGCCCACTTTCATTTGAAAACATGTGGGGCCCACATGACACAGTCATTATTATGCATTATTTTATTCTAATGCATTGCATGAAGATTGTGTACAATACACTCAATGGTCTTGCATGGAGTTTGAGTGTTTGACACTCTAAACCATTGCATGATTTGTGTCATAAATTATTATCAATTTAATAAATTTTATGGCATAAATATAAATTGATTTTTGGTAAATCATTTTTAACTTAACACAACTTCAATCTCTCTCAAACTCTCTCCTCTCCTCACGCCAAAAGCATGAAATGCTCACTGGTTTTGAACCAGAAAAACGTGAGCAATGGGAAGCCAAGAGTGGATTTTTGGAGGCAGTGGACTGCATGCAGTAAGCTTACCAAGGCAGTGCATTTTTAAGCATGATTCGTCTTCAAATCGACATAACCGATCAATGTAAGTATTCCGCTATCTTCGTTGGTGTATCACGCATGTTTTCATGTCTTGTTTGATCTTGGGACCTTAGAAAAAACTTAACAATGGCATCAAGAGCTAATGTTGCAAGCATGAAATTTTAGGGATTTAAAATTTGGGTAAATGTGATTTGAGCATGATTTGAATAAATTGGTTTGAGTATGTTATAAACATGTTTAATTTCATTTTGGTTGGACTAATTTGATGTGAAAAATGATTTGGAATTATTTTCCCCAAATATTTGTCCTTGGCCGAATGGTTTGATGATTTTGGGATCTTGGATTTTTTGAATTTTAATTCATTTGATGAGTTAGAATCGATTAGGTTGATGTTAATTGAATCCAATGGATTGGATTTCGAATTGGACAAAAACCCCAAAATCTTTGAGTTGGCCGAATGTGACTAATGCCCTAATGTCTTGGTAAATTTTGATTTTGATAATTGGATGTATTGGAAATCATTCGGGATATGTATTTAATGTCGATTGCGGATTAATTGGATTGAAACCGAATTGGACATGAAATCACTCCTTGGCCGAGACCTTTATGCATGTAGATGGTTTGATTTTTTTTCAATTGTGTGTTGGACATATGATAATGAATCAAGCATGATTAATTGGACTAATATGGTGTTTTAGAAATGTTGATTTAGTTATTGATCATGTAATACACTTTGGTAATTAAATTGGGAAAATTGGATTTTTTGATTTAATTATTTGGGCCTAATTTTGGAAATTGGATTTAAATGTTGTATTTGGGCCTATTGGGCTTGATTTATCAAGTTTGGTTTAGGCCAAATGGATTGGATCCAATTGGGCCCAAAACCTTGACCATAAAGCCCAAATGCGACTTAATGAACCTTTAAAGTTCAATTGGGCCTAATGGGCCAAGATTGATTTATGGGCTTATGGGATGGGGTAAATCCGGATTGGACTTGGTTATCGGTTTGACCCGAGTTGACCAAAAGTCCACGCCTTAAGAAATCAATCAAAAGCCCATTGGACTTTAATTGAATTGACGTTGGACGTTAATCGGTCTTTGAGACGCGTTACGATTAGATTTGGAATTTAAATCGTAAAAGGTTTATTAAATAAAAGTGTAATATTTAATTTGGAATTGAATAGTGAATTAGTATTAAATACATGTTAAATTAGATTTAATGATGTAGTTTAATTTAATTCATGAATTCGTACTTTAAGTACTTATTCGCAAAAAACGAGTTTGACTCGAACAAAATCAAATCGTTGTTTGAACATTGGATGATCACTTAATTATCAGATTAATTAATTTGATTAGATTGATTGATAGCATGCTTATGTGTGTGAATACGTGGTTGTGTTGAATGAATAATGTATATCGGATGGATATTAGTCGGGTGGGCAATTTTAGAAATTGTTGTAATAAAATCGATTTATTAAATTGGACCTGCGTGTCCAGCCTTATCACCTTCTTCTCTTTGTATTCTCTTCTCACCTATTCCCCTCTATATATATGAGGTTTCTTTAGAAGTGTAGTGTAACGGGTAGAAGTAGTACAAGTGCTAGCTTGAGTGAGAAAGGGAGAGATTTGATCTAGGATCAATGTGTTAAGTATCCATCCGCATATCATTATTATTTTATTTCATACTCGCTTTATTATGTATTTAGAATGCATGTTTAAGGGTGTATGATGATGAGACCTTAACAAAGATAATTAAATTGGTAGCCAATTTGCACGCGAAAATCCCTCAATCTAATTAAGCAAATATCCTTCCATTGAATGATTCTGTTCAAGATCCGAAGTTGGCATTGGTTTGTTTTTGACCAAAGTCAAGACCTTTGTCAATCAAGGATGTACTTGAATCATGAGAGTTTTGTTGCATATTGGTGTCTTGTCCAAATCGTGATTTTATTGGCCAAAGTCAAGGTCACTTTTTGTCCAATGACATTGATTACGAAACTTTCCTCGTCAATGGGTCCCGCTTAACTGGAATCATTAGGTTTGTTTTTGGCCAAAGCCAAGGCCTAGATGATTCGGAGGATATGGTTAGGAAAATGTATTGGATACATTGACATTATACATATGTTTCGGACTTGGATGTCCACCTAACCGGATCTAGGAATTGGATGAGATCCAATTGATCTGTGAGATCTACCTAGTTAAATAGCATACAGCTTTTTATTGGCCAAAGTCAAGGTTGTGTGTTATTTAATAGGATCCTAGCCCACTAGGAAACACGGTTTCCCGAGTACTCCACAGAGGGTTAGAGACTCGACGAAAAATAGTGGGAGGCAAGTATTGAATTTGCAACATTCGTTCGAATACTCGCTAAACACGCTCATTTATTTTTTACTCGTCATATTAATCAAAAGTATTAGTTGGACTAATATTTTATGTTGTTTTAAAAAATATATATAGTTGGACTATATACAAACTCATTCAATATATAGTTGATTTTATAATTGGATTATAGTAATCAATATAATTGAATTAAAATGATAGTTGATTTTATAATTGGATTATAGTAATCAATATTAAAATTATAGTTGATTAAATAATTGGATTATTGTAATCATTATAATAAATAGTACCTTATTAAAATTGATTAAATAGTTGGACTATTGAAATCAAGAAAGAATTGAAAGGTTGAATATTTAAAATATATAATCCTTGGATTAAATGTTTTAAATGATTTAATTTTCAATTGGGAATTAATAATAGGTTAATTTATTTGATAAAATAACTTATTATGACTAAGCCCATAATTAAGCAAATAGTAGAGCATAAAGTCTTTGGAAGATTTATGTGATGATGACTTTAGTGCTTAATTATATACTTACAATAAATCTATCTTTAGATTTAAAAGTATTAAAATTGCAATTAATAATTCTTGGAGAATAATTGACCATTCTAGTGGAGAAAAGTCAAAGTTTGCAATTGGGCATGTAGCACAAGGTGCACATCATTTCGATATTCTAAAACCCAAGGCTTGGCCAAAGGTTTGTGAAATATTGAAAGAAGTAATTGACATATCCCAAAGTGACTACCATTTGGATATGGAAGACACGAAGGAATTAAAGATAGGGAGAGGCTCTAACTTTAAAAATATTTGTCAAAGTTAGTTTACTACTAGTATTAAAATTGGATTTTAAATACTTAGTGTGGTACATAATACATATATGTATTGACGTTCAGAATCCGCTGTGAGCTGGATACTGGCTTCAAGCCGAGATTTCTCTGCGAATTGGAAACGGGACGAAAGTCGCTGTTTCGACCGTAGATACCTAAATTTAGGAACTACCCTTTGGGTATGTACTTAAAAATGTTATAATGTAACTAGTAGACTAGAGACATTATCTCTATATCAGTGTTTAATCCGATGCGGATAAAACCTTTATATTCTAAAACACTAAAGTGTTTCATTATATAAAGATGATACTGAGATAAATACATTAGATGTAAATAACATAATTTATATTTTGAATATAAATAAAATCTCAAACATATAAATGACAAATAAATAGCTCAAATTGATTTGATCAATAGAGACTTATTTGTGGCATTGTTGTCTAGGACACAATTAAACAAGACTCGTATATCCACACTTTTGAAGAGTGGATACTAGGACTGATTTGACTATTCAAATAAGGTCTACGAATCTAGTTTATTAGGTAAAATACCTAAAATACTATTTACTTGGTAATAGTAAAAGGGCCACCGATCTGTTAGCCCTATTCATGGTGAAGTAAGTGGAGTATATCTAGCTAGGCTAGATGTGAACATGAATATTTCGTGACCTTAACGGATGTGGCATCACGTTATGGTTATGTGTTTCTTTTGAAGAACACAATACGAAACTTTTGAGTTTCGACACGAAGTATACAAACAGATCGGCTGTAGTATTATGCCGCCACGGTAAGACCGTATGGTAAATACTTAAGCAAGTAAGTTTCATATGTACATGAAAGAGTACGGTAGTCTTTCATGAGGACTCCTCCCGAGACACGTCAATTGACGGTGTGTCAGAACTAAAAACCAAGTTTTGTTGGACATGATTAGGTTTTTCGCGAGTCGCTCTGAGCTACTGTTCCTTCAACAGGATATGTATTAACAGTGCAAAACTTATTTGGAATAAGGTTCCATGTAAATCTGTTTGACAGATATCATATAGGATATGAACAGGAAAGAAACGAGGTTTCTCATTCCTGATAATTTGGGTATGCCAGGCATAAAGTTTGGATGATACCAAACTAAGAACCCAAATTGGATTAGTGCCAATATAGGTTATCCTAAGGGAAACCATAAGTATAGTACTTATAAATCCCACATGAGAACAATGTGATTGTTGCTCACCATGCGGTTTTCCTGAGAGGAATACCGATATGCAGTGGTCAGTGGGAGGATAGTGATACTCAATGAAAATCGGAGTAATACTATTCATAGCACGAAGTCCTTAATGGAACACAACAATTCATCTATGATGAATCTGTACCATTAATCTTCAAATACACAAGAAATCGGTAGATCGGATAGAGTCAGAAAACAACCTAGGGTATGGGTTTCTGATCTAACCTCATTAAGATGTCAATCTTATGAAGGTATATCCACCGACTACGTTTTGAGGAAGTGATACGAGGTATCGACTCCCTGTTATGGCAAAGTGCCATGAGTCCGAAATGGATTCCATGTATAACGACTATTATGGATACTAGTTGTTGTACCACAAAGCATTGTGCCTATGGTACATTATAACGTCTTCAAGGAAGACATACATGGATGGCAACATACCAACGTACAAAGCTAGGCTTTTGACGGAAAGGTATCGTTATCAACATTGTGTTAATAACGGTTCAACCTTTTACCTGTTGCCATGGTAAGTCCATTTTGAAGATGCTTGTTGATAACTGTATATTTCATTTATGAAATATGTCAGTTACAAATCAAAATCGCTTTCCTGAAAAGGAACCTTTTGGAGGATGTTTACAACATCCTGACGATTTTGTATAACCGACAAACAAGGTTTGCGGGTTATTCGATCCATGTTTGGATCAATGCAAGCATAAGGTTCTTGGAACTGACGTTTTGAAATAATCATAATGGTTTATGATTTAACTCAAAACGAAATAATTCTTGTGTATATAAGGAGGTTAGTGGGAGAGGGCACTGACAATGAAATTCCCATAAAGCAATTGGTGAAAGCTTGGCTTTCATAGATATTCTTTCAATAGAAATTCTCCGTAGAATTCTGGGGAGTAACAACCTTTATTCAGGAATAAAGATCTACTGGGATAGATTTGGAGTTGTTAACACTCTCTGGGAAATTGTACATTTAAAATGTACTTGTATTGGTGTCTCATACGCTTCGAGCATATGGAGTCACAATCAGGTCAATCCAAGTGATAGTCACTGGATTGAATTAAGAACATCTGTTAGTATCTTAGAGAACTAAAGATGTTGTCTTAAACTATGGAGAAGGAGAACTTGAAGTGACTGGGATCACTACTGCAAGTTTCCAAAACGATTAAATACTACGGTACTATAAAGTTTGAATAACGGGACAGTGAGCTGGAAATCTTCCGAGCAAGATAACTGTTGCCGAAAAACAACAAATGTGGATTATTGCTGCAGCTGAGGCAGCAATAGAAGCCATTTGGATCGATAATAAATCTAATTAGATTAGATATAGTTCTGTTAGCAGCTGAGCTAGGCGTCAGCACAGGCTAAAGAATTAAAGGTCTCATCGACGATCCAGATATATACTTCTATATCATCTGATTCGTTCGGATCATACATCGTGGCGATGTGATGATCGTGTAAATCGCGTCAGACGATAATTAAGCAAATCCGCTGACGAAAACCTTTCCTCAGCAATTTGAGCGAATTGTACATAGTTCGGGTGTTAGACACTCGAGTGACTGGCTATGTGCCAAGTGGGAGATTGTTGGACAAAATGACCCATAGCGTCACTATTTGCACAGATCATTGTGTTGTTGTAGCAAATTAACTATGTGACAAGGAAATTGCACTCTCATCATTTGTGATTAGATCACCATAGATATATAAATGAAGAGAGGTCCCTATGATTAGTTCCTGGATTGAGATGATATGAGACAGTATCAGTCCACAGGATTAATCATTAAATATCCCTAGCCGTAGTATTATCGAGACTGGACATCGATAATGCGGAATAGGCTAGTATTGCACTTGTGTGCGTTGTGAGGGCACAACGGCATAGTTCTCATATATATAAGTATTGGATACTTTGCAAGTGCGATAGGAGGTCGTGTTTCACCGATGGTACGGGAAACAGCTTCGCTCTGGATAGACCCTTCGGAATCCCATTGGTATTATGACTAGGTGTCTATGGGAGGCCGAAATCAAGGTAGGTGTGTATAGTCTTAACCTGAGACTTACATCGCTAATACTTACGACAATCGGTAAACTTTGGTTTGGGTGGTGGGGGATCTTAACTGGTTCTGTGTTCACCCTTCTGGGTTTATCAGGAATCGTAGTGTATTGGATGTGATGTCAAGACGGAAGTGTCACTCCAGTCATAATGGAGATGATGTCACGCAGGATACGGTATTAGTGCTCTTAAGTGATGCGCATCCAATCGTGATATTATGACCAGGTCATGAATATCCGATTATAGAGACTAGTTACCAGACATCCGATATGTGTTTCGGACGGGGCAGACACTTATCCAGCCCCAGCCCTAGCACGTGATTATCCGATACTGGGCCGATATGCACAATACATTAGTATACTACGCTTGATATAGATCTTAAATATTCTTAAAAGGATATGTCCGGAGAATTGGGATGACTTGGTGCTTTGCTAGGAGTGACCTTGTCTCGTAAATCGGTAGAACGTAGTACTTGGTACGTACGTGATTCGGATACTCCGACGACCGTATTTACTGCCAGATTATCCGGGGATCTCATGGGTCGCTTCCCGATAATCCACCGATGACGCACAACTCGCACTCTTGAATAATCTGGGATTATACAGAAGAGAGAGAAAATTAATCTAGGATTAATTACGGAGATATTTTATCTAAGATAAAATATCGTCTAGAGAGAGATAACGATTAATTTGGAATTAATCGGTAAATTAATATATTCGATATATTAAACGAAATTAGATTTCGACGCGGAATTAAAATTAGATTTTAATTCGGGCAAACGAGTTAATTTAGAATTAATTCGTTAGCGACGTAAATAATAATTTCGCTAGGCGCAATTATTTATTAAATTCGATTTAATTAACGTCGCGACGTAAGCTCGGTATTTCGGAAATATCGAACCCGAACGCGTGAGTGCACGTGGGCCCACTTTCATTTGAAAACGTGTGGGGCCCACATGACACATGTCATATTATGCATTATTTTATTCTAATGCATTGCATGAAGATTGTGTACAATACACTCAATGGTCTTGCATGGAGTTTGAGTGTTTGACACTCTAAACCATTGCATGATTTGTGTCATAAATTTATTATCAATTTAATAAATATTATGGCATAAATATAAATTGATTTTTGGTAAATCATTTTTAACTTAACACAACTTCAATCTCTCTCAAACTCTCTCCTCTCCTCACGCCAAAAGCATGAAATGCTCACTGGTTTTGAACCAGAAAAACGTGAGCATAGGGAAGCAAGAGGATTTTCATGTGTGAAAATTCAAGTGCTAGCACACTTACAAGTCTTGCGAAGGTGGTAGGGAGGTTCGACCATGAGCCGGGATCCATCCAACGAATCTAGGAGCTGCGTTTCTCATCTCAAAATTCTGTTTTGGAGGCAGTGGACTGCATGCAGTAAGCTTACCAAGGCAGTGCGTTTTTGGGCATGATTCGTCTTCAAATCGACATAACCGATCAATGTAAGTATTCCGCTATCTTCGTTGGTGTATTCACGCATGTTTTCATGTCTTGTTTGATCTTGGGACCTTAGAAAAAACTCAACATCTATATCAGACGTAGTATACTTAGTATTGCGTATTGCGATCCAGTATCAGATTCACATGCAAGGCCTGAAGCTGGAATAGTGTCTGCCCCATACGAAAAAATATATCGGATCACCAGCAACTAGTCTCTTTATTATCAGATAATCATGACCTAGTCATATTATCCCGATGGTTGCAACCCTTAGAGAACGAGTTCTGTATCCCTGCGTGATCATGATCTCATATGACTGAAGTGATACTTTCATCTTCAAATCACATCCAATACACTACGATTCTAAATAACCCAGAAGAGGCGTACAAGAACCTGGTAAAGTCCTGGACGACCAAAACCAAAGCGTATTGATTATCGCAAGTACTAGCGATGCAAGTCTCAGGTTAAGACCAAATACACCTACCCTGATGCGGATTCCCATAGACACATAGTCATACTACCAATGGGATTTCGTGGGGTCTATTCAGAGCGAAACTGTTTTCCGTACCATCGGTAAAACACAATATCCTATCACTTTTGCATAAGTATCCAATACTTAAATACATGAGAATTATGCTCTTACACTTCCATAACACGCACAAGTGCAATACTAGTCTATTCCGCATTA
This sequence comes from Zanthoxylum bungeanum, assembly GCA_019454045.1. Lineage (NCBI taxonomy): Eukaryota > Viridiplantae > Streptophyta > Magnoliopsida > Sapindales > Rutaceae > Zanthoxylum > Zanthoxylum bungeanum. The sequence continues at coordinate 379,034 of SKCR01030518.1, forward strand.
TCGATGTCCAGTCTCGATAATACTACGACTAGGGATATTTAATGATTAAACCTTTATGGATTGATACTGTCTCATATCTTATCAATCCGGAACTAATCATAAGGACTTTCATCATTCACACATTTAAGTAATCTAATTACGAAATGATAAAATGCAATTTCCTTTGCTACATAATTAATTTGTACAAAAACACAATGTCTTTTACAAATAGTGACGCTATGGGTCATAATTGTCCAACAACAGTGTATAAGTAAATTCTAAGTGTTATTAAAAGATTGTTAATAGAATCGTCGATGGGATTATAGCTATAGAGATTTGACGTTTTATCTATATCTCCGGGATAATCCGAATACATGTGACAGATGGATTATACGTATTTGATGACCTCGACATGTATGATTCAGCGAGTTTATCGATGGTCGTCATAATTTACGGGTGGGCAGATTATGGACATGAAATTGGATTTCATGACGGATATGCCTAAATCTAGAGAATCTCACTACTGAAACATACTCGTAGAGCACTAGAGATACTTTTATAAATAATATTGATTATTTATAAATCGTCTAACGATTAAACGATAAATACATGCTTTAAGGGTTTTTTCTGGCTTTTTCCTAATTAATGTGTATTTTATTTAGATACTTGATTTTATTAAATCCACATTAATTAATTATCAAATAAAGTATTTGACACCTGTCTCAAATATATCTATTATGTAATATTTAATGTAAATATTATACATATATTTGGATATTTATATTTGTAATTATCTAATTATTTATTGTTAAATAATTAGATTAATTAAATAAATATATTTTTAACTTTAATATGGCAAAATGTAATTGGTACATTTGTGCATATATTAATTAAAATGGTTGACAACTTGATTTTTGACATTTTTAATATTGATTAAATTTGTAAAAATCAAAATTTCCATTTTGTCCTTGGGAAAGTCGGTCATGCCCAAATGATTTAAGCTTTGAGTTTTTCATTTTGCTTCACTTTTTGCTTCAAAATTAGATTATAAAAAAATAGAGTTGAGAGAAAAACCTAAGTGCGAAAGGTATTTGTGAAGAAAACCTTGAAAATTAAGGTAATTTCATACTTTTCTTTACTTGAAAATTATTTTTATGCCTTTAGACTTCAACATATGATGTTTCCATGTTTTCTCTATTCTCTTGGGTTTGTAATAAGTTTGTTTGAAGCATGAATCAAAGGTGTTATTAAGTGTTATTAATAAGTTTGTTTGAAAATAAGTTTGTTTGAAGCATGAGTATTTTGTAAAGGAAGCTTATTAAGTGTTATTAAGCTTACTTTTGGTTATTTGATAACTTGGTTGCCATTCTAGAGTTGCTTAGCCACTCATAAATGACCTACAATTTTTCTTGAGTTGTTTCATGGTAGTGAGACTTGTTTGATGTAGTAAGGATTGAATTAAAGTGTTGAATTTTATTAATTTGGTGTTTATTGGTCATTTGGACAATTTTGAGAAATTATGGTTCATAACCCTTTCCAAATTTGAGGCTTTTCATATATGTGTTAATTAATGATGTATGTATGATGCATATTAATTTTGGTGTTGATTGGACTTGATCTTGAATGGTTTTGAACCAATTTGGACTAAAGTGCAATTGTTGAAAAATTGAGGGACCTCTCGGCAATATAGGGAAACTTATTTTCTTGCATTGTAATTTGTATGTTCATGTATAAGACATGTATAAATCATTTTGGTAGTGATTTGGAATCACCTAATCATGTATTTGACAAATTAGAACTAAAATGATCAAAATGTAAAGTTTTGCGCATTTTCCGTAATTACTGAAAAATCTGAAATTTTATTTCAGAATTTTATTTTTCATGTATATTTGATAAACATCATTTTGGTTGTGATTGGAAATCACCTAAGCTTGTTTTGAACAACTTACGACTAAAATTATGAAAATAGAAAGTTTTGGGATTGTATGGTAATTTACTGAAATTGTGATTTCTGGGTTAAAATTTATGTTTTTGAGTATTAAGTGATTAAAATAAATAAGTTTATTTTAATTACACAAGAAAAATTAAAGAAATGGGAAAATTTGATTTTCCCGCATTCCGCTGCGTAACCCGGGTATTTTGCCCAAAACCCCAACAAAAATGGTATCAGAGCAGGTCTGAACTTGAACACATGATATGAATATGCCTTTAAATTCAGTATTTATTTTTGTCTTTACTTGATACATGTTTGTATTTATTTAATTTGATTAAATTAAAAACGTAACATCATTACAAAAATTCCCTAATTAATAAGGTTTTAAGGTAATATGTATTGGATGCATATTTCTTGATCCGTATTGTCAATACGGTTTTGGATATCTCTTCTATTGCTGCATCTGAGAAAGTTCCAAAGCAGTGAGGGTGTAGTTGATAGAAATTTATCCATACCGGATGTATATGTGATACTAGATAAATTCAAGTAAAAGCGGAAATCCTGAACGTGCCAAAGCTGTCAGATCCACTGCATGCATATTATTTGTATATGTTTTCTGACTTTCCTTATAGTTGCAGATTTCTAAAATAGGTTCTAGATTTAGAGTAGGCTTGGATATTGTTAGATTAGTTAAAACCATCGAAAACCGTTGTTCCGATTTTCTTGAAAAAATCAAGATGGTTAGTGACTTAGTTACTAAGTCACATTAGGTAATTTAAATAGATATCCGTTTTAGGATATAATTATCTAAAAAAGAATAGTTTCTTATGCATTAAGAATTGACGTGAATTAGTTCATGTCTCGAGATTCTTGACTGGCATTAAGAAAATGAAGAGGTTTTATGGCGGAAATCCGATAACGCAGCGGAACAGTGGAAAATAAATTTTTTCTCTCGGATCAATTAAATAAATTTATTTATTTAATTACCCAATTATCAAATTATGAAATATAACACAAGAAATCAAATTTTTATGTAATTACCAAATTGCCCCAAAACTTTGCATTTTGTTCATTTTAGTCCTATATTGTTCAAAATAGTTTTGGATGATTCTAAATCATTTCTAAGATGATTTTAACATGTCATACATATCAAATTTCAAATTGCAACTTGAAACCCCAAAAATTTGCCCAATGCCGTGAGCCTCCCTACATGGCCATATTGTGCATTTTGTTCCTTTTGTGTTCAAAACACATTAAGATGAATTCCAATTGACCCAATATTTTATATGAATCATATACACATCCAAATACACCACATAAATGAAAAGCCCCAAATTTGGAAGTGGTCTTAAACCCTAATTTTTCAATTTCAACAAATTGGACAAATTAGGCCAAATTAATTAAATCCAACACTTCAATCAAGTTTCTTCCACACCAATCAAGCCTCACCACAATGAAATAACTATAGAAAAAATTTACGTCATTTAAGAGTGGGTCAATAACTCTAGAATGACAACTAGTTTCTTAAACTATCAAAAGAATGCTTATTAACTCATTAGTAACATTTTATGATCTTTATACATGCATAACCCTATCATCAAACTTCCATCAAACAAAAACACAAAGAATAAAGAATAGAAAAACATGAGAACATCACAAGATGAAGCCAACAATAAGAGGAACATTTTTCTCTCTAATGGCTAGTTGGAAATACTCATTAAATTCCAAGCTTTCTTTGATTTTTCTTTTTGTCTTTCTTCTTCTTCCTCAAGCTTCTTTTGTTTTTCTTTCAATGGAGTTTTAGATAAGATTTTTGGTTAATGAAAAATATCCAACCCTTGGACATTTTACCACTTGGCCGAATTTTGCATAAAAGAAAAATAAATTGATATTTTTTCAATTTAATTCAATTAATGCCAACTCGGCCACTTGCTTTTGAAATCATTAACTCTTTAATGAATTTCTTAAAGTCAAGTAAGGCATCTTTAAGTCATCTCAACATTTATCATAACTTTAATACATTTAAATTTTAATTAATTTAATTATTAACAATTAAATAATTAAATAATTATTTAAATATAAATATATTAAATATATGTATTATATTTACATTAAATATCAAATACATATATATTTATGATATAAGTCAAATATCTCAATTTGATAATTAATTAATGTGTATTTGAATTAATCTAACATTAAATGCAAATATGCAAAAAATAGGAAATGACTATCGGGTCCCTACACATGTATTTTTCGTTTAACCTTTAAACGACTTTATAAATAATCAGTATTATTTATAAATGTTGCCATAGTGCTCTACGAGTATATTTCATTAGTGAGATTCTCTAGATTCAGGCATATCCGTCACAAAATCCAATTTCGTGTCCATAATTTATCCACCCGTAAATTATGACGACCATAGATAAACTCGCTGAATCATACATGTCGACGTCATGGCAAATGTATAATTCATCCGTCACAGGTATTCAGATATATCCTAGAGATATAGATGTAAATGTCAAATCTCTATAGGGACAATCCCATCGACGTCTCTATTAGCAATCTCAAAAAGAACATTTAGAATTGACTTCTAAAATATACCACAGGCCCATGGTTTTTATCTGATTGCTAATCATATGGACTACCTATGCTATGTACATAGAACTGACGGATCATATCTCGATACACATATGACACCCTGAGGATCTATCCACACCTAACGAACAGGCAGAGGTCTGATCTAAATAGATCGGCGTCGTGACTGCCATCTAAGTGTGGAAGATGTCTCATGCGCCCATAGTGGTATCTCAAGTCGAAGAATCACAAGTGCTACTCAACCTGAGAAGATTCTTATTGACGTTGGTGTACCATCCATTAAGAATCTTCGGGAAGTCGTTCAATGTTTATCCGCTATAAACACCTACACGTCTATACGAGTCTCCAAGACTCATGGTTTATTGAGAAACCATTGGAATCATATATTCCAGTATACGACATGTACCGGTCTCAATGGGTTTACTATACTGACAAAGTAGTGTAAACCTTGACCAGGAACTGTCTGAGAATGACAACGTCATGATACAACTCAATGTCAGTTGCGACGCTTTGCAACAACATCACGACTAGTCATTCTAAGGTCATTACATCTTTACCATATTAAAAGATATATTATATTACAGACACTACTTATATTATTTATAATAACAATGTTTTATAGTAGTATTCTCAAAGAAATACAACCGGGAATTGGCGCTTTGAGCACCAACCCCAATAAAATCTTCCACTTGCTCTAGTGCCAATATCCATTGTATCTAATACCCATCGACTCTACGTGTTTATCAAACAACTTCGGAGGTATGGCCTTCGTCAGCGGGTCTGCTATATTATCTTCACTCGGTACCTTGCACATGACAATATCCCCTCGCGACATAATTTTTCGAATGATGTGGTACTTTCGTTCCACATGCTTCCACTTCTGATGCGCCCTCGGTTCCTTTGCTTGCGTAATGGCTCCAGTATTATCACAGTATAATGAAATCGCATTCTCGATACTTGGGACAACTCCCAATTCTGTGATAAAGTTCTTTATCCACACAACCTCCTTTGCAACTTCAGAAGTTGCAATGTATTCCGCCTTGACCCCTGTTTGGAACTCTTCCAACAAACTGCACCTCCGTTAAGGGTAAAGACGAATCCAGATGTAGATTTTCTATCATCGGGATTCGAATGGAAATTGAAATCCGTATACCCGTTACCTTGCAGTTCGTTTCCTCCATAAATTTTCAACTTATCCTGAGTGGTGTCGCAAACACATTCCGGGCTCAGGTTCGTTAATTCTGAATTAACGAATTTTTCTGTTGCGACGTAATTAAATCAAATTCAATTAAATAATTATGCCTAGCAAAATTACAATTCACGTCGCTAGAGAATTAATTCTAAATTAACTCGTTAGCCCGAATTAAAATCTAATTTTAATTCCGCGTCGAAATCTAATTTCGTATAATTTATCAAATATATTATTTTATCGATTAATTTCAAATTAATCGTTCTCTCTCTTCAAATAGTACTTTATCCCAGATAAAGTCTCTCCGCTATTAATCCCAGATTAATAAAGTTCGAATCATACATCATCGGTGAATTTTTGGGAAGCGACCCAAGAGATCCCTGGATATGTTGGCAGTAAATCCGGTCGTCGGACTATCCGAATACGTACATACCTAGTACTACTTTCTTACCGATTTACGAGACAAGGTTGGCTTCTAGCAAAGTGCCATGCCTACCCAATTCTCCAGAAACATTCTTAATGGAATATATAATCTATGTCAGGTGTAGTATACGTAGTATTGCGTATAGCGATCCAGTATCGGATGTCACATGCAAGGCCTGAGGCTGGAATAGTGTCTGCCCTGTACGAAGCATATATCGGATCAGTAGCAACTAGTCTCTTTATTATCGAATAATCATGACCTAGTCATATTATCCCGATGGTTGCAACCCTTTAGAGAACCAGTTATGTATCCCTGCGTGACCATAATCTCTATATGACTGAAGTGATACTTCCATCTTGACATCACACCCAATACACTACGATTCTCAATAAACCCATAAGAGGCATACACAGAACCTGTTAAAGTCCTGGAAGACCAAAACCAAAGCGTATTGATTGTCGCAAGTACTAACGATGCAAGTCTTAGGTTAAGACCAAATACACCTACCCTGATGCGGACTACCATAGACACATAGTCATACTACCAATGGGATTCCGAAGGGTCTATCCAGAGCGAAGCTGTTTCCGTACCATCGGTGAACACAACCTCCTACCACACTTGCATAAATATATAATACTTAAATATATGAGAACTATGCTGTTATGCTTCCATAACACGCACAAGTGCGATACTAGTCTCTTCCGCATTATCGATGTCCAGTCTCGATAATACTACGACTAGGGATATTTAATGATTAAATTGTCGTGGATTGATACTGTCTCATATCATCTCAATTCGGATCTAATCATAAGGACTTTCATCATTCACACATTTAAGTAATCTAATTACAAAATGATAAAAGGCAATTTCCTTTGCTACATAATTAATTTGTACAAAAACACAATGTCTTTTACAAATAGTGACGCAATGGGTCATAACTGTCCAACAGACACCAGATCTCTGCGTGTAACCTTTTGCTACCAGTCGGGCCTTGTAAGTTTCAACCTTACCGTCAGGCCCTCACTTCCTTTTGTAAATCTATTTACAACCGATAGGAATAATTCCTTCGGGATGCGGAACCAAGTCCCAAACTTGATTCTAATGCATTTAGTCTAACTCGGATCTCATGTCACTTTTCCATTTCACAGAGTCGATGTCCAACATCGATTCTCTATAGGTAAAAGAATCAGTCTCTTCAACTAAGAGAACATCTAGACTATTTTCTTGTATCAAATACAAGCATTCAGGAGGTCTAGATACCCTTTGTGACCTACGAAGAGTGTGCGTTGAAGGTCCTTCATCTACTTGAACTTCAAGTTCCTCCGTTGGTTCATTGTTTTCAGGTTGGACTTCATCAAGTTCAACCTGTCTATGATTACCACCTTCTGACAAAAATTTTACTTCTAGAAATCTTGAGAAGCGAGCTACTAACAGATTTCAATGCTCGGTATCATAGAACAGATATCCCATCGTATTCGAAGGATATCCGACAAACCTAAACTTTTGCCCTCGAGGCAAAAACTTATCTTGCTGAGTCACCCTGACATAGGCAGGAAAACCCTAAACCTTAATGTAACTAAGATTTGGTCTCTTACCGAACCATATCTCATACGGTGTTGTAGGAACAGTTTTTGAAGGAATCTTATTCAAAAGATGTGCAGCTGTTAAAAGAGAATAGCCCCATAATAAATGGGGAAAATATGTGAAACTCAACATCGATCGGACCATATCCAATAAAGTCCGATTTCTCCTCTTAGACACTCCATTGTGCTGTGGAGTACTTGGAGGAATATATTGAGCGAGAATCCCATTCTCCTTCATATAATCAATGAACTCACCACTCATATATTCTCCGCCTCGATCAGATCATAGACATTTAATATATTGACCAATTTATTTTTCTACTTCATTTCGAAACTTTTTGAACTTTTCAAAGGTTTTCGATTTATGTCGCATCAAATAGACATAACCGTACCGTGACAGATCATCGGTAAAGGTAACGAAGTACGAATAACCACTGTGAGCAGTCTGACTTAGTGGACCACATATATCAGAATGTACGAGTTCTAGTAAGTTAGTGGCATGGTGTCAATGAATGGTTCGAGGACTTTTAATATGTTTATGATGAAACGCGAATAGAATATTTTGACTGGTTCAAAGATATTCGATTTGAAGTTTTGAATACTATATCATTAAAATTCATCGTAAGTCTTAGAATTGTTCAAAGATGTTTGATATGATCAAACATATGAATTTATGGAAATTAGTTCTAAATTTATTCAATGAATATGATTCTTACTCAATATGATTCTTCTACGATTCAATTATGATAGAATTGGTTAGTGGGATGCATTGAATCTTATATGATTTGTATTCGCTTGATATTGAGTATTATCGAAATAATTTCAATACTATTGAGGATATGCTCCAGTAATACTAATTCATCATTTTAATTAATTTTCCCTTAGTTTCTACAGTTACGTATATGATATGTATAGGTAGAAAATTCGAATCTTGAAAAGTTTGAGATTTGAATCTTTTTTTTTTATATAATGGTTATATAATTGAAAAATACTTGCACCTCGGAGGTACGAGCAAATGTTTATCATTTGTTCTATTTAATAGACTATTATATTCTATTTGATGGAATATCTTTTCTATGATCTCGAGTAATAAAATTATTTTGTTATTTGATGTGTAACATCAGATGTTAATGATTATAGAAAAAAATTGACTTATTGAAGTTAATTGTGAGAATGATAAACTATAAATGGAACTATATAATTAATAAGATGAAAAGACCCTTAGGCAGCTTCCATATAAGTCCAATAGGATTTAAGAATAATTTGTGAAGTATTTGATACTTAATGGTTTTTCTGTTTTCTCATCGAAGAAAATTATCCTTTAACTTATAGTGGGAGCGATATTTGATATCGCTTTTGGAAGTTAGCATTAAACCATAGATCTAAGATTGTTTGTAGCTTACTACGATGAAGTTTTGAACTTGATTAAGCTTTTGTTATGAATCGTTAATAAAATGTGTAAATTATTTATGCAGCAAAAGCAAAGTGAGCTTATTAAAGGTTTGACCTTTATAGTATGACAATGAGAAAAGTTATACTCAGCAATCTATTATAGATTCTGAGGAAACTTGTCTCTAGTCGCAATAACTGAACAATTAAATATCTGTTGGTTAATGTTGATATTAAACTATATATTTTGGCTAAAGAATGCAAAGTGGCATTCTTGAATGGTTTCTTCGAATAAGAGATCCATTATGATATCTTTGTTTGAAGAGTTCATTATAGAATGGCACTAGAGTTTGTATTCTGCTAAGATCACAATTTGATATACTAGCTTATAGAGCCCATTGTAGACTCAAATAAGCTTTATGAAAATCCGTATTTTCTAATTTTGATAATAGTCAGATTGTCTGATTTTATCAAAGCATAGAAAATACATATATGTTAGTAGGGTATGTGGGAGCAAACATATTTCTTTCTAGTGTTATATATCCTAACGAAATTATCATTATTAATGTAATAATGAGATGTTAATGAGGTAAAAGATTTAACTAAGTATTATTTTCTCCGTGAAAGCAATGAGAGTAGTCTTTATTATATTTGATATGAAGTTATATATATATGATATAAAACTAATAGACTTGTGAGATACTCCTATTAGTCGTGCATTAGATATGATCTAATATTGGACACAGTGATCGACGTGATCACACACATATAACGCAAGCGCACGTATCGTTCAAGTAGTATAAAATTTATCGATCCCACAAGGACTTAATACCTAAGCTATTAATTTATTAATCCAAATGTTTACAAGTATCTAATAGATTTGTTATTTGATTGGATGGTGACTTTAAACTAAAACAAGTAAATAAAATAGCGCGAAAGTGAATTAAAGGTAAACTCAATATTATTAAACTATATAGGGTTGTGAATCCTTCCAATATCATTTAAAGATGAAGTGGTTATCTCATGTTTGTGCAATATATCAGTTTATTAACCTGGAACACAAAATTATGCAAAAGCCTTTGTCGATGGTTAAATGCAAATATCCACTATAACCCAATTAATCATATGTATATATTAACCAAGTTACCTGAATTCATTAAGATTAAGTTCAAATTATGGCTACCCCCGTCCGAAAGGTATATGTCTATCCTGGAAAGAAATCTATTAAGGGGTATCGAATCCTTAAGGAAGATCGTGGGCTATTAAGTCTAAGGCTGAAACCTAAAATTCCTTTGTCAAGTTTATTTTAAGTTTACCACATTAATCTTATTAATGGCCAGTTAACAAGAAGCATTAAGCTTAAGACTTAATAAATAAACCTTTATATTACCCAAAATATAAAATAACCCCTTATAAATCGGTGATATTGGAATTCATCACAATCTCAGATAACAGATTTTGTTACGATACATATCTAAGGTTAGAAAAAGCTTAAATAAAGTAAATGACATAAAGTAAATACTGGAAATTAAAAACGTAAATAAAATAATAAAGAAAATGTTGGGGGTTAGAAGATCCACTTTTATTACTTTTATTTTAGATATCTCCCTTATTATAATATATTAACTTTGCATGACAGTACCAACCGACCATAAATGCGGTATCCTGATTAAATCAAATTTATGATTAATTCCAACCGACTATAAAAGCGGTATCCAAATTAGTCAGGTTAAAATAAATTTATTTAAGTCCAACCGATCATAAAGGTGATATCCCATTAAGTCAGGTTTTAAATAGTTTATATATTATAATTAAGGGAGATTAATCTATATATTAGTAATAAAAGTTTTACCTTTAACCCCAGGAATGGGGAGTTACCTCCTCATACTGAAAAATAAAATAAAGATGGAAAAGTAAAATAAATAAAGTAATATTGCGTAAAATAAATAAAATTAAATACAGAAAGTTGTAAATAAACAAACAAGATACAATCTTCTTAGTATTCTTAAGGAAATCCCCAGAAGAAGGTATGAATTGGAATTCTGAAATCGGTCTCAATTTATAGGGAAAGTTTGGCCTCATGTGTCGCGACGCGTGGAACATTGTGCGTCACGACGCGCCGTTGATTAAACGTGATCGTGACACGTGATGTCGGCAGCGTCATCATCTGAATTATTGGTTTGGTGTCGTGACACCGAAAGCTTGTCGCGTCGCAATACTGATGTCAGTTATGACGTGTTTCAATGATGAGTGTCGGCATTATGTGATGGTGACACATGTCCGGTGCACGTTAGCAAGATTGCTGTGATGTTGACACGTGACATTCACATGTTAGCAAGTCTGCTGTGATTGTTGTTAGTGTTCCTAGAACATTCATAGGATCTAATAAGCATGAAAAATAAATAATATGATCATTATAAGGTGCAGAATAAACTTACAATGAATGGATAGAGCTTTAAAATTTTTGAGAGGATGAACTCCAAGTTCCAACCTTTTGATGATTCCAAGCTTTTGAGTAGTTTCCCTATCACCTTTGTCAACTTCCAAAGTGCTAGCTTTTGTTGATTTGAAAGCAAATCCAAGAGAGAAATGGAGGAGAGAATTCGGCCAAGCCTTAGGGAGTTCTCTAGGGTTTTTCAATTTTTCATCTAATGAAAAGTATGTCTTACAAAGTGTAGAGATTTGGTTTTGTTATTTACCTTTTAGTAAAACCATTTCACCTTTTACCCTAAACTTGGTAGGCGTGGGTAAATGGTTTTCAAAAAGCAAAACAAGGTAGTTGGGTGGTAGGTACACCTACCACACATGGGCCCCACATATTTGAAATCAAAATTCAAATATCTCTACGAACATTTGTCGCGGCTCGATTCCGTTTAATCCGATTAAACGAACTTCCGTCGCTAAATAATTAAATCTAATTTAATTAAATATTGATGCCTCGCAAATAAATTACGAACATCGTTTACGAATTAATTCTAAATTAATTCGTTCGTTCGTATTAAAGTCCGACTTTAATTTCGTAACGAAATCCAATTCATATTAATATATCCGATATATTAATTTTAGCCCATTCAAATAAATTAAATAGAAAAATCAAATTTAACTATTAAATTTATTTTACCGATTAATTACAAATCAATCGCGTTCTCTCTCTACCGAACACATTTAATCCCAGATTAAATAAAGCCCTAATTAATCCCAGATTAATTTTCTCTCTCTCTATATTAATCCCAGATTAATTTAAGTCAACTATCATCGGTGAATCTTTGGGAAACGACCCAAGAGACCTCTGGATATGTTGGCAGTAAATCCGGTTATCGGACTATCCGATTTAGTAAGTACCTCGTACCATGTGCTTACCGATTTACAAGACATGGTTGGCTTCTAGCAAAGCACCGTGCCTACCCAATTCTCCAGAAATATTCTTACTGGAATATATAATCTATGTCAGGCGTAGTATACGTCGTATTGCGTATCGCGATCCAGTATCTGATGTCACGTGCAAGGCCTGGGGCTGGAATAGTGTCTGCCCCGTAGGAAGCACATATCGGATATCAAGCAACTAGTCTCATTGAATCGGATAATCATGACCTTGTCATATTATCACGATGGTTGCAACACTATAGAGAACTAGTTCCGAATCCCTGCGTGATCATCATCTCCATATGCCTGAAGTGATACTTCCATCTTGACATCACATCCAATACACTACGATTCTCAATAAACCTAGAAGAGGCGCACACAGAACCTGTTAAAGCCCTGGACGACCAAAATGAAAGTTTACCGATTGTCGCAAGTACTAGCGATGCAAGTCTCAGGTTAAGAAAAAAATACACTTACCCTTAAACGGACTCCCATAAACACATATACATACTACCAATGGGATTCCGTGGGGTCTATCCAGAGCAAAGCTGTTTTCCGTACTATCGGTAAAACACAACCTCCTATTGTACTTGCATAAGTATCCAATACTTAAACATATGAGAACTGTGCCGTTATGCCCTCACAATGCGCACAAGTGCAATACTAGTCTATTCCGCATTATCGATGTCTAGTCTCGATAATACTATGACTAGGGATATTTAATGATTAAACCTTTATGGATTGATACTGTCTCATATCATCTCAATCCGGAACTAATCATAAGGACTTCTACCATTTCTATATCAAAGTAAATTAATTACAAAATGGTAAAAGACAATTTCATTACTACATAGTTAATTTAGTACAAAAACACAATGTCTTTTACAAACAGTGACGCTATGGGTCATAATTGTCTAACAATCTCCCACTTGGCCTATAGCCAGTCACTCAAGCATCTAACACCTGAACTATGTATATGTCTCTCAAACTTCTGCTGTGAAATAGCTTTCGTCAGCGGATCTACAATGTTGTCATCTGATGCGACCTTCTCGATCTTCACATCGCCACGATGTATGATCTCACGTATCAGATGGAAATGTCGAATAACATGCTTGGATCGTTGATGAGACCGCGGTTCCTTAGCCTGTGCTATAGCCCCGTTATTGTCATAATACAATGGAATGGGGTCAGCTGCTAACGGAACTACTCCTAATCCAATTAGGAATTTTCGGATCCAAACTGCTTCCTTTGCTGCCTCGGCTGCAGCAATATACTCCGCTTCTGTTGTTGAATCGGCAACAGTATCTTGCTTGGATGATTTCCAGCTCACTGCTCCATTATTCAAACAAAATATGTACCCGGATTGCGACTTGTAGTCGTCTTTATCGGTTGGAAACTTGCATCGGTATACCCAGTTACCTCAAGTTCTCCATCTCCATAGATTAAGAAAGCATCCTTAGTTCGTCTAAGATACTTAAAAATGTTCTTAGCTGCCATCCAGTGACCATCACCTGAATCGGCCTGATAACGACTACATATGCTCAAAGCATATGAGACATTAGGTCGCGTACATATCATGGCATACATGATCGATCCGACTGCCGAGGCAAACGGTATCCGACTCATGTTGTTTCTCTCATTTTGAGTTTTAGGACACATGTCCTTAGATAGAGTGATGCCATGTGACACTGGTAACAGTCCCTCTTGGACTGATCCATGTTGAATCTTTTCAACACTTTGTCAATGTACGTGCTCTGGGAGAGTCCAAGCAGCTTTCTAGATCTATCCCGGTAGATCTTTATTCCTAGAATATAGGCTGCTTCTCCCAGATCTTTCATGGAGAATTTTAATGAAAGCCAAGTCTTCACCGATGTTAACATGGGAATGTTATTGCCTATAAGCAATACATCGTCAACATAAAAGACAATAAAAGTAAGTGCTCTCCCACTAACCTTCTTGTATACACAAGGATCATCTTCGTTTTGAATGAAATCATATTCTTTTATGATCTCATCAAAACGTTGGTTCAATGACCGCGATGCTTGCTTCAGTCCATAAATGGACCGATTTAACTTACAAACCTTGTTTGCAAGTTTAGGCACGATAAAACCGTCAGTCTGTTGCATATAAACATCCTCCAAAAGGTTAAGGAAATCGGTTTTAACGTCCATCTGCCATATCTCGTAATCGAAATATGCAGCAATAGCAAGCATTATCCGAATGGATTTAATCATGGCAACGGGTGAGAAAGTTTCGTCGTAATCGACACCATGTCGTTGACGATACCCTTTCGCTACAAGCCTAGCTTTGTATGTTTGTATGTTGCCATCCATGTCGGTCTTCTTCTTGAAGACCCATTTGCAGCCAATAGGCTTTACGCCTTCTGGTGCATCAACTAGTGTCCAAACTTGGTTGGTGTACATGGAATCCATTTCAGACTTCATGGCTTCTTGCCATAAAGCGGAATCGATATCTTGTATCGCTTCCTCATACGTAGCAGGTTCAGTATCGTCAATGAGATTAATATCTACATGAGGTGAGATCAGAAACCCATACCTCTCAGGTTGTATTCTGAATCTCTCCGACCTACGCGGTCCTTGTGTAATAGAAGATTGTGGTACAGTCTCATGCCGGATGGACTGTTCTTGTTCCGTTGAGGATTCTATGCCAGGAACAGTATCACTCTGATTTTCATCAAGTTCTACTTTCCTCCCACTAACCACTGCATTTAGGAATTCCTTCTCAAGGAAAACCACATGTAGAGCAACAAATACTTTGTTCTCTCGTGGGTGATAGAAGTAATATCCTTTGGTTTCCCTAGGATATCCTACGAATAGGCACTTATCCTACTTGGGCTCAAGTTTGGTACCTTCCAAACGTTTGACGTATGCCTAGCATCCCCAAATCTTCAGGAATGAGAAACCCGGTTTATTCCTGTCCATATCTCATATGGTGTCTGTTGTACAGACTTTGACGAAACCTTATTCAAAATAAGAATTGCACTATTTAATGCATATCCCCATAAGGAAATAGGTAGCTTAGTGCGACTCATCATAGACCTTACCATGTCCAACAAAGTTCGATTTCTCCGTTCGGACACACCGTTTAATTGCGGTGTTCCAGGAGGAGTCCACTGTGAAAGAATGCCATATTCTTTCAAGTAATCTAGAAACTCATTGCTCAAGTATTCGCCACCACAGTCCGACCGTAATGTCTTTATACTATTGCCGGTCTGTTTTTCAACTTCGTGTCGAAACTCTTTGAATTTCTTAAAAGTTTCCGACTTATGTCTCATAAGATACACATAACCATAACACGATGCATCATCCGTAAAGGTTACGAAGTATTCTTATCCACCCCTAGCCTGGCTAGACATGGGCCAACAAACGTCACTATGAACGAGGGCTAACAGTTTGGTGGCGCGTACGCCTTTACTGCTAAAAGGTGATTTAGGCATTTTGCCTAATAAGCAAGATTCGCAGACGTCATATGAATAATCCGTCCAAGTACCCACTCTTCGAAAGTGTGGATATGCGAGTCTTGTTTATGTGTCCTAGTCGACAGTGCCACATATAAGTTTCATCTTTATTACTTAGTTTGAGCCTTTTGTTTGTTACATTATATGTTTGAGATTGATTTATATTCAAAATATAAAGACCATTATTAGCATCAGCAGAACATATGTTAAAATCATCTTTATAAACAAAACACCCAGTGTTTCGGAATACAAAAGTGTACCCGCATTGGGTCAAACAAGATACAGATATAATACTCCTAGTCAAACTAGGTACATAATAACAATCATTAAGTTCAAGGACATGCCCCGAGGGCAGCTCTAAAACAAAAGTGCCAACGACCAAAACGGCGACTGGTGCCCCATTTCCAACGCGTAGATCAATCTCCCCTGAGGCAAGTCTCCTGCTAATCTGAGATCTTGCACATCAGTACATATATGAGTATCACAACCAGAATAAAAAATCCAATTTTTTAAACTAGAAGTAGTCATGTTTATCTCTATAACAAACATACCTGAAGTCGGTGCCTTGCCCGCTTTAATCTCCTTCGGAGCGCCTTGTACTCGCGGCAGTCACGCTTCTAGTGACCCCGCTTGCCGCACTGGAGGCAAACATCCTGAGATTTGTCCTTAGGCTTCCCAGAAGCCCTTGATGATTTGGCCTTGCCCTTTCCTTTATGCTTCTTCTTCTTCACACATCCAGCGCCTTGAGCCCAGCCCTCGGCGTATGAGATGTCGAAGCAAAGTGCGCCTCGCACTTGTTGCACTTAAGCAGCTCTTTCTCAGCTTCCTTGAGAACTGACAATAAGTCTCCAAGAGTATCGTCAGTGTTCATCAAATTATAGTTTATGATGAACTGTCTCCAAGTGTCGGGGAGAGATTGCAGGACCATATCTATGGTAATCTCAGCCTCAAAGACTATCCCCATCTCAGCTAGCTCATCTATGTCAGCAATCATCTGTGCCACATGGGACTCAATAGACACGCCTTCTGACAAACGCGAACGAAAAAGCTTCTTTACTAACTCATATCTCCGTGACCTACGGTTAGATCGGTGAAGATCTTGCAACCTTGCCAACATGTTATAGGGATCCAAGTCCCTGTTCTGTCGACGGAAATGCTGAGTCATAGAAGCAAGCATAATAGACTAAGCAGTATCACAATCATCGCTGTGAGTCTTCCAAAGCTCCAGCTCAAGTAGCTCATCAGGTTTGGGCTTAGGCCCAAGAGGTCTCTGTATCGTATATAGTAGCCTCTCGGTCCAAGGACTATCCTTAGATTCATTTCCCAATCGGTAAAATTCGTGCCCTTGAAGAAATTTTTGCCCATGATAATGTCTCGGACATTTCCCTTTCCAGTCATCTTGGCTACGATAGTCCAACTATCTAGTCAACGATATTTGGGTACACTCTAACTGTTACAAGAAAAATAACATTGTATTAGTCCAACTAAAATAATTTTGACGAAATAAATTTGAAAGCGCGTAAAGCTAAGTATCTGAATGAAATTGCAAATTCAATACTAGCCTCCCACTATTTTTCGGCGAGCCTCTAACCCTCTTTCGAGTACTTGGGAAACCTAGTTTCCTAGTGGGCTAGGATCCTATTAAATAACACACAACCTTGACTTTGGCCAACAAGCTGTATGAAACTTAACTACGTAGATCTCGAAGAGCAATTGGATCTCATCCAATTCCTAGATCCGGTAGGTGGACATCCAAGTCCGAAACGTATATACAATATATATGCCAATATATCTAATATATTTTCCTAACCTTTTTCCTCTGAATCAACTAAGCCTTGGCTTTGGCACAACAAGCTTAATGATTCCAGTTAAGCGGGACCCATTGACATGGAAAGCTTCATAATCAATGTCGATGGACAAGAAGTGATCTTGACTTTGGCCAACAAATCACAACTTGGACAAGACACCGATATAGAACAAAACTCTCATGATTCAAACACATCCTCAATTGACAAAGGTCTTGACTTTGGCCAACAAACCAATGCCAACTTTGGATCTTGAGTAAGAATCACTCAACGGAAGGAAAAACGCTTAATATGTTTTGAGGGTTTTTCGCGTAAATTGGCAACCAATTTATTATATTTGTTAAGGTCTCATCATACACCCTTAAGCATGCTTCTAAAACATTATAAAGCACAAAAAGTAAATTAATAGCGATATGTGGATGGATATGTAACATATTGTTCCTAGAACAAATCACTCCCTTTCCTCTCCCCATATAGAACTATTCTATTCCTACCCAATTACATAATACAATAATAGAAACCTCATTTGCATTGAGGGGAATTAGGTGAGAAGAGAATACAAAGAGATAATAAGATAAGGCTGGACACGCAGGTCTAATTTTAAATTCAAATTACAATAATTTCCAAAATTACCCCTTCCCTTCTAATATCCATCCGATATACGCTATTCATTCATCACATTCATGTAATCATACAAAGCATGTATTACAACCAATCTAATCCAATTAATCAGTCTTTAATTATGTGACCATACAATGTTCAAACAATGATTTGATTTGCAAGAGTCAAACTCATTTAAGAATAAATACTCAAAGTAAGTATTCTTGAATTATATTGAACTACAATTTTAAATCCAATTTATTTGTATTCAATACTAATTCCAATTTAATTCCAAATTAAATACATACACTTATTTATTTGCCTTAAAGACTTGGATTCCAAATCCAATCTTAATGGGTCTCAAATGCCCAATAACATCCAATGTCATTTTAATTAAAGTCCAATGGGCTTTTAATTGATTCTTAAGGCATGGGCTTTGGCCATAATGGATCAAACCCAAAATGGCAAGGCCAATAGGAATCACCCTATTGCCAACAAATCAATTTAGGCCCATTAGGCCCAATTAAAATCTTTGAAGGGTCAAGTGATGTATTTGGACTTTATGGAATTAGTTTTGGGCCCAAATGGATCAAATCCAAAAGTCCAAAACCAAACTTGGTCAAACCAAGCCCATTAGGCCCAAATACACATTTTTAGCCCAATTCATTTTAAAGGCATATTATCATAATTATAATATTCCAAATATCACAATTATTTAATTAAAGTGTATTAGCCATAATTAATTAATTAAACTCAATTTTCCAAAATATCAATTAACTTAATTAATCATGCTTAATCCAATAATTCATGCTTAACATAAAATCAAGCCAAAACACATCACAACATGCTTGACACAAATTGAAGTCTAAAACATCATTTCATGCTCAAAATGCTCTTTCATTTCAACATAAACATTATTGACACATTATTTCATGCTACAAAAAATGAAAAACTGCAGTGCACAGGACAGTAGGTTTCGGCCTCCTTAAGGATTTTTTATCTTTTGATTCTATTGATTTATTTCAAATCTAATCATGCATAACTCTAAGTTATCATGTTGTAGACATACTCAAAGCATCAATTTTAAAGAATCATGCTCAAATCATAAAAGCCACAAATTTTAGGTTCAAGAACCCTAGAATTTTTCATGCTTAAATTAGGCTCATGATACCATTGTTAGTGTTCTATAACATTCATAGGATCTAATAAGCATGAAAAACCAAATAAATATGATCATTATAAGGTGCGGAATAAACTTACAATGAATGGATAGAGCTTTAAAATTTTTGAGAGGATGAACTCCAAGTTCCAACCTTTTGATGATTTTGTGCTTTTGAGTAGTTTCCCTATCACCTTTGTCAACTTCCAAAGTGCTAGCTTTTGTTGATTTGAAAGCAAATCCAAGAGAGAAATGGAGGAGAGAATTCGGCCAAGCCTTAGGGAGTTCTCTAGGGTTTTTCAATTTTTCATCTAATGAAAAGTATGTCTTACAAAGTGTAGAGATTTGGTTTTGTTATTTACTTTTAGTAAAACCATTTCACCTTTTACCCTAAACTTGGTAGGTGTGGGTAAATGGTTTTCAAAAAGCAAAACAAGGTAGTTGGGTGGTAGGTACACCTACCACACATGGGCCCCACATATTTGAAATCAAAATTAAAATATCTCTACGAACATTTGTCGTGGCTCGGTTCCGTTTAATCCGATTAAACGAACTTCCGTCGCTAAATAATTAAATCTAATTTAATTAAATATTGATGCCTCGCAAATAAATTTCGAACATCGTTTACGAATTAATTCTAAATTAATTCGTTCGTTCGTATTAAAGTCTGACTTTAATTTCGTAATGAAATCCAATTCTTATTAATATATCCGATATATTAATTTTAGTCCATTCAAATAAATTAAATAGAAAAATCAAATTTAACTATTAAATTTATTTTACCGATTAATTCCAAATCAATCGCGTTCTCTCTCTACCGAACACATTTAATCCTAGATTAAATAAAGCCCTAATTAATCCCAGATTAATTTTCTCTCTCTCTCTCTCTATATTAATCCCAGATTAATTTAAGTCAACTATAATCGGTGAATCTTTGGGAGCGACCCAAGAGACCTCTGGATATGTTGGCAGTAAATCCGGTTATCGGACTATCCGATTTAGTAAGTACCTCGTACCACATGCTTACCGATTTACAAGACATGGTTGGCTTCTAGCAAAGCACCGTGCCTACCCAATTCTCCAGAAATATTCTTACTGGAATATAGTATACGTCGTATTGCGTATCGCGATCCAGTATCTGATGTCACGTGCAAGGCCTGGGCTGGAATAGTGTCTGCCCCGTACGAAGCACATATCGGATATCAAGCAACTAGTCTCTTTGAATAATATAATCATGACCTTGTCATATTATCACGATGGTTGCAACACTATAGAGAACTAGTTCCGAATCCCTGCGTGATCATCATCTCCATATGTCTGAAGTGATACTTCCATCTTGACATCACATCCAATACACTACGATTCTCAATAAACCTAGAAGAGGCGCACACAGAACCTGTTAAAGCCCTGGACGACCAAAACAAAAGTTTACCGATTGTCGCAAGTACTAGCGATGCAAGTCTCAGGTTAAGACCAAATACACCTACCCTGAAGCAGACTACCATAAACACATATACATACTACCAATGAGATTCCGCGGGGTCTATCCAGAGCGAAGCTGTTTTCCGTACTATCGGTAAAACACAACCTCCTATTGCACTTGTATAAGTATCCAATACTTAAACATATGAGAACTGTGCCGTTATGCCCTCACAACGCGCACAAGTGCAATACTAGTCTATTCCGCATTATCGATGTCCAGTCTCGATAATACTACGACTAGGGATATTTAATGATTAAACCTTTATGGATTGATACTGTCTCATATCATCTCATTTCAGAACTAATCATAAGGACTTCTACCATTTCTATATCAAAGTAAATTAATTACAAAATGGTAAAAGGCAATTTCATTACTACATAGTTAATTTAGTACAGAAACACAATGCCTTTTACAAACAGTGACGTTATGGGTCATAATTGTCTAACATGTGACATGTGTCTGGCACACGTTAGTGGCACATGATAGCAGTCGGCGCATTTTAGCACGACGTATTTTAGCAGGAAATTTACATTGTTGCTCTTTTTGTCCGGTTTTCACTGTTTTGGCCCCCGATTTGATTCCAGAGAGTCCTGTTATTTTATTTATCTATAAAATACCACAAAACATATCAAAATATTCACATAACTCAAGAAAATATACAAAATATTAAGTAAAATGGATGATAAACCTTGATATATTTACCGCTTATCACACCCCCAAACCTAATATTTTGCTAGTCCTCGAGCAAAACAACAAAATAAAATGCAATAAATAACTTTAAAATAAAATTAAACTAAGCCACTTTCGTAGGCATCACAGTTGCATTTAGCATATGCAACGAGCCTTTAAACCCCTAGGTGTCCCTATTGGACTAGTTGTAGTCTCGTGAGTGCTTACAACAACGATACCCACAAACGTCAATCTAATGCACACAAAAGCAAAAAGACATGAGAAGAGAGAATAAACAAGTTAGCGACTAAACAGGTGAAACTTCTTATCCAAGTTAGTAGTTGTTTTCTTTCTTTCTAAATTACAAAATAAGTAAATTCTCCGATTATTTTTACCATTCTCCATATACACAACCAACAAGGTATTAATCAAATCATTTTGCCCACAATAATCATAAGTGTAGTTGAAAAGAAAGTAGTATTTTTTTCCTAAAGTTATATCCGAATTCACACCCTTTTTTAACAATGGAATATTTTTCTGAATTTTTTTTTATATATAATATCTTCCATCCATGTAGCGAGCTTTGGGCCAGTGACTCCCAAACCAGTTGGCTTTAATGCACTAGGTGTTAAGACACCCCTACGGACTTAATTACTCATATTTCAAATATATATTTTTTATAACATCTTCAATCCATGTAGCGAGCTTTAGGCCAGTGACTCCCAAACCAGTTGGTTTTAGGGCACTAGGTGTTAAGACACCCCTTTGGACTTAATTACTCGGATCTTAAATATTTTTTTTATTCCATCGATTTTTTAGATGTTTCCTCCAATTAAACTAGAGCACTGAATATTACAAACTTTTCAATTACAACTCATGTCCGTATGTTACCATGTATATTGAAAATACCTGTCAACTGAGCATATGAAGATCCAATTTAATCAGAATTATGGAGAATTCGCAAATTCAATAATTCAAAAGGAAATAAACAAAAATTAACTTGTTACGAAATAGGTTGAGATACGTCTCAGGAGTGGAACTTCCTTACACAACTATCTCATACCAATTTTACCTGATTAGTCAAGTTAAAAACACAAAAATACAAAATACAAAAATTTTTTGACTAAAAATCAAATAAAAACAACATAATAAAAACAAAATACTAGTCAACTATTCCCCTCCCCCAAACCTAAATGAGACATTGTCCCCAATGTCTTAAAAGTAGAAGAAGAGTTTAGAAGATAATACCTGGGTAACTGAAATTCTACATCTAAAATGAAAATTAAAGGTTAAGTTCCAGATTTATCCGACGTTTTTTACCACGATCATTATCAGACCAGTTTATCTTGGAGAGGATAGGGTCAATTTGTGGTTCAAATGGTAAGAGTTGGTCAATTAAATCATGGGCAGTTCTGGCACTGAAAATGATTTCTTTTATAGGTTTTGACACGAACCCATTTCTCCGGGCATCATCAATAAATACACAAAGAAAATCATAAAATCCATCAGCTTTAAATAGTCCAATCGGTTTATGGTGTATGTTCAAGTTCGCCCAAGATAACACTGTAAACATTCCTCCATTGTGCTCAATCCACCTAGCAAAGTAATAAAAGCATCATCACGATTAATCATTTCCACCAGTCGTTCAGACATACTTGCCATGATTAGTTCTTCTCCATTTGATAGTCCTATAAGATTCGCCTCCGCCAAGGGTTTTGGGATGATTCCCAAGACCCCTTAAAATGATCCCCATTAGTCCAAGATTGCCACCGCCATATACTAAGTGCATATTCCTTTCAGCTATGACTCGACCCAATTCCTGTTCTGCCTCAATGAACTCTGGCATAAAACCAACACTAGTACCGCAAAACATACACATATTTACAACCCGTCTTCTTGAAGTGGCTTCCATTTTATTTATTTTTTTGTATTTCAATCCTGGATGCCTTCAAGAGTGCAATGATGATTTGAATTTATAACACCTGAAAAAGGGTGAGTAATAATAGCACTAGTACCTGTCAAATGACAATTATTAGCTAAACATTAAAATATATCGTGAAAGTTAAAAGTTTGGATCCTGTCGGAGAAAATAAAAGAATATAACAAAATAAATCATAATTATTAGTTAAAGACAAATAGATAATAATATTTACAAGAAGTAATGGCTTGAATGACGTCTATGCGTCAGGGACAAGCTTCCCATCCAATTTTCTTATAAATTGGCAAACATGGTCTTTTAAAGTCAGATTCCTGAGAATTAAATGTTGTCTTTCTTTTCGGAACTGTGTATATAACATGTGAATTGCGTGATGCACATATCCACAGGGATGCGTTTCAAGAGTCAATGATATGTCATCCAAAGACTCCTTACTCAAGCCATCCCTAATGAATTTAATTTTATCTTCACGGTTATCAGACATAATTCCTAAAAAACGATAACGAGTATTACATGTCATGCGTGCACATTTATAGCAAACACCCATTTTTTTAGCTCTTCTCTTTTTAGCATATGTGCTTCTTAAACCAGACATATATGAAATAAAAGAGTCAAATGACTCACTTGTCAATCGGACTCGTGCTTCAATAATCTAACGAATGTCATTAGGAATACCTTTGATCATCAGCAGTCTCCTTCGTTCCAAGTGAGCTTTGTAGACTTTCATCAGAGAGTTTTGAGGGAGATAAGGAAATTACTTTTGAAGATTTGCGAGAACGTCTTCCATCCTGAAATGTGACTTTACCTACACAAATTAAACACATAAAAATAAAACACACCAAATCATAAAATATACACAAATTGTATTGGTTGCCTCCATGCTAGCACTAAGTTTAACGTCGTCAGCTAGACATGACTTCCCGAATATTAGGCTGGATCTGAAAGTGTGACACTTTTTTTTATCGCTCAAATGATTCTCCCAGTAGTGCTTGGCATGCTGACTGTTAACTTTGAATGTATTGTTGGTGTTGGGATCAAGTAACTCAACAGCTCCATATGGTAAAACCTGAGTGATCACAAATGGACCTGACCATCTTGATTTCAACTTTCCAGGAAAAAATGTCAACCTTGAATTGTATAACAACACCTTCTGCCTTGGTTCTAGTTTTCTACGCACTATTTTTTGATCATGCCATTTCTTGGTCTTTTCTTTGTATAATCTGGCATTCTCATATGCCTGTAGGCGAAATTCCTCCAATTCATTGAGTTGGTAGAGTCGTTTCTCTATTGTTGCTTATGGATCAAGATTTAACTTCTTTAGTGCCAAGTATGCTTTGTGTTCAAGCTCCACTGGCAGATGGCACGCTTTCCCAAACACCATTCGATATGGGGAAATACCAATGAGTGTCTTGTAAGCTGTCTGGTAGGCCCATAATACGTCATCCAATTTAATAGACCAGTCTCTCCTTATTGATCCAACGGTTCTTTCCAAGATTCTTTTGATCTCCCTGCTTGAAACTTCAACTTGTCCATTTGACTGCGGATGGTAAGCGGTGGAAAATTTATTAGTAACTCTGTATTTGTATAAGAGTGCATCAAAGTATCTGTTGCAGAAATGTGTGCCACCATCATTGATAATTGCCTGAGGTGTTCTTAAGCGAGTGAAAATATTATTTTTAAGGAATTTAATCACCACTTTTGAATCATTTGATGGAAGTGCTATGCCTTCAACCCATTTGGAGATATAGTCTACTGCAACTAGTATGTGTTGGACAGTTATGACCCATAACGTCACTATTTGTACAGATCATGGTGTTGTTATACAAATTAACTATGTGACAAAGGAGATTTCTCTCTTATCATTTGTGATTAGATAACCAAGATATATTAATGATAGGAGGTCCTTATGATTTATTCCAGGATTGAGATGATATGAGACAGTATCAATCCATAAAGGATAAATCATTAAATATCCCTAGTCAAAGTATTATCGAGATTGGACATCGATAATGCGTAAAAAGACTAGTATTACACTTGTGCGCGTTGTGAGGGCACAACGACATAGTTCTCATATATTGGGTATAGGATACTCATGCAAGTGTAATAGGAGGTTGTGTTTTACCGATGGCACCGGAAACAGCTTCGCTCTGGATAGACCCCTCAGAATTCCATTGGTAGTATGACTATGTGTCTATGGAAGTCCGAAATCAGGGTAGGTGTATTTGGTCTTAACTTGAGACTTGCACCGCTAATACTTGCGACAATCAATATACTTTGGTTTTGGTCGTCTAGGGCTTTAACATGTTCTGTGTACACCTCTGCTGGGTATATTGAGAATCGTAGTGTGTTGGGTGTGATGTCAAGGCGGAAGTATCACTCCAGTCATAGTGGAGATTATGGTCACGTAGGATACGGGACTGGTTCTCTTATATACTGCATCTATCGAGATAAAATGACTAGGTCATGTTTATCCGATTATAGAGACTAGTTACCAGATATCCGATATGTGATTCGTACGAGGCAGACACATTTCCAGCCCCAGGCCTTGCATGTGACATCCGATACTGGATCGAAATACGCAATACTACGTATACTACGCCTGATATAGATCACTATATTCCTGTGAGGATATTTCTGGAGAATTGGGTAGGCATGGCGCTTTGCTAGAAGCCAACCTTGTCTTGTAAATCGGTATAAACGTAGTACTAGGTACTTACGTGTTGGGATAGTCTGACGACCGGATTTACTACCAACATATCCAGGGATCTCATGGGTCGCTTCCCGAAGATTCACCGATGACGTATGACTCGCACTTTATTAATCTAGGATTAATTAGATGAGAGAGAAAATTAATCTGGGATTAATTACGAAGATATTTTATCTGGGATAAAATATCAATTTAAATAGAGAGAACGATTAATTTGGAATTAATCGATTAAAATAATATATTCGATATATTATAAGAAATTGGATTTCGACGCGGAATTAAAATTAGATTTTAATTCGGGCGAACGAGTTAATTTAGAATTAATTCGTTAGCGACGTGAATTGTAATTATGCTAGGCATGATTATTTAATTAATTAGATTTAATTACGATGCAACGAAAAATTCGTTAATTTGGATTAGCGAACCCGATCCCGAGAGTGTTTACGAGCGCACTCGCATTTCAAATTCGAGTGTGGCACGCAAATCACATGAAGTGTCAAATCGCTAGTCACATCTAGCGTCACATCATTCGTCAATCAAGTCATAGATTTCTTTCACTTTGAGTGATTGACACCAGTCACTATTCATGAGTGATATGAGTTGATGGAAGTTGATGTAAAGCATTTGATGGCTTGAAAGACATTTAACATTATTTTATTAATGATATTTGACTTTCAAAATTTACGTATTAGAGACACTTATTCCTACCAACAAAGCATAACACACTCACTCTCTCCCTCCTCTCATTTTCTCTCGGCCTTAGGCCATTCTTCTCATTCTTTCACTGAAATGCCGTGAATGGCAAGGAGAGGATAAGTGATTTTTTTGGAAAAAATTACGGAGTGCTAGCACACTTTTGGAGCCTTGCGAAGGTGATAGGGAAACCCACTTATGAGCTTGGAATCATCAACCAAAGCTTGGATCTTGATGGAACCACACAAAGCCGAAAATGGAGGACACCATTGCAGCTCACTGCCGAGCTTCTCAAAGGGCAGAAAAAGAATTTTTTTTTATCCACCGCATCGCTTAACCGCTCGATGTAAGTATTCCGTAACTTTCTGCGATGTATTCATACATGTTTTATGCTTGATTATTCGATCCTTGGGACCGTAGAACTCCAACAATGGTATCAGAGCGAGTAAAAGCATGAAACTTGATTTAGGGTTAAAATTGGGTAAATTGTATTTGAGCATGATTTCATGAAATTGGATGATTGAGTATGCTTAAATGTAGTTTAATTGAAGATTGATTGGATCAATTTCATGAAATTGTGATTGGATCATTTTTCCCATTTTGGTGAGGCTTGGCCGAAACTTAACATAGCCCTAATGTCTTGAAATTTTAATTTTTGATTCATTGGATGAGTTGGAATCATGTTGGGAATGATGATTTAATGTTGAATTGGATTTAATTGGATTGAAACAAAATCGGACATAAAATTACCCACAAAGCCGAGACTTGAAGCATGTGAAAATGGGTTTGATTTTTGATAAAATGTGTTGGACATGTTTTGTTGTTAATGAGCATAATTAATTAGGCCAATTGATGTTTTGGAAATGTTAATTTAGTTTATTAATTATGGTAATACACTTTAGAATAATTAAATTGTGAAATTGGATTTTTGGTGATTTAATTATTTGGGTTTAAATTGGATTTGGGCATGTAAAGTTGTTATTGGGCTTAATGGGCTTGGTTGTACCAAGATGGGTTTAGGTAAATTGGTTGGATCCAATTGGGCCCAAAACCGAATCCATAAAGTCCAATTATGACTAATGGACCTTTAACTTTAATTGGGCTTAATGGGCCTAAATTTGTTTCTAGGCATATAAGGGTGATTCCTTTAAATGGGCTTTAGTCTTTGGATTTGACCCAAATTGACCAAAAGTCCATGCCTTAAGAAATTAATTAAAAGTGTTGGTTTCTATTAAGGTCCCAAGATCAATTATAAGCATGAAATAAGTGCGAATACAAATCGAAGAAGTTACGGAATACTTACATCGATCGGTTAAGCGACGTGCGAGGCAATGAAACTCAAAATTCTGCCTTGGACTGCATTCGGCAGTGACCAGAATTCATCACTGGTTTTGGATCGGTTTTGGTCCTTTGTCAAGCTCCAAGCTTCGTCGAACGTTTCCCGGCTCATGGGTGGACTTCCCTATCACCTTCGCATATCTCATAAGTGTGCTAGCACTTGTGATTTTGCCACAAAATCCCACTCATTGCTTCCCACTGCTCACGGTTTTGGAAGAAACCAGTAAGCTTTTTGGCCCCAAGGGCGTAAAGAGTAGAGAGAAAGAGATAAGGATAGATTGTGTTGAATTGGTTAGAAAAGTGTAGATCAAACACTTACATATTTTCCAAAAATAAATAAGTGAATTACCACATTTTTGGCTACCAAAAAGTCAAATGGAAAAGCCTTCCAACAACTCCAACAACTACCATCAATCAATCAATCACATCAATCAATCAAGTGTCACATCACTCAAAGTGACATGATTTAAAGCTTGATGTGACTAGCGATTTGACGCTTGATTTGAATTGCGTGCCGCACTCGAATTCGAAATACGAATGAGCTCACAAATAATCCCGGGCTCGGGATTCGCTAATTCCAAATTAACGAATTTTTCGTTGCATCGTAAATAAATGATTACGCCTAGCGAAGTCGCTATTCACGTTGCTAACGAATTAATTCTAAATTAATTCGTTCGCCCGAATTAAAATCTAATTTTAATTCCGCGTCGAAATCCAATTTCGTTTAATATATCAAATATATTAATTTATCGATTAATTCAAAATTAATCGTTATCTCTCTTTTATTGATATTTTATCCCAGATAAAATATCTCTGCTATTAATCCCAAATTAATTTTCTCTCTATTCTAATTAATCCCAGATTAATTTAGAGTGCGAGTCATACGTCATCGGTGAATCTTTGGGAAGCGACCCATGAGATCCCCAGATATGTTGGCAGAAAATTCGGTCGTCGGACTATCCGAACACGTAAGTACCAAGTACTACGTTTATACCGATTTACAAGACAAGGTTGGCCTCTAGCAAAGCACCATGCCTACCCAATTCTCTGGAAATATCCTTACAGTAAAGCGCCATGCGTAGTATACATAGTATTGGGTATTTCTGTCCAGTATCGGATGATCACGTGCTAGTCCTGGGGCTGGAATTGTGTCTGCCACGTACGAAGCACATGTCAGATGTCTGGTGACTAGTCTCTATAATCGGATAAACCTGACCTTGTCATTTTATCCCGATAGCTGCAACATTTAAGAGAACCAGTCCCTATCCTACGTGACCATCATCTCCATATGACTGGATTGACACTTCCGTCTTGACATCACACCTAACACACTACGATTCTCAATATACCCAGCATTGGCGTACACAGAACCTGTTAAAGCCCTGGACGACCGCAACCAAAGTATATTGATTGTCGCAATTATTAGCGGTGCAAGTCTCAGGTTAAGACCAAATACACCTACCCTGATTTCGGACTTCCATAGATACATAGTCATACTACCAATGGAATTCTGAGGGGGTCTATCTAGAGCGAAGCTGTTTCCCGTACCATCGGTGAAACATAACCTCCTATTACACTTGTATGAGTATCCTATACCCAAATATATGAGAACTATGTCGTTGTGCCCTTACAACGTGCACAAGTGTAATACTAGTCTTTTACGTATTTATCGATGTCCAATCTCGATTATACCCTGACTAAGGATATTTAATGATTTATTCTTCATGGACTGACACTGTCTCATATCATTCTCCATCCAGGAACAAATCATAGGGACCTTCTATCATTTATACATCTAGGTGATCTAATCACAAATGATAAGAGTACAATCTCTTTTGTCACATAGTTAATTTGTACAACAAAACCGTGATCTGTACAAACAGTGACGCTATGGGTCCTAATTGTCCAACAATCTCCCACTTGGCCTATAGCCAGTCACTCGAGTGTTTAACACCCGAACTATACACGGTTGGCTCAAATTGCTGAGAAAGTCTTTCGTCAGCGGATTTGCATGATTATTATCTGATGCGATTTATTCGATCATCACATGGCCACGATGTATGATCCGAACGAATCAGATGAATAGTCAAAGTATATATCTGGATCGTTGATAAGACCATTAATTCTTTAGCCTATACTCAATCCTAGCTTAGCTGCTAACAGATTTATATCTAATCTAATTAGTTTTATTATTGACCAAAATGGCTTCTATTGCCGCCTCAACTGCAGCAATAACCCGCATTTGTTGTTTATTCTGTAACATTATCTTGCTTGGAAGATTTCCAGCTCACTGTACCGTTATTCAAAATTTATAGTACCGTATGCGACTTATAGTCGTTTTATCGGTTAGGAAACTTGCTACAGTGATCCCAGTCACTTCAAGTTCTCCTTCTCCATAGATTAAGACAGCATCCTTAGTTATCTAAGATACTAACGGATGTTCTTAACATCAATCCAGTGACTATCACTCGGATTGGCCTGTTTGTGAATCCATATGCTCAAAGCGTATGAGACACCAGGTAGCGTACATTTTTCAATGTACAATTCCACGGAGAGTTTTCGAAAGCCAAGCTTTCACCGATAGTTATTTTATGGGAATATCATTTCCAATAAATGATGTATTATCATTATTTTTAGGACAGCCACTGTCAGTACGCTCCCACTAACCTCCTTATATCATTTCATTTTGAATTAAATCATACTCCATTATGATTACATCAAAACGACAATTCCAAGAACCTATGCTTGCTTCAATCCAAACATTGATCGAATAACCCGCAAACCTTGTTTGCTAGTTATTGTACGACAAAACCGATAAGATATTATAAACATCCTCCAAAAGGTTTCCTTTTCAGGAAAGCGATTTTGGCATTAAGCTGACATATTTCATAAATGAAACATACAGCATTAGCAAGCATTATCCAAATGGATTTACTGTGGCAACAGGTAAAAGGTTGAATCGTAATCAACACAATGTTGATAACGATACCTTTTCGCTACAAGCCTAGCTTAGTACGTTGGTATGTTGCCTTCCATGTACGTCTTCCTTGAAGACTTATAAAGTACCAGTAGGCACAATGCCTTGCGGTACATCAACTAGTATCCAAACTTGTTGATATACATGGAATCCAATTCGGATATCATGACACTTTGCCATAATAGGGAGTCGATACCTTGTATCACTTACTTGTACATAGTTAGTTTGTATACCTCAAAAGATAGACATCTTTATGAGGTGAGATCAGAAACCCATACCCCAGGTTGTTTTCTGACTCTCTCCGACTTACGTGGTTCTTGTGTATTCGAAGATTAATGGTATAGTTTCATCCTTGATGAACTATTTGTGTTCCATTAGGAATCAGTGCCTTGAATAGTATCACTCCGATTTTCATCGAGTTTTACTATTCTCACACTTACCACTGCATATCGGTATTCCTCTTAGGAAAACTGCATGGTGAGCAACAATCTAATTGTTCTCTTGTGAGATGTATAAGTACAATACTTTGGTATCCCTAGGATTACCTATAATTGGCACTTATCCTATTTGGGTTTTAGTTTGGTCTCATCCAAATATATGCCTAGCACACCCAAATTATCAGGAATGAGAAACCCAGTTTTGTTCCTGTTCATATCTAATATGATATCTGTCAAACAGATTTTAATGTAACCTTATTCTAAATAAGTTCTGCACTGTTAATGCTTATCCATTGAAGGAAATGGTAGTTCAGAGCGACTCATGATTAACCTTATCATGTCCAATAAAATTCGATTTATCCGTTCTGACACACCGTCAGATTGACGTGTTCCGGAAGGAGTCCTCATTTGAAAGAATACTTTACTCTTTAAAGTATATAAGAAACTTATTGCTTAAGTATTTTCCATTACGGTCTTACCGTGACGGTTTAATACTTTAGCCGATCTGTTTGTCTATTTCGTGTCGAAACTTTAAAAAGTTTCCGATTTGTGTTCTTCAAAAGAAACACATAACCATAACGCAATGCCACATCCGTAAGGTCACAAAATATTTATATCCACATCTAGCCTAGCTAGACATGGGCCCACTTGCTTCACTATGAAATAAGGCTAATAGATCTGTGGCATTTGCACTTTTACCAAGTAAAGGTGTTTTAGGTAATTTGCCCAATAAACTAGATTCGTAGACTTTATTTGAATAGAATCAAATCAGTCCTAGTACCCACTCTTCAAAAGTGTGGATATACGAGTCTTGTTTGATTGTGTCCCAGACAACAATGCCACAATTAGTTTCTTCTGATCAAATCAGTTCGAGCTATTTGTTTGTCATGTTACGTTTGAGATTTTATTTATTTTCAAAATATAAATGCTATTATTCACATCTAATGTGTTTATCTCAATATCATCTTTATATAATAAAACACTTTAGTTTTCTAGAATATAAAGGTTCACCCGCAGCGGGTTAAACACTGATAAGATATAATGTTTCTAGTCAAACTAGTTACATTATAACAGTTCCCTAATTTTAAGTACACACCCGAAGGTAGTTCCTAAACTTAGGTATCTACGGTTAAAACAACGACTTTCGTCCCATTTCCAATTCACAGATAAATCTCTATTGAAGTCAGTATCCTGTTCAAAACAGATTCTGAACATCAATGTATATTTATGTACCACACTAAGTATTTAAAATCTAATTTTAATACTAGTAGTGAACATAATATTGACAAACATATTTGAAGTCATAGCCTTGCTCGTCTTCAATTCCTTCATGTCTGCTTTGTCCAAACGGCAGTCACGCTTCCGCGATCCCGTTTGCCACAATTAGTAGACATTTTAGGATATGTCCTTCGTCTTCCTAGAAGATTATAATGATTTTTCCTTTGCCTTTTTTTTCACATTCCGGTAGCCTTTGGCCATGCCTCGGGTTTCTAGAATATCGAAGTAAGGTGCGCCTTGCGCTACTTGCCTAATTGCAAAGTTTGACTTTGTCTCCTTGAGAATAGTCATTAACTCTCCAAGATTTTACTATTGCAATTTTAGTACTTCTAAGATTCTAAGGATAGATTCTTTGAAGATCCTTCAATTTCATTATCATACTTTAAGGATCTAATCCTTAGTTATGATTCAGAAATTAAGGAGTCTACTGCGGTAAGTTTAATGGATTAAGCACTAAAGTTATCATCACATAAATCTTCCAAAGATTATGCTATACTATTTGCTTAACTCCGGGCTTAGGCATAATATGTTATTTTATCAAATAAAGTAATTTATTATTTTCCAAGACCATCCTGAAATTTATTCCCAATTTGAAAATTAAACCATTTAAATACATTTTCCCTATGATTATGTATTAAACGTCAATCTTTCAATTTATATCTTGATTTTAATAGTCCAACTATTTAATGAATGGTTTAGGTCCTATTTATTTATAATGATTACAATAGTCCAACTATTTAATCAACTATAATTTAATAATAAAATCAATTATATTGATTACTATAATCCAATTATAAAATCAACTATAAATGAATAGTTTGAATATAGTCCAACTATTTATTAAAACAACAATTTAAATATTAGTCCAACTAACATTTAATTTATTTGACGAATTGATATTTGTTGAGTGCGTATGGCGAGTAATTGAACGAGTATTGAAAATTCAATTCTTGCCTCCCACTATTTTTCGGCGAGCCTCTAACCCTCTGTCGAGTACTCGGGAAACCGTGTTTCCTAGTGGGCTAGGATCCCGTTAAATATCACACAATTTTGACTTTGGCCAACAAATTGTATGATAATTAACTAGGTAGATCTCTAAGATCGATTGGATCCAATCCAATTCCTAGATCCGGTAGGGGGACATCCAAGTCCGAAACATATATCTTATATATACCAATACATCCAATGTATTACCTAACCTTTTTCCTCTGAATCAACTAAACCTTGGCTTTGGCACAACAAACTTAGTGATCCCAGTCAAGCGCGACCCATTAACCATGGAAACCTTCGTAATCAATGTCGATGGACAAGAAATGGTCTTGACTTTGGCCAACAAACCATAACTTGGACAAGACACCAATATAGAACAAAGCCTTCGTGATTCAAACACATCCTCGACGGACAAAAGCCTTGACTTTGGCCAACAAGCGAATGCCAGTCTCAGATCTTGAGTGAGAATTACTCAATGGAAGGAAAAATGCTTAATATTTTGCGATGGTTTTTCGAGTAAAAATTGGCAACCAATTTATTTTCTTTGTTAAGGTCTCATCATCATACACCCTTAAACATGCATTCTAAACACATAATAAAGCGCGTATAATCAAATAATAATGATATGCGGATGGATATTTTACACATTGATCCTAGATCAAATCTCTCTCTTTCTCTCTCCCGCTAGCACAAGTATTGCTTCTACCCGTTACTCTACACTTCTAAAGAAACCTCATTTACATTGAAGGGAATAGGTGAGAAGAGAATACAAAGAATAAGGAGGTAATAAGGCTGGACACGCAGGTCCAATTAATAAATCAAATTTATTACAACAATTTCTAAAATTGCCCCACCCATCTAATATCCCTCCGATATACATTATTCATGCATTGCAACCATGTATTCACACAAGCATGTTATGAATCAATCTAATCCAATTAATTAATCTGATAATTAGTGATCATCCAATGTTCAAACAACGATTTGATTTTGCGCGAGTCAAACTCGTTTTGCGAATTCTCGAATTAAATTAAACTAAATCATTAAATCCAATTTAATATGCATTCAATTCTAATTCACTATTTAATTTCAAAATAAATATTACACTTTATAACGAACCTTTTACGACTTAAATTCCAAATTTAATAGTTACGGGTCTCAAAGCCCGATTAACGTTCAACGTCAATTTAATTAAAGTCCAATGGGCTTTTAATTAATTTCTTAAGGCGTGGACTTTTGGTTAACTCGGGTCAAACTGTATAACCAAAATCCAATCCGGGAGTTACCCCATAAGCCCAGAAATCAATTTAGGCCCATTAGGCCCAATTAAACTTTAAAGGTCCCTTAAGTCGCATTTGGGTTTATGGATGCGGTTTTAGGCCTAATTGGATCCAACCAATTTTTCCTAAACCCAATTAGTATTACCAAGCCCAATTACAACATTAAATCCCAAATCCAATTTTAAGGCCCAAATAATTAAATTCCAAAAATCCAATTTTCCAATTTAATTACCAAAGTGTATAACATGATTAATTACCTAAATTAACATTTCTAAAACATCAATATACACAATTAATCATGCTCATTTTCATCATCACATGTCCAACACATTTTGATTAAAATCAAACCCATTACATGCTCAAAGTCTCGGCCAAGGGAGGGGATTTGTGTTCGATTCGAATTCAATCCAATTAATTCCACAATCGACATTAAATAACATTCCCGAATGATTCTAACTCATCCAATGAATCAAACAACAAAAATCACCAAGACAATTAAGGGTTATAACTCTCGGCATTAGGGTTTATTATGCCAAATTACAAATACAATCAAATTGAATCAAATTCAACATTAAATAAACATTCCCTAATGATTTCCAACACATCTAATGAATCAAAAATCAAAATCACCAAGACATATAGGATCACCAACCATTCGGCCAACACATCTAATTTTGGGGAAAATTGTTCCAAATCAATTTTCTTGAAATTGATCAAATCAAACTTCAATTAAACATGTTTTAAGCATACAAAATCATCCAATTCAACCAAATCATGCTTGAAAACATTTTGCCCAAATTTTAAGCCCTAAACTTTTTCATGCTCAAACCTTGCTCTGATTCCATTGTTGGTTTCTATTAAGGTCCCAAGATCAATTATAAGCATGAAATAAGTGCGAATACAAATCGAAGAAGTTGCGGAATACTTACATCGATCAGTTAAGCGACGCGCGAGGCAACGAAACTTAAAATTCTGCCTTGGACTACATTCGGCAGTGACCAGAATTCCTCACTAGTTTTGGCTCGGTTTTGGTCCTTCGTCAAGCTCCAAGCTTCGTCGAATGATTCCCGGCTCATGGGTGGACTTCCCTATCACCTTTGCATGTCTCGTAAGTGTGCTAGCACTTGTGATTTTGCACAAAATCTCATTCATTGCTTCCCACTGCTCACAGTTTTGGAAGAAACCAGTAAGCTTTTTGGCCCCAAGGGCGTGAAGAGTAGAGAGAAAGAGAGAAGGAGAGATTGAGTTGAATTGGTTGGAAAAGTGTATATAAAACACTTATATATTTTCCAAAAATAAATAAGTGAATTACCACATTTTTGGCTTCCAAAAAGTCAAATGGAAAAGCCTTCCAACAACTCCAACACCTACCATCAATCAATCAATCACATCAATCAATCAAGTGTCACATCACTCAAAGTGACATGATTTGACGCTTGATGTGACTAGCGATTTGACGCTTGATTTGATTTGCGTGCCGCACTCGAATTCGAAATGCGAATGCGCTCACAAATAATCCCAGGCTTGAGTTCGCTAATTCCAAATTAAAGAAGTTTCCATTGCGTCGTAATTAAATGATTACGCCTAACGAAGTCACTATTCACATCGCTAACGAATTAATTCTAAATTAATTCATCCACCCGAATTAAAATCTAATTTTAATTCTGCGTCGAAATCCAATTTCGTTTAATATATCAAATATATTAATTTATCGATTAATTCCAAATTAATCGTTATCTCTCTTTTATTGATATTTTATCCCAGATAAAATATCTCCGCTATGAATCCCAGATTAATTTTCTCTCTCTTCTAATTAATCCCAGATTAATTTAGAGTGCGAGTCATACGTCATCGGTTAATCTTTGGGAAGCGACCCATGAGATCCCCGGATATGTTGGTGGTAAATTCGATCGTCGGACTATCCGAACACGTAAGTACCAAGTACTACGTTTATACCGATTTACAAGACAAGTTTGGCCTCTAGCAAAGCGCCATGCCTACCCAATTCTCCAGAAATATCCTTACAGGAATAAAGGATCTATATCAGGTGTAGTATACATAGTATTGGGTATTTCTGTCCAGTATCGGATGATCACGTGCTAGGCCTGGGGCTGAAATTGTGTCTACCCTGTATGAAGCACATGTCGGATGTCTGGTCACTGGTCTCTATAATCGGATAAACCTGACCTTGTCATTTTATCCCGATAGCTGCAGCATTTAAGAGAACCAGTCCCGTATCCTACGTGACCATCATCTCCATATGACTGGAGTGACACTTCCGTCTTGACATCACACCCAACACAGAACCTGTTAAAGCCCTGGATGACTGCAACCAAAGTTTATTGATTGTCGCAAGTATTAGCGGTGCAAGTCTCAGGTTAAGACCAAATACACTTACCATGATTTCGGACTTCCATAGACACATAGTCATACTACCAATGGAATTCCGAGGGGGTCTATCCAGAGTGAAGCTGTTTCTCGTACCATCGGTGAAACACAACCTCTTATTACACTTGTATGAGTATCCTATACCCAAATATATAAGAACTATGCCGTTGTGCCCTCACAACGCGCACAAGTGTAAAAATAGTCTTTTACGTATTTATCGATGTCCAATCTCGATAATACTCTGACTAGGGATATTTAATGATTCATCCTTCGTGGACTGATACTGTCTCATATCATTCTCTGTCGAGGAACATATCATAGGGACCTCCTATCATTTATACATCTAGGTGATCTAATCACAAATGATAAGAGTGCAATCTCCTTTGTCACATATTTAATTTGTACAACAACACCGTGATCTGTACAAATAGTTATGCTATGGGTCATAATTGTCCAACAAAAAGCCCATTGGACTTTAATTAAATTTAACACTTGGATGTTAATCGGGCTTTGAGACCCGTAACGATTAAATTTGGAATTTAGGTCGTAAAGGTTCATTAATAAAGTGTATTATTTAATTTGGAATTAAATAGTGAATTAATATTAAATGCAAATTGAATTGGATTTAATTTTGTAGTTTAATTTAATTCAAGAATTCGTACTTTGAGTACTTATTCGCAAAACGAGTTTGACTCACACAAAATCAAATCTTTGTTTGAACATTGGATGGTCACTTTTCAGATTAATTAATTGGATTAGATTGTTTGATAACATGCTTGTGTGAATACATGGTTGTGATGCATGGATAATGTATATTAGATGGATATTAGATGGGTGGGGCAATTTTGGAAATTGTTGAAATAAATTTAGAATTTATTATTGGACCTGCGGTCCCGATTATTACCTCATACTCTTTGTATTTGCTTCTCACCTATTCCCCTCAATGTAAATGAGGTTTCTTTAGAAGTATAGGTGTAACGGGTAGAGTAAATATTTGTGCTAGCGGGAGAGAGGAAAATGGAGAGATTTGATCTAGGATCAATGTGTTAAAGTATCCATCTGCATATCATTATTATTTATTTATATGCGCCTTTTTATGTATTTAGAATGCATGTTTAAGGGTGTATGATGATGAGACCTTAACAAAGATAATAAATGAGTTTCCAATTTACTCGCGAAAAACCTTCACAAAATATTAAGTGTTTTTCCTTCCATTGAGTAATTCTTACTCAAGATCCAAGACAGGCATTGGTTTGTTGGCCAAAGTCAAGGCCTTTGTCCGTCGAGGATGTGTTTGAATCATGAAGGCTTTGTTCCATATCGGTGTCTTGTCAAGTTGTGATTTGTTGGCCAAAGTCAAGATCACTTCTTGTCCATCGACATTGATTACGAAGCTTCCAAGGTCAATGGGTCACGCTTAACTGGGATCACTAAGTTTGTTGTGCCAAAGCCAAGGCTTAGTTGATTCAGAGGAAAAAGGTTAGGTAATATATTGAATATATTGGCATATATAAGATATATGTTTTGGACTTGGATGTCCCCCTACTGGATGTAGGAATTGGATGGGATCCAATTGATCTTAGAGATCTACCTAGTTAATTATCATATAATTTGTTGGCCAAAGTCAAGATTGTGTGACATTTAACAGGGTCCTAGCCCACTAGGAAATACGGTTTCCCGAGTACTCAACAGAGGGTTAGAGGCTCGCCAAAAAATAGTGGGAGGCAAGTATTAAATTTGCAATATTCATTTAGTAACTTGCCATACGCGCTCATTTCAAATATCACGGCAAATAAATTAAATGTTAGTTGGACTAATATTTAAATGGTTATTTTAATAAACAGTTGGACTGTATTCAAACTATTCATTTATAGTTGATTATATATTGGATTATAATAATCAATATATTTGATTTAATTAATTATAGTTGATTTTATAGTTGGACTATAGTAATCATTATAATGAATAGTACCTCAAATCGTTGATTAAATAGTTGGACTATTAGATTGGTGTTTAAAACATAATCCTGGGTGAAAAATGTTTTAAATGACTTTAATTTTCAAATTGAGAATAAAGTTTCAGGATAGTCATGGAAACTAATAAGTTACTTTATTTGATAAAATAACATATTAAGCCTAAGCCCGAAGTTAAGCAAATAATGAAGCATGATCTTTGGAAGATTCATGTGATGATAACTTTATTGCTTAATCCATTATGCTTGCCAATTAGACTCCTTAATTTCTTAATCAGAACTAAGGATTAGATCCTTAAAGTATGATAATGAAATTGAAGGATCTTCATAAATCTATATTTAGATTTTGAAGTACTAAATTGCAATAGTAAACTCTTGGAGAGTTAATGGCTATACTCAATGAGTCAAAGCCAGAGTTTGAAACATGGCGAGAAGCGCAAGGCGCACCTTACTTCGACATTCCGAATGGCCAAGGCTTGGCCAAAGGCTTTTGGGGTACCGAAAAGGGCAAAGGCAAAATCATTATAATCTTCTGGGAAGATAAAAGACATATCCCAAAATGTCTGCCTAAATGTGGCAAACGGGATCGCGGAAGCGTGACTGCCATTTGGACAAGGCAAACATGAAGGAATTGAAGACGAGCAAGGCTCTGACTTCAAATATGTTTTCATAAACATGTTCACTGGTAGTATTAAAATTGGATTTTAGATACTGGAAGTGGTACATAAATATGTACTGGTGTGCAGAATCTGCTATGAGCAGGATACTGACTTCAGTTGAGATTAATCTGCGAATTGAAAATGGGACGAAAGTCGCTGTTTTAAAACCGTAGATACCAAGTTTAGGAACCACCCTTTGGGTGTGTACTTAAATTAGGAACTGTTTGAATGTAACTAGTTTGACTAGATACCTTATCTCTTTATATCAGGTTTAACCCGTTGCGGGTATACCTTTATATTCTAGAACACTAAAGTGTTTTATTATATAAATATGATATTGAGATAAACACATTAGATGTGAATAACAATATTTATATTTTGAATATAAATAAATCTCAAACGTATAATAGCACAAAAAATAGCTCAAACTGAGATAAATCAGTTGAAACTTAAATGTGGCATTGTTGTCTGGGACACAATTAAACAAGACTAGTATATCCACACTTTCAAGAGTGTACTAGGACTGATTTGATCCTATTCAAATAAAGTCTACGAATCTAGTTTATTGGGCAAAATGCTAAAACAAACTATTTACTTGGTAAAAGTGCAAATGCCACTGATCTGTTAGCCCTAGTTCATAGTGAGCAAGTGGGCCCATGTCTAGCTAGGCTAGAGGTGGATATAATATTTCATGACCTTTACGGATGTGGCATCGCGTTATGGTTATGTATTTCTTCTAAAACACAAATCAGGAACTTTTAGAGTTTCGACACGAAATAGACAAACAGATCGGCTAAAGTATTAAAACATCACGGTTAGACCGTGATGAAAATACTTAAGAAATAAGTTTTTAAATACTTGAAAGATTATTGTTGGTTTCTATAATATGTCCCAAACAAAGATTAAGCATGTGAAATACTATAAAGAATATATATTTAACATGAAGTATGGCGGAATCATACTTACAATGCCTTGTGATGAAGAAGATGATCAAATGGTAGAAGCTCCAAAGTGTGGAAGATTCGGCCAAGAGGAGGAAGAAGACTTGAAGCTCCAAGCTTTTGTATTCCAAGCTCTTTGATGGTTTCCCTATCACCTCTTTTGATCCCTTGCTTGTGCTAGCAAAAATGGAGAAATGGAAGATCAAATCTTCCTTGCCCTTTCAATGGTGTTCACGGCAATTTGAGAGGAAGAGAGAATTTTGGTGTAAAGTCTTGAATTAATTTTTTTTATTACCAAAAATCAATTTATATTTATGTTATAATTTATTAAATTAATAATAAATCTATGACATAAACCATGCAATGGCTTAGAGTGTCAAACACTCAAACTCCATGCAAAGCCTTTGAGTGAAATGCACACTATCACCATGCAATGCCTTATCAATAAAATAATGCATATAATGACAAGTGTCATGTGGGCCCCACACGTTTCCCAATGAAAGTGGGCCCACGTCCACTCACGCGTTCGGGTTCGATATTTCCGAAATACCGAGCTAGCGTCGCGACGTTAATTAAATCGGATTTAAATAAATAATCGCTCCTAGCGAAATTATTTTTACGTCGCTTACGAATTAATTCTAATTAACTCGTATGCCCGAATTAAAATCTAATTTTAATTTCGCGTCGAAATCGAATTTCGATTATTATATCGAATATAATAATTTAACGATTAATTCCAAATTAATCGTTCTCTCTCTCTCAATAGGCACTTTATCCAAGATAAAGTTTCTCCGCAATTAATCCAAGATTAATTAAGTCCGAATCAAATATCATAGGTGAATCTTCAGGACGACCCAAGAGATCTCCGGATATTTTGGCAGTAAATACGGTCGTCGGATAATCCGAACACGTACGTACCTCGTACTACGTCTTTACCGTTTACAAGACAAGGTTGGCTTCTAGCAAAGCGCCATGCCTACCCAATTCTCCAGAAATATTCTTATAGGAATATAAGATCTGTATCAGGCGTAGTATACCGTAGTATTGCGTACATCGATCCAGTATCGGATGATCACATGCTAGGCCTGGGGCTGGAGATGTGTCTGCCCCGTACGAAACATATATCGGACATCAAGCAACTAGTCTCTTTAAATCGGACAATCCTGACCTTGTCATATTGTCCCGACGGTTGCAACCTTTTATAGAGTACTAGTTCTGTGTCCTGCGTGATCATCACCTCCATATGTCTGAAGCGATACTTCCATCTTGACATCACATCCAGTACACTAACTACGATTCTCGATAAACCCAGAAGAGGTGTACACAGAACCGGTTAAGGTCCCCAACCACCAAAACTAAAGTTTACCGATTGTCGCAAGTACTAGCGATGTAAGTCTCAGGTTAAGACCATATACACCTACCCTGATGCGGCCTCCCATAGACACGCAGACATACTACCAATG
The DNA here is from genome assembly GCA_019454045.1 of Zanthoxylum bungeanum. Taxonomy (NCBI): domain Eukaryota; kingdom Viridiplantae; phylum Streptophyta; class Magnoliopsida; order Sapindales; family Rutaceae; genus Zanthoxylum; species Zanthoxylum bungeanum. Next base: position 421,745 of record SKCR01030518.1, read on the forward strand.
GGATTCCGCGGGGTCTATCCAGAGCGAAGCTGTTTTCCGTACCATCGGTAAAACACAACCTCCTATCGCACTTGCATAAGTATCCAATACTTAAATATATGAGAACTATGCCGTCGTGCCCTCACAACGTGCACAAGCGCAATACTAGTCTATTCCGCATTATCGATGTCCAGTCTCGATAATACTACGACTAGGGATATTTAATGATTAAACCTTTGGGGACTGATACTGTCTCATATCATTCTCAGTCCAGGTACTAATCATATGGACTTTCGCCATTTATAAGTCAAAGTAAATATTTTTACAAACGGCAAAAGGCAATTTCATTATCACATAGTTAATTTTGTACAATAATACAATATCATTTACAAACAGTGACGCTATGGGACATAATGTCTAACAATCTCCCACTTGGCCTATAGCCAGTCACTCAAGCATCTAATACCCGAACTATGTATGTGTCGTTCAAAAACTTGCTGTAGAACAGCTTTCGTCAGCGGATCTGCAATGTTGTCATCTGATGTGACCTTCTCGACTTTTACATCGCCACGATGTATAATCTCCCGAATCAGATGATAACGTCGAAGAACATGCTTGGACCGTTGATGAGACCTTGGTTCCTTAGCCTGTGCTATAGCCCCGTTATTGTCACAATACAATGGAACGGGCTCAGCTGCTAACGGAACTACTCCTAATCCGATTAGGAACTTTCGGATCCAAACTGCCTCCTTTGCTGCTTCAGATGCAGCGATGTACTCCGCTTCTGTTGTTGAATCGGCAACAGTATCTTGCTTGGAAGATTTCCAGCTCACTGCTCCGTTATTCAAGCAAAAAATGTACCCGGATTGCGACTTGTAGTCATCCTTGTCGGTTTGGAAACTTGCATCGGTATACCCAGATACCGCAAGTTCTCCACCTCCATAAATTAAGAAAGCATCCTTAGTTCGTTTAAGATACTTAAGGATATTCTTAACTGCTATCCAGTGACCTTCACCTGGATCGGCCTGATAGCGACTGCACATGCTCAAAGCATATGAGACATCAGGTCGTGTACATATCATGGCATACATGATCGATCCGACTGCCGAGGCGAACGGTATCCGACTCATGTGGTCTCTCTCTTCCTGAGTCTTAGGACACATGTCCTTAGACAGAGAGGTACCACGTACCATTGGAACCAATCCCCTCTTGGATTGTTCCATGTTGAATCTCTTCAACACTTTATCAATGTATGTACTCTGGGAGAGTCCAAGCAGCTTTCTAGATCTATCCCTGTAGATCTTTATTCCAAGAATAAAGGCTGCTTCTCCCAGATCTTTCATGGAGAATTTTAATGAAAGCCAAGCTTTCACCGACGTTAGCATGGGAATGTCATTGCCTATAAGCAATACGTCGTCGACATAAAGGACAATAAAAGTAAGTGCTCTCCCACTAACCTTCTTGTATACACAAGGGTCATCTGCGTTTTGCACGAAATCATATTCCTTTATGATCTCATCAAAACGCTGATTCCATGACCGTGATGCTTGCTTCAATCCATAAATGGATCGATTTAACTTGCAAACCTTGTTTGCAAGTCTAGGTACGATAAAACCGTCAGGCTGTTGCATATAAACATCCTCCAAAAGGTTTCCGTTAAGGAAAGCGGTTTTAACGTCCATCTGCCATATCTCGAAGTCGAAATATGCAGCTATTGCAAGCATTATCCGAATGGATTTAATCATGGCAACGGGTGAGAAGGTTTCGTCATAATCAATACCATATTGTTGACGATACCCCTTCGCTACAAGCCTAGCCTTGTACGTTTGTACGTTGCCATCCATGTCGGTCTTCTTCTTGAAGATCCATCTGCATCCAATAGGCTTTACGCCTTCTGGTGCATCAACCAGTGTCCAAACTTGGTTGGCGTACATGGAATCCATCTCGGACTTCATGGCTTCTTGCCATAAAGCGGAATCGATATTTTGTATCGCTTCCTCATACGTAGCCGGCTCATTATCCTCAATAAGATTAATATCTATATGAGGTGAGATCAGGAACCCATACCTCTCAGGTACTGTTCTGACTCTCTCCGACCTACGCGGTCCTTGTGTATGTGAAGTTTGTGGTACAGACTCATCCCGGATGGTCTGTTCTTGTTCCGTCGTTGATTCATTGCCAGGAACAGTATCACTACGATCTTCATCGAGTTCTACTTTCCTCCCACTTACCACTGCATTTAGGAATTCCTTCCTTCTCAAGGAAAACCGCATGTAGAGCAACAAATACTTTGTTCTCTTGTGGGTAATAGAAGTAATATCCTTTGGTTTCCCTAGGATATCCAACGAAAAGGCATTTATCAGATTTGGGTTCAAGTTTGGTGCCTTCCAAACGTTTAACATATGCCCAGCATCCCCAAATCTTTAGGAAAGAGAAACCTGGTTTCCTTCCTGTCCATATCTCATATGGGGTCTGTTTAACAGACTTCGACGGTACCTTATTCAAAAAGTATAGCACTTGTTTATGCGTATCCCCAGAAGGATATTGGTAGCTCAGTGCGACTCATCATTGACCTCACCATGTCCAACAAGGTGCGGTTTCTCCGTTCGGACACACCGTTTAATTGCGGTGTTCCAGGAGGAGTCCACTGTGAAAGAATACCATATTCTTTCAAGTAATCTTGAAACTCATAACTTAAGTATTCGCCACCACGGTCTGACCGTAATGTCTTAATACTCATCCCTGTTTGTTTCTCCTCCACTTCGTGTCGAAACTCTTTGAATTTCTCAAAAGTTTCCGACTTGTGTCTCATAAGATACACATAACCGTAACGAGATGCATCATCTGTAAAGGTTACGAAGTAGTGAAATCCACCTCTAGCCTGGCTAGACATGGGCCCGCATACGTCAGTATGAACGAGAGCTAACAGTTCTGTGGCACGTTCACCTTTACCGCTAAAAGGTGATTTAGGCATTTTGCCTAAAAGACAAGATTCGCAGACGTCATATGAATTGGGATCAAATTCGTCCAAGTACCCACTCTTTGAAAGTGTGGATATGCGAGTCTTGTTGATGTGTCCTAGACGACAATGCCACATATAAGCTTCATCTTTTAGATTACTCCTTTTGAGCCTTTTGTTTGTCATTTTAGGAGATTCATTTATATTCAAAATATAAAGACCGTTATTTGCAACAGCTGTGCAAATTTCTGCATCATTTTTTATATAAATAACACCCTGTGTTCCTGAATACAAAAGTGTAACCCTGCTGGGTTAACAAGGATACAGATATAATATTCCTAGTTAAACTAGGACAAAATACAGTTCAAAAGTTTAAGTTCATGCCCTGAGGGCAGTACTAAAACAAAAGTCCCTACGGCCAAAACAGCAACTGGTGTTCCGTTTCCGACCCGTAGATCCATCTCCCCTGATGCCAGCACCCTGCTATCATGCAGATCCTGCACATCAGTACAAATATGAGCACCACAACCAGAATCAAAAATCCAATTTTTAAAACTAGAAGTATTCATATTTATCTCAATAACAAACATACCAGAGGCAATGCCTTGCCAGCCTTGATATCCTCCCTCTGCACAATGTCATTCGGCAGTCACGTTTCCAGTGACCCCTCTTGCCGCAGTTGAGGCAGATGTCGCGAGATTTGTCCTTTGGCTTCCTAGAAGCCACTGTCAACTTGCCTTTACCCTTCTTCTTGAACTTCTTCTTCCTTGCACCTCCAATTGCCTTGGGGCCACCCTTTGGCGCATGAGAGGTCAATGCAAAATGCGCCTCGCGCTTGCTCCCCTTTAGGAGTTCCCTTTCGGACTCCTTCAGCACAGACAACAACTCTCCAAGAGTGTCGTCAGTATCCATCAACTTGTAGTTGACTATGATTTGTTTCCAAGTATCAGGAAGTGACTGCAAGATCATATCTATAGTCAGATCAGCCTCCAAGACTATTCCCATATTGGCCAACTCATCAATATCGGCAATCATTTGAGCCCCGTGGGCTTCAACTGATGCGCCGTCTGTCATCCGGGAGCGGAAGAGTTTCCTTACTAGCTCGTACCTCTTCATCCGCTTATTGGTGCGGTGAAGATCACGCAATCTTGCCATCATGTTATAGGGATCCAAGTCCCTATTCTGGCGTCTGAAATGCTGAGTCATTGCAGCTAGCATAACTGACTGAGCTTGGTCACAATCATCACTATGAGTTTTCCATAACTCTAGCTCCAGTGGCTCAGTGGGTTTAGGCGGGAGAGGTCTCTGAATAGTATACAGTATCCTCTCAGCCCCAAGCACTATCTTGAGGTTCATTTCCCAGTCGGCAAAGTTTGTCCCTTTGAAGACATTATCGCCCATGATTATGTCGCGGATATTACCTTTGCCAGTCATCTTGACAACTATAGTCCAACTATAAAGTCAACGATGTTATGGGTACAGTCAAACTGTTACAATAAAATAACAATATATTAGTCCAACTAATTATTTAAAATATTGACGAAATAATTTTGAAAGACGCGTAAGGCTAAATATCTGAATGAAATTGCAAATTCAATAATAGCCTCCCACTATTTTCTTCAAGTTTCTAACCCTCTGTAGACAACTCGGGAAATCTAATTTCCTAGTGGGCTAGGATCCCGTTAAATAACACACAACCTTGACTTTGGCCAACAAGTTGTATGATATTTAACTAGGTAGATCTCGAAGATCAATTGGATCCCATCCAATTCCTAGATCCGGTAGGTGGACATCCAAGTCCGAAACATATATATCTAATACATATGTCAATGTATCTAATACATTTTCCTAACCATTTCCTCTGAATCAACTAAGCCTTGGCTTTGGCAAACAAACCTAATGATTCCAGTTAAGCGGGACCCATTGACAAGGAAAATTTCGTAATCAATGTCGATGGACAAGAAGTGATCTTGACTTTGGCCAACAAATCACAACTTGGACAGGACACCGATGTGGAACAAAACTCTCATGATTCAAACACATCCTCAATTGACAAAGGTCTTGACTTTGGCCAACAAACCAATGCCAATTTCGGATCTTGAGGAAGAATCATTCAACGGAAGGAAAATCGCTTAATATTGTTTGAGGGATTTTTGCGTAATTGGCAACCAATTAATTTATCTTTGTTAGGTCTCATCATCATACACCCTTAAGCATGCTTCTAAAACATCATAAAGCGCGTAAAGTAAAGTAATAGTGATATGCGGATGGATATATAAACAACTTGTTCCTAGAACAAATCACTCCCTCCCTCCTCCCCGTTAGCACTATTCTACTTCTACCCAATTACATAATACAATAAGAGAAACCTCATTTACATTGAGGGGAATTAGGTGAGAAGAGAATACAAAGAGATAAAGAGATAAGGCTGGACACGCAGGTCCAATTTATAAATTCCAAATTTACAATAATTTCTAAAATTACCCTTTCCCTTCTAATATCCATCCGATATACACTATTCATTCATCACATACATATATATTCAAACAAGACATGCTTTTACAACCAATCTAATCCAATTAATTAGTCTTTGTTAAAGTGATCATCCAATGTTCAAACAACGGTTTGATTTTGCGCGAGTCCAACTCGATTGAGAATAAGTACACAGGTACGAATTCGCGAATATATCGAACTACTTATTAAATCTATTTAATTCGTATTCAATACTAATTCAATTATTTAATTCCAAATTAAATGTTTACACTTTAATGTGCTTTAAAGACTTAGATTCTAAATCCCAATTCTATTGGGTCTCAAAGCCCAACTAACATCCAATGTTTAATTTAATTCAAGTCAAATGGGCTTTCAATTGATTTATTAAGGCTTGGGCTTTGGTCAATGTGGGTCATACCCAATTACCAAGCCCAAATAAGGAATCACCCTTAAGTGCCATAAAACCAATTTCAAGCCCATAAGGCCCAATTAAATTATTAAAGCCCATTATATTATATTTGGACTTAATGAGTGATTTAGGCCCAAATCTACTTGGTCCAACCACCCATATGCCCAAATACAATATTAAAAGCCCAATTCACCAATTAAGCCATTAATTAAATTTTAATATTCCAAACATTAAAGTCCAATTAATTAAAGTGTAATACCAAGATTAATATATTAAACCAAATATTTCAAAAATACCCATTTAATTTATTAATCATGTATTGTTCAAAATAAATGTCCAACATTAATTTTAACAAAAAATCAACTCCTATACATGTCTTTGTATTCGGCCAAGGTGAGTTTTTGTGTCGATTTGTTTTTCAATCCGATTGAATTACTAATCTACGTCCCGTACACGTTCTAAGTCATCCAATGATCTTAAACAAAAAAAAATTCAATCCACTCCAAGTAGCAACACATTCGGCCAAGGCATGGATTTGGGGAAAAATCATCCAATGCATTTTTCATGAAATTGATTCCATATAACATCATGTTATACACATGCAAGCATACTTATTAATCAAATTTCATAAGAACATGCTTATATCAATTTCATCATGCCATTCGGCCAAGGTGAGATATTGGGGAAAAATCATCCAATGCATTTTTCATAAAATTGATTCCATGTAATATCATTCTATATACATGCAAGCATACTTATTCATCAAATTTCACAAGAACATGCTTCAATCAATTTATCACACCATTCGGCCAAGGTTGAAATTTTGGGGAAAAATCATCCAATGCATTTTTCATAAAATTGATTTCATATAATGTCATTTAACATACATATAAGCATACTCATTCATCAAATTTCACAAGAACATGCTTCAATCAATTTTACCCAAATTTTAACCTAAAGTATTTCATGCTTAACCTAGCTCAATGATACCATTGTTGGTTTCTATATATGTCCCAAACAAAGATTAAGCATGTGAAATACTATAAAGATATATATTTAAACATGAAGTATGGCGGAATCATACTTACAATGCCTTGTGATGAAGAAGATGATCAAATGGTAGAAGCTCCAAGTTGTGGAAGATTCGGCCAAGAGGAGGAAGAAGACTTGAAGCTCCAAGCTTTTGTATTCCAAGCTCTTTGATGGTTTCCCTATCACCTCTTTTGATCCCTTGCTTGTGCTAGCAAAAATGGAGAAATGAAGATCAAATCTTCCTTGCCCTTGTCAATGGTTTCACGGCAATTGAGAGAGAGAAGATTTTGGTGTAAAGTCTTGAAATTAATTTTTATTACCAAAAATCAATTTATATTTATGTTATAATTATTAAATAATAATAAATCTATGACATAAACCATGCAATGGCTTAGAGTGTCAAACACTCAAACTCCATGCAAAGCCTTTGAGTGAAATGCACACTATCACCATGCAATGCCTTATCAATAAAATAATGCATATAATGACAAGTGTCATGTGGGCCCCACACGTTTCCCAATGAAAGTGGGCCCACGTCCACTCACGCGTTCGGGTTCGATATTTCCGAAATACCGAGCTAGCGTCGCGACGTTAATTAAATCGGATTTAAATAAATAATCGCTCCTAGCGAAATTATTATTTACGTCGCTTACGAATTAATTCTAAATTAACTCGTATGCCCGAATTAAAATCTAATTTTAATTTCGCGTCGAAATCGAATTTCGATTATTATATCGAATATAATAATTTAATCGATTAATTCCAAATTAATCGTTCTCTCTCTCTAAATAAGGCACTTTATCCAAGATAAAGTTTCTCCGCAATTAATCCAAGATTAATTAAGTCCGAATCAAATATCATAGGTGAATCTTCAGGAAGCGACCCAAGAGATCTCCGGATATTTTGGCAGTAAATACGGTCGTCGGATAATCCGAACACGTACGTACCTCGTACTACGTCTTTACCGATTTACAAGACAAGGTTGGCTTCTAGCAAAGCGCCATGCCTACCCAATTCTCCAGAAATATTCTTATAGGAATATAAGATCTGTATCAGGCGTAGTATACCGTAGTATTGCGTACATCGATCCAGTATCGGATGATCACATGCTAGGCCTGGGGCTGGAGATGTGTCTGCCCCGTACGAAACATATATCGGACATCAAGCAACTAGTCTCTTTAAATCGGACAATCCTGACCTTGTCATATTGTCCCGACGGTTGCAACCTTTTATAGAGTACTAGTTCTGTGTCCTGCGTGATCATCACCTCCATATGTCTGAAGCGATACTTCCATCTTGACATCACATCCAGTTTACCGATTGTCGCAAGTACTAGCGATGTAAGTCTCAGGTTAAGACCATATACACCTACCCTGATGCGGCCTCCCATAGACACGTAGACATACTACCAATGGGATTCCGCGGGGTCTATCCAGAGCGAAGCTGTTTTCCGTACCATCGGTAAAACACAACCTCCTATCGCACTTGCATAAGTATCCAATACTTAAATATATGAGAACTATGCCGTCGTGCCCTCACAACGTGCACAAGCGCAATACTAGTCTATTCCGCATTATCGATGTCCAGTCTCGATAATACTACGACTAGGGATATTTAATGATTAAACCTTTGGGGACTGATACTGTCTCATATCATCTCAGTCCAGGTACTAATCATATGGACTTTCGCCATTTATAAGTCAAAGTAAATAATATTACAAAACGGCAAAAGGCAATTTCATTATCACATAGTTAATTTTGTACAATAATACAATATCATTTACAAACAGTGACGCTATGGGACATAATGTCTAACATTATATATTAATTTCAATGAGGAATCCTTCGGAACACTCAATTTGACGGTGTGTCCGAACAGAGAAACCAAATTTGTTGGACGGATAAGGTTAATCATAGCCGCTCTGAGCTAACAATTTCCATCAACGAATACGCATTAAACAGTGCAACTTATTTTCATAAGGTTCCATAAAAATATGTTGGACATATTTCATATTAGATATGAAACATGGGAAGAAACTGGATTGTCTCATTCTTGTGATTTGAGTATCTAGGCATATGTTTGGATGATACCAAACTAGAACCCAAATCGGATAAGTGCCAAATTGTTTGGTTATCCTAGGGAGACTAAAGTATAGTACTTATACAACTCACTAGAGAACAAGTAATTGGTTGCTCACAATGCGGTTTTTCCTAAAAGAATACCTATATGCAGTGGTAAGTGGGAAGATAGTAAAACTCGATGAAAATCGAATAATACTATTCCGGCACCATTCCTTAGTGAACACAATAGTTCTCAAGGATGAACTATACCAGTAATCTTCGAATACACAAACCGCATAGATCGGAGAGAGTCAGAAATAACCTGGGGTATGGTTTCTGATCTCACCTTGTAAAAGATATCAATCTTATTGAGGAATACCAACTGACTACGTATGAGGAAGTGATACAAGGGATCGACTCCCTATTATGGCAAAGTGCCATGAAGTCCGAATGGATTCCATGTATAACAACTATGTTTAGACACTAGTTGTTTGTACCGCAAGATATTGTGCCTATTGGTACAATATAATCTTCAAGGAAGACATACGGGATGGCAACATACCAACGTACTAAGCTAGGCTTGTAGCGAAAAGGTATCGTTATCAACATGTGTTTGATTACAACGAAAATCTTTTAACTGTTGCCACGGTAAATCCATTTGGATAATGCTTGCTATGCTGCATGTTTCATTTATGAAATATAGCAGCTAAATGCCAAAACCGCTTTCCTTAACGAAACCTTTTGGAGGATGTTTACAACATCCTGACGGTTTTGGTCGTACCAAAACTAGCAAACAAGGTTTGCAGTTTATTCGATCCATGGATGGATTAGCAAGCATTGCGTTCTTGGAATTATCGTTTTGATGTAATCATAATGGTATATATTTAATTCAAAACGAAAATGATTCTTGTGTATATAGAGGTTTAGTGGGAGCGCACTGACATGAATGTCCTATATAAATAATGATGATATATCATTTCTTGGAAATGATATTCCCAAAATACAATCGGTGAAAAGCTTGGCTTTCGTGAAAATTCTCCGTAGAATTCTTGGGAGAAAACAACATTTTTCTGGAATAAAGTCTACTGGGATAGATTTACAGTGTTGTTCACACTCTCTGAGAAATCGTACATTGAAAAATGTAACAACCTGGTGTCTCATACGCTTTGAGCATATGAAGTCACAAACAGGCCATCCAGTGATAGTCACTGGATTGAAGTAAGAAATCCATTAGTATCTTAGAGAACTTTGAAATGACTGGATCACTTTAGCAAGTTTCCTAACCGATAAAACGACTAAGAAGTCTAATAACGGTACTATACAGTTTGAATAACGGAACAGTGAGCTGGAAATCTTCCAAGCAAGATACTGTTACCGATAAACAACAAATGCGGGTTATTGCTGCGGCTGAGGCAGCAATAGAAGCCATTTGGGTCGATAATAAATCTAATTAGATTAGATATAGTTCTATTAGCTCTGAGCTAGGCGTCAGCACAGGCTAAAGAATTAGGGTCTCATCAACGATCCAGATATATACTTCGATATTCATCTGATTCGTTCAGATCATACATCGTGGTGATGTGATGATCGAATAAATCGTATCAGATGATAATTATGCAAATCCGCTGACGAAAACATTTTCTCAGCAGTTTGAGCGAACCGTACATAGTTCGGGTGTCAGAACACTTGAGTGACTGGCTTAGGCCAAGTGGGAGATTGTTGGACAATTATGACCCATACGTCACTATTTGTACAGATCATGGTGTTGTGTATACAAATTAACTATGTGACAAAGGAGATTGCTCTCTTATCATTTGTGATTAGATCACCAAGATATATAAATGATAAGAGGTCCTTATGATTTATTCCTGGATTGAGATGATATGAGACAGTATCAATCCACGAAGGATAAATCATTAAATATCCCTAATCAGAGTATTATCGAGATTGGACATCGATAATGCGTAAGAGACTAGTATTACACTTGTGCGTGTTGTGAGGGCATAATGACATAATTCTCATATATTTAGGTATAGGATACTCATGCAAGTGTAATGGGAGGTTGTGTTTTACCGATGGCACGGAAACAGCTTCGCTCTGGATAGACCCCCTCGGAATTCCATTGGTAGTATGATTATGTGTCTATGGAAGTCCGAAATCAGGGTAGGTGTATTTGGTCTTAACTTGAGACTTGCACCGCTAATACTTGCGACAATCAATATACTTTGGTTTTGGTCGTCCAGGGCTTTAACAGGTTCTGTGTACGCTTCTTCTGGGTATATTGAGAATCGTAGTGTGTTGGGTGTGATGTCAAGACGGAAGTATCACTCCAGTCATAGTGGAGATGATGGTCACATAATATACGAGACTGGTTCTCTTATATGCTGCAGCTATCGGGATAAAATGACTAGGTCATGTTTATCCGATTATAGAGACTAGTTACCAGAGATCCGATATGTGTTTCGTACGGGGCATATATATTTCCAGCCCCAGGCCTTGCTCGTGACATCCGATATTGGATCGAAATACGCAATACTACGTATACTACGCCTGATATAGATCACTATATTCCTGTAAGGATATTTCTGGAGAATTGGGTAGGCATGGCGCTTTGCTAGAAGCCAACCTTGTCTTGTAAATCGGTATAAACGTAGTACTAGGTACTTACGTGTTCGGATAGTCCGACAACCGGATTTACTGCCAACATATTTGGGGATCTCATGGGTCGCTTCCTGAAGATTCACCGATGACGTATGACTCGCACTTTATTAATCTAGGATTAATTAGATGAGAGAGAAAATTAATCTGGGATTAATTACGGAGATATTTTATCTGGCATAAAATATCAATTTAAAGAGATAGAATGATTAATTTGGAATTAATCGATTAAAATAATATATTCGATATATTATAAGAAATTGGATTTCGACGCGGAATTAAAATTAGATTTTAATTCACGCGAACAAGTTAATTTAGAATTAATTCGTTAGCGATGTGAATAGTAATTATTCTAGGCATGATTATTTAATTAAATTAGATTTAATTACGTCGCAACGGAAAATTCGTTAATTTGGAATTAGCGAACCCGAGCCCGAGAGTGTTTGCGAGTGCACTCGCATTTTGAATTCGAGTACGACACGCAAATCACATCAAGCGTCAAATTGCTAGTCACATCTAGCGTCACATCATTCGTCAATCAAGTGATAGATGTCTTTCACTTTGAGTGATTGACACCAGTCACTATTTATGAGTGATGTGAGTTGATGGAAGTTGATTAAAAGCATTTGATGGCTTGAAAGACATTTAACATTATTTTATTAATGATATTTGACTTTCAAAATTTGCGTATTAGATACACTTATTCCTACCAACAAAACATAACACACTCATTCTCTCCCTCCTCTCATTTTCTCTCGGCTTTAGGCCATTTTTTTTTCTTTCACTGAAATGTTGTGAATGGCAAGGAGAGGATAAGTGATTTTTGTGGCAAAAATTACGGAGTGCTAGCACGCTTTTGGAGCCTTGAGAAAGTGATAAGGAAACCCACTTATAAGCTTGGAATCATCAACCAAAGCTTGGAGCTTGATGGAACCACACAAAGCCGAAAATGGAGGACACCATTACAGCTCACTGTCGAGCTTCTCAAAGGGCAGAAAAATAATTTTTTTTGTCCACCGCATCACTCAACCGCTCGATGTAAGTATTTCGCAACTTTCTTCGATGTATTCATACATGTTTTATGCTTGATTATTCGATCATTGGGACCGTAGAACTCCAACAGTATGTACAAGTTTTTGAATGATGGAACAAAGGGTCCCATAAAATCAATACCCCATACATGAAATATTTCCATTTCCAGAATGTTTTTCAGAGGTCCTTCACTTCTCCTCGATATATTTCTCGTTCTCTGGCACCTGTCACATTGAAGAGCAAATAAGTAAGCATCTTTAAAAAAATGGGGTAGAAAAACCTGATTGTAGAACTTTAGCTGCAATTTTATCTCCACTGAAGTGTTTGCTGTATGGTGATGAATGACAATGCTGTAAGACATTATTGACCTCCTCATGTGGAACACAACATCTCAATAATTGATCAACACATCATTTGAACAGGTACGGCTCATCCCAGACATAGTGCTTGACTTCTTTAAAGAACTTCTTCTGTTGCTGATGTGTCCATTCCAACGACCATTTTCCCGATACTATTTAGTTTACATAGTCAGCATACCAAGGGACATCGTGTTGTTTCATGGAAAAAAACTGTTCATCTGGAAAAGTTTATTTGATTATCAGTTCATTGCCAGCTGTTTCTCTATTCTCGAGCCTCGATAAGTGATCTACCACTTGGTTTTCTGTCCTTTTCCTGTCTTAGATCTCCACACCAAATTCTTATAATAGAAGTACCCAACGGATCAATCTAGGTTTGGCATCTTTCTTTGTGATCAGATATTTAATTGCTGAATGATCTGTGTAGACCACCACTTAGGGACCCAGCAGATACGAGCGGAATTTATTAAAAGCGAACACAACTGCAAGCAACTCCTTTTCAGTGGTTGTATAGTTGAGTTGAGCTTCATTCAGAGTTCTGCTGGAGTAGTAAATGATGTGGAAGATTTTTGCTTTGCATTGACCCAAAATTGCACCTACAACAAAATCACTAGCATCGCACATCACCTCAAATGGAAGAGTCAAGTCTAATGCTACTATGATTGGGGCAGAGACCAGCTTCTGTTTCAAGATTTCAAAAACATCGTGGCATTCTTTTGGGAAGTTGAAAGGCATGTCTTTCTCCAGCAGATTGCACAAAGATTTAGCAATCTTTGAGAAGTCTTTGATAAATCTCCTGTAAAAGCCTACATGTCTAAGAAAATTCCGAATCCCTTTGACAGATGTTGGTAGAGGTAGTTTTTAAATTGTCTCAATTTTTGCTTTGTCTACCTCGATTCCCTTTTATGAGATCCGATATCCTAGGACAATGCCTTCATACACCATGAAGTGACATTTCTCCCAATTGAGAACCAGGTTGGTAACTTCGCACCTTTGTAACACCTTTTTCCAGATTTTGTAAGTAGTGGTTGAAAAGGTCTCCAAACATAGAGAAATCATCCATGAAAACCTCCATACTTTATTCCAGCATATTTGAGAATATGGCCATCATGCAACGTTGAAATGTGGCAGGAGCATTACATAGTCCAAATGGCATTACACAGAAAGCAAAAGTTCCACACATACATGTAAAAATGGTTTTCTCCTGATCTTCTAGCGATGGCAATCAGATTGTACCATGAGTATCCATCCATAAAATAATAGAACTCATGTCCCACCAATCTGTCTAGCATTTGGTCAATGAATGGTAACGGGAAATGATATTTCCCTGTTGCTTTGTTCAGTTTCCTATAGTCCATGCATACTCTCCATCCATTCAATGTTCTTGTTGGAATCAGCTCGTTCTTTTCTTTTGTGACTACATTAATTCCTCATTTCTTTAGCACACATTGCATAGGACTCACCCATGTGCTATCAAAGATAGGGTAGATGATGCCAACATCCAACCATTTGATAATTTATTTCTTCACAACCTCCTTCATGATTGGATTTAGTCTTCGTTGATGCTCCATTGTGGGTTTGTACTTGTCGTTCATCAAAATCTTGTGCATGTAAAATGATGGACTAATGCCTCGAATGTCTTCTATAGTCCAGCCAATGGCTTTCTTGTGTTCTCGTAACACTCTCAACAAATTTTCTTCATGCTCCAATGTTAGCGAAGAAGAAATAATCACAGGTAATTTAGAAGAGTTTACTAAGAATGCATACATGAGATGGTTCAGAAGTAGCTTCAGTTCCAGCTGTGGTGGTTCTTCAATCGAGGGCTTGATTCGCTCATTTTTTTGGTAATTTCAAACTTTCCACATGTGTGTCGATTTGAAGCGAAATAGTCTGTCAAGATAGTTGATAGAATTTCATAATCTAACTTGCTGTCATTCATGTTGGTGATGCAAGCTTCAATTTTATTCGTGGGAAGTGGCATTGCATCAATATCCTGAGTGATACTATCTACAACATCAATTCTGAAACATTCCTCTTCCTTTTCATCACTCGGGAATTTCATGGTTTTGAAAACATTAAAGGTAACTTCTTGGTCCTGCACTTTCTTGGTAAGTTCTCATTTTTGTACATAAATGACAGTTCACCTGTAGCCAAGAATGGTCTCTCGAGGATAATAGGTACATCTTTGTCTTATTCCATGTCAAGGATAATGAAATCTGCTGGGAGAATGAGTTTCTCGACTTTGACCAGCACATATTCAACTACACCTCTTGGAAATGCGAGCATTCTATCAGCAAGTTGTAAAGAGAATGATGTGGGCATTGCTTCTCCAATCTGCAGTTTCCAGTAAATCGAAAAAGGCATCAAATTAACACTAGCACCTAAATCACACAAAGCTATACCGATGTAATGTTCTCCTATGGTGCATGGGACGGTGAAACTACCAGGATCTTTCAACTTTAGGGAAGTTTCCTATGAATGATGGTGCTGCATTCTTCTGTCAATGTTACCGTCTAGTAATCTCCCAATCTCCGCTTTCGTGACAAAATATCTTTCATGAATTTTACATAGCTGGGAATTTGTTCCAATGCTTCTGTAAATGGAATGTTGATATGTAGCTTTTTGAAGACCTCCAAAAATCGAGCAAACTACTTGTCCAATTTATTTTTTTAAGACGTTGTGGAAATGTGGAGGTGGAGTGAATCTTTCTTGATCTTTTTCCTTTGCTTCTTTTTCTTCCATCTGTGGAACTGTTTCTTTTAGAACTTCCTCAGTGGATGCCTTGTTTCCAACATCTTTGTTGATTTTATTACCACTTTTCAAAGTAATGGCTTGACATTGCTCATTCCCTCGGTTTCTTGGATTTGGTTCTGTGTTGCTAGGAAGGTTACCTGGCAGTTTGTAACTCTAAGAATTGGCCAGTTGTCCCATTTGATTCTCCAGTGCTTAAATAGAAGCTGAATTACTTTGATTTAATGTTACTTGATTTTGAACCATAGCTGATAAGGCATCATATTTTGCTTCTTACTTTTTCAACTGGGCCAATACTTCTGTTATTCTTGGTTCTTTTTCATACTCCTGGCTTTTGTTTTGCTGTTAGAATCATGGTGGTGGATTTTTCCTTTGCCCTGAATTATTGTTCCATGAAAAATTGGGATGATTCCTCCACCATGGGTTGTAAGTGTTGGAATATTGATTGTTTCCCTGTCTATTGAAATTGTTGACATAATTCACTGTCTCTTCATTTTGGTGGTATGATTCTGTCTCTGGTGCTCCTCCATATGGTGAACTTGTGGATCCAATATTACTTTGCGTGCTAAAAGTTTCCATGAATTTGCATATCTGATTCAGATTAGCATTCACTGCTGTGTTGGCTCCAACTTCATAGATTCCTGCGATTCGTTGAATCATGCTCCTTTCTGTTGGCCACAAAAAATTGTTATTGGCCATTTCTTCAATTAGGTCCCAAGCCCGATCTTATCCTTTTGCCATTAAAGCTCCTTCAGCAGCAGCATCAATTATGGTTCTTATTAATCCAGAAAGTCCATTGTAGAAGGTTTGTACTTGTAGCCACTTTACAATTTCATGGTGATGACATTTTCTGAGCAACTCTTTGTACCTTTCCCAAGCTTCGCAGAGAGATTCTGAGTCATGTTTCACAAAGGATGTGATGTCATTCCTCAGCTTTGCAATTCTGGCTGGGGGAAAGTACTTTGCAAGGAATTTGATGGCTAAAGTGTTCCAAGTTGTGATAGAACCTGCTGGTAGTGAATGTAGCCAAGCCTTAGCTATATCTTTCAAGGAATATGGAAAAACCCGCAGTCTCATTGCTTCTTCAGCCACTCGGTTGTAATTGAAAGTACCTCAAACTTTCAGGAAGTTGCTGATATGGGCATTAGGATCTTCAGTTGCATTCCCCCCAAACTGAACTGATTGTTGTATCATCTGAATGCATGTTTTGATTTCACACGTATTTGCTGGTAAGAGATGAAGTACAATGCATGAAATGAAGCTGTCAACCACCAGAATAGTTCTGTCTCGAATGGGAATTGGTGGTGCAACTTCCAAAGGTTCAGGTTCCATGTTGATGATTGCTTCTTGGCCTTCTCGCCTTTCCATTCTCAATTGTCTGATAGTTCTTTCAATTTTTGGGTCAAGCGGTCGAATTTGAAAGTTTCTGGTTTGTCTCATGTGGTGTCTGAGAACCTGAAATGGAAGAAAACAAAAATAATAAATAAAAGCAAATTAGACACAGGTAAAGGTATCTAACTGACCGGGGCGTAATCACAAGCGTATAACACAAGCACACGTATCGTTCAAGTAGTATAAAAAGTATCGATCCCACGAGGACTTAATACCTAATCTATTAATTTTATGAGGTCAAATGATTACTAGTATCTAACAGATTGATTGATTGATTTGAAATGGTGATGATTTTGAATTTAAAAACAAGTAAATAAAATTGCGCGAAAGTAGGTTTAAGAAAATTCAATATTAGGAAACTATCTAGGGTTGTGAATCTTCCAATATCATTTTTAAGATGAATTGGTTATTTCATTTTTGTGTAATATATCGGTTTACTAACCTGGAACACTAAATTATACGAAAGCCTCTGTCGATGGTCAGACGCAAATACCCAGTATAACCCAATTGAATCATATGTCTATGTCAACCAAATTAAATGGATTCATTAAGTTTAAGTTCCAATTATGGCTACCCCCGCCTGACAGGTATATGTCTATCCTGTAAAGAAATCTATTAAAGGGTTATCTATCCTCAAGGAAGATCGTGGGCTATTAAGTCTAAGGCTAAAACCTAAAATTCCTTTGTCAAGTTTATTAGATTTAACAGATCAATATTATTAGTAGCCAATTAACAAGATGCATTAAGCTTAAGACTTAATAAGTAAACCTTTAAATTACACAAATCATAAAATAACCCCTTATAAACCGGTGATATTAGAATTCATCACAACCCCAGATAACTAACTTAGTTACGACACATAACTAGGGCTAGTAAAAACTTAAATAAAATAAAAGACATAAAATAAAATGCTGAAAAGTAAATGATGGAAAGTAAATGCTAAAATTAAATACTGAAAATTAAATGCTGAAAAGTAATGCTGAAAGTGAATTACTGAAAAGTAAATGCTGAAAGTAAATTGCTGAAAAGTAAATTGCTGAAAAGTAAATGCTGAAAGTAAATTACTGAAAAGTAAATAAAGTAAAAGTACAATAAAAGAAAATGCTGAGGTAAAAGGATCCACTTTTATTACTTCTATTTTAGATATCTCCCTTATATAATATATTAACTTTACATGATAATTACCAACCAGCCATATAGGCGGTATCCAGATTAAGTCAAATTAATAATTAATTACCAACCGACCAATCAGGCAGTATCTAGTTTAGTCAGGTTAAAACCAATTTAAATAATTACCAACCGACCAATATGGCGGTATCCTCGTAAAGTCAGGTTTTAACTAGTTTATATATTATAATTAAGGGAGATTAATCTAAATATTAGTAATAAAAGTTTTACCTTTTACCCCAGCAAAAGGGGAGTCACCTCCTCATTACTGAAAAGTAAAAACTGAAAATTAAAGAAAGAATAGTACTGTGCGTAAAAGTAAATTACGGAAAGTAAAAACTGAAAAGTAAGAAAAGAAAGTGCGAAAGTGGAAATTAATTACTGAAAGCTGTAAATAAACAAACAAGATACAATCTTCTTAGTATTCTTAAGGAATTCCTTAGAAGAAAGTATGAATTTACAAATGAAATGGCTTGGTATTTATAGGAAAAATTTTGCCTCCACCAAATCCATTATTAATTTCTCCACTAATTGCTCCACTAATTGCTCCACCAAATCCATTATTAATTGCTCCACTAATTGCTTATCATGTTTGGTGGTGATTGTTGGAGTTCTACGGTCCCGAGGATCGAATAATAAACATAAAACATGTATGAATACAATCGAGGAAGTCACAGAATACTTACATCGATCGGTTGAGCGAAACGTGGACAACAAAAACTTTTTCTGCCTCCTTGGTGCATTCGGCAGTGAGCATTTTGCAGTCCTCATTTTCGGCTTCAATCTTCCTCCTTAAAATCTCCAAGCTTTGTGAGATGATTCCAAGCTCACGGGTGGGTTTCCCTATCACATTCGCATGTCTCTTTGAGTGCTAGCTCTTGATGTTTTTGCACAAAAACATCACACTTGGCTTCCCTTCATGCTCGGTTTTTGCCCAGAAAAACCAGTGAAGAATAGCCCCATGGGCGTGTGAGAGAGAGAAAAAGAGAAAGAAAGAGAGAGAGTTGTAAATGTGTAAAAATGGTTAATTGATTTCTAAAATTAATTCAACATATACCAAATAATAAAATAACAATATATGTCATTCAAGCTTTCAAAAGTCACATCACTCAATCAATCAAGTGATAAGTTGTCACATCACTCAAAGTGACTAATGATTTGACGCTTGATGCGACTAGTGATTTGACGCTTGATTTGACTTGCGTGCTGCACTCGAATTCGAAATGTGAATGTGCTCGCAAACAATCTCGGGCTCGGGTTCGCTATTTCCAAATTAACGAATTTTCATTGCGACGTAATTAAATGATTTTACCTAGCAAAATCACTATTCACGTCGCTAACGAATTAATTCTAAATTAATTTGTTCGCCGGAATTAAAATCTAATTTTAATTCCGCATCGAAATCCAATTTCGTTTAATATATCGAATATATTAATTTTATCGATTAACTCTAAATTAATCGTTATCTCTCTTTAATTGATATTTTATCCCTGATAAAATATCTCCGCAATTAATCCCAGATTAATTTTCTCTCTCTACTAATTAATCCCAGATTATAAAGTGCGAGTCATACTTCATCGGTGAATCTTCGGGAAATGACCAATGAGATTCCCGGATATATTGGCAGTAAATTCGGTCGTCGGACTATCCAAACACGTAAATACCTAGTACTACGTTTATACCGATTTACAAGACAAGGTTGGCTTCTAGCAAAGCGTCATGCCTACCCAATTCTCCAGAAACATGCTTACAGGAATAAGCGATCTATATCAGGCGTAGTATACGTAGTATTGCGTATTTCGATCCAGTATCAGATGATCACATGTAAGGCCTGAGGCTGGTACAGATTCTGCCCCGTACGAAGTATATATCGGATTACTACCAAGTCATATTATCGTAATGGTTACAACCCTTTAGAGAAGTAGTTCTGTATCCCTGCGCGATCATCATCTCAATATGACTAGAGTGATACTTCCGTCTCGACATCACACCCAACACACTACGATTCTCAATATACCCAGCAGAGGCGTACATAGAACCTGTTAAAGCCCTGGACGACCAAAACCAAAGTATATTGATTGTCGCAAGTATTAGCGGTGCAAGTCTCAGGTTAAGACCAAATACACCTACCCTGATTTCGGACTTCCATAGACACATAGTCATACTACTAATGGAATTCTGAGGGGGTCTATCCAGAGCGAAGCTATTTCTTGTACCATCGGTAAAACACAACCTCCTATTACACTTGCATGAGCATCCTATACCCAAATATATGAGAACTATACCATTGTGCCCTCACAACGCGCACAAGTGTAATACTAGTCTTTTACGCATTTATCGATGTCCAATCTCGATAATACTCTGACTAGGGATATTTAATGATTTATCCTTCATGGACTGATACTGTCTCATATCATTCTCAATCCAGGAATAAATCATAAGGACCTCCTATCATTTATACATCTTGGTGATCTAATCACAGATGATAAGAGAGCAATCTCATTTGTCATATAGTTAATTTGTACAACAACACCATGATCTGTACAAATAGTGACGCTATGGGTCATAATTGTCCAACAATCTCCCACTTGGCCTATAGCCAGTCACTCGAGTGTCTTACACCCGAACTATGTACGGTTGGCTCAAACTGCTGAGAAAAGGCTTTCGTCAGCGGATTTGCATGATTATCATCTCATGCAATTTATTCTATCATCATATCGCCACGATGTATGATCCGAACAGATCAGATGAATATCGAAGTATGTATCTGGATCGTTGATGAGACCATTAATTCTTTAGCTTACGATGTAGCCTAGCTCAGCTGCTAACAGAATTATATCTGATCTAATTAGATTTATATCGACCTAGAAGGCTTCTATTGCTGCCTTAGCTGCAGCAATAACTCGCATTTGTGGTTTATTCGGTAACAATATCTTGCTTGGAAGATTTCCTGCTCACTGTACCGTTATTCAAACTGTATAGTTCTGTTTTGCGACTTATAGTCGTCTTTATCGGTTAGGGAACTTGTATTGGTGAACCTAGTCACTCAAGTTCTCCTTCTCCATCGTTTAAGACAGCATCCTTAGTTCTCTAAGATACTAATGTATGTTCTTAACATCAATCCATTGACTATCACTTGGATTGGCCCGTTTGTGAATCCATATGCTCAAAGCTTATGAGACACCAGGTCGCGTACATTTTTCAATGTACGATTTCTCGGAGAGTACTTATGAAAGCCAAGCTTTCGCCGATTGTTATGGGAATATCATTTCCAAGAATTGACATATTATCATTATTTTATAGGACATTTATTGTCAGTGCGCTCCCACTAACCCTCTTATATACACAAGAATATTTTCGTTTTGAATTAAATCATAGACCATTATGATTACATCAAAACTATAATTCTAATAACCTAATGCTTGCTTTAATCCAAACATGGATCGAATAACCTGCAAACCTTGTTTGCTAGTTTCGGTACGACAAAACCGTCAGGATGTTTAAACATCCTCCAAAAGGTTTCCGTTTAAGGAAAGCGATTTTCCCGTTCGGCTGACATATTTCATAAATGAAACATGCAGCTTTAGCAAGCATTATCCAAATGGATTTACCGTGGCAACAGGTAAAAGGCTTCGTCGTAATCAACATAATGTTGATAACGATACCTTTTCGCTAAAAACCTAGCTGTGAATGATAACTTATCCATTTCGGGTTTTAGTTTGGTATCATCCAAACATATGCCTAGCATCCCAAATGTTCAGGAATGAGAAAACCCAGTTTATTTCCTGTTCATATCTAATATGAATTCTATCAAACAGATTATTATGGAACCTATTCAAAATAAAATTGCACTGTTAATGCTTATCCGTTGAAGGAAATGGTAGCTCAGAGTGACTCATGATTAACCTTATCATGTCCAACAAAATCCGGTTACTCATTTCGGACACACCGTCAAATTGACGTGTTCCAGGAGGAGTCCTCATTGAAAGAATACTATACTCTGTCAAGTATTTTAGAAACTTATTGCTTAAGTATTTTCCATTATGGTCTAACCATGACGGTATAATATTTTAGTCGGTCTGTTTGTCTATTTCGTGTCGAAAACTGAAAAAGTTTCCGATTTGTGTTCCAAAAGAAACACATAACCATAACGCGATGCCACATCCGTAAAGGTCACGAAATATTCATATCCACCTCTAGCCTAGCTAGACATAGGCCCACTTGATTCACTATGAACTAGGGCTAATAGATTGGTGGCATTTGCACTTTTACCAAGTAAATGTGTTATAGGCACTTTGCCTAATAAACTAGATTCGTAGACTTTATTTTAGTAGAATCAAATCAGTTCGAGTACCCACTCTTCGAAAGTGTGGATATACGAGTCTTGTTTAATTGTGTCCCAGACAACAATGCCACAAATTAGTTTCTTCTGATCAAATCAGTTTGAGCTATTTGTTTGTCATGTTATATGTTTGAGATTTATTTTATATTCAAAATATAAATTCTGTTATTTCACATCTAATGTGTTTATCTTAATATCATCTTTATATAATGAAACACTTTAGTGTTCTAGAATATAAAGCTGAATCCGCAACGGATTAAACACTGATATAGAGATAATGTATCTAGTCAAACTAGTTACATTATAACAGTTTCCTAATTTAAGTACACACCCAAGGGGTAGTTCCTAAAATTAGGTATCTACGTTTAAAACATCGACTTTCATCCCGTTTCCAATTCGCAGATTAATCTCAATCTGAAGTCAGTATCCTGCTTATAGCAGATTCTGAACATCAGTACATATTTATGTATCACACTAAGTATTTAAAATCCAATTTCAATACTAGTAGTGAACATAATTATGACAAACATATTTAAAGCCGGAGCCTTGCACCGTCTTTAATTCCTTCATGTCTGCTTTGTTCAAACGGCAGTCACGCTTCTGCGATCTCGTTTGCCACATTTAAGGCAGACATTTTGGGATATGTCATTTATCTTCCCAGAACATTATAATGATTTTGCCTTTGCCTTTTTTCACACTCCAGAAGCCTTTGGCCTAGCCTCGGCTTTCTAGAATATCGAAATAAGTTGCGCCTTGCGCTACTTGCCTTATTGCAAACTTTGACTTTATCTCCTTGAGAATAGTCATTAACTCTCCAAGAGTTATGTATTGCAATTTATACTTCTAAGATCTATAAATAGATCTATGAAGATACTTCAATTTCATTATCATACTTTAAGAATCTAATCCTTAGTTCTGATTAAGAAATTAAGGAGTCTACTTGGTAAGCTTAATGGATTAAGCATTAAAGTTATCATTACATAAATCTTCCAAAGATTATGCTCGACTATTTGCTTAACTCCGGGCTTAGGCCTAATATGTTATTTTATCAAATAAAGTAACTTTTTATTTTCCAGGACCATCTTGAAATTTTATTCCCAATTTGAAAATTAAACCATTTAAATACATTTTCCCTAGGATTATGTTTTAAATGTCAATCTTTCAATTATATCTTGATTCTAACAGTCCAACTATTTAATCAATGATTTTCGGTACTATTTATTATAATGATTATTATAGATCAACTATTTAATCAACTATAATTAATTAAATCAAATATATTGATTATTATAATGCAATTATATAATCAAATATAAGTGAATAATTTGAATACAGTCCAACTGTTTATTAATACAACGATTTAAATATTAGTCCAACTAACTTTTAATTTATTTGACGAATGATATTTGTTTGAGCGCGTATGGCAAGTAATTAAACGAATATTGCAAATTCAATTATCGCCTCCCACTAATTTTCGGTGAGCCTCTAACCCTCTGTCGAGTACTCGGGAAACCGTGTTTCCTAGAGGGCTAGGATCCCGTTAAATGTCACACAATCTTGACTTTGGCCAACAAATTGTATGATAATTAACTAGGTATATCTCTAAGATCAATTGGATCCAATCCAATTCCTAGATCCAGTAGGGGGACATCCAAGTCCGAAACATATATCTTATATATGCCAATTATCCAATATATTGCCTAACCTTTTTCCTCTGAATCAACTAAGCATTGGCTTTGGCACAACAAACTTAGTGATCCCAGTTAAGCGTGACCCATTGACCATGGAAAGCTTCGTAATCAATGTCGATGGACAAAGGTCTTGACTTTGGCCAACAAGCCAATGCCAGTCTTAGATCTTGAGTAAGAATCACTCAATGGAAGGAAAAACGCTTAATATTATGCGAGGGTTTTTCGCGTGCAAATTGGCAACCAATTTATTATCTTTGTTAAGGTCTCATCATCATACACCCTTAAACATGCATTCTAAACACATAATAAAGCGCATATGAATAAATAATAATGATATGTGGATGGATATTTTACACAATGATTCTAGATCAAATCTCTCCATTTCCTTTCTCCCGGTAGCACAAGTATTTGCTTCTATGCGTTACACTACACTTCTAAAGAAACCTCATTTACATTTAGGGGAATATGTGAGAAGAGAATACAAAGAATAAGGAGGTAATAAGGCTGGACACGCAGGTCCAATTAATAAATTCCAAATTTATTACAACAATTTCTAAAATTTCCCCACCCTTCTAATATCCATCTGATAAACATTATTCATGCATTGCAACCATGTATTCACACAAACATGTTATCAATCAATCTAATCAAATTAATTAATCTGATAATTAATGACCATCCAATGTTCAAACAACGATTTGATTTTGCGCGAGTCAAACTCGTTTTTGCGAATAAGTACTCAAGTACGAATTCTTGAATTAAATTAAACTACAACATTAAATCTAATTTAATATGTATTTAATACTAATCCATGATTTAATTCCAAATTAAATACTACACTTTATTAACGAACCTTTACGACTTAAATTCCAAATTTAATCGCTACGGGTCTCAAAGCCCGATTCATGTCCAACGTTAATTTAATTAAAGTCAAATGGGCTTTTAATTAACTTCTTTAAGGCGTGGACTTTTGGTCAACTCGGGTCAAACCCAATAACCAAAACCCAATCAAGGAGTTACCCCATAAGACCAGAAATCAATTTAGGCCCAATTAAATAATTAAGGTCTATTAGTCGCATTTGGGCTTTATGGAAGCGGTTTTGGGCCCAATTGGATACAACCAATTTAGCCTAAACCCAACTTGGTACAACCAAGCCCAATAAGCCCAATAACAACATTCAAGCCCAATTTTACAAAATAGGCCCAACATAACTAAATTACAAAAACACAATTTCACAATTTAATTACATAAAGTGTATGACATAACTAATTACCCAAATCAATATTTCCAAAACACCAAATTAGCCTTATTAATCATGCTCTTTTACAACAAAATATGTCCAACACATTTTATCAAAAAATCAAACCCAACATGCTTCTATAAGTCTCGGCTTTTACTTCATCCAATTGATCAAATCAAACTTCAATTAAAACACATTTAAGCATATTAATTCATCCAATTTCACAAAATCATGCTCAAAATCAATTTACCCAAATTTTAAGCCATAATCAAATTTTAGGCTTTTACTCCGCTCTGATACCATTGTTGGAGTTCTACGGTCCCGAGGATCGAATAATAAGCATAAAACATTTATGAATACAATCGAGGAAGTCGCAGAATACTTACATCAATCGGTTGAGGGACGCAGTGGACAACAAAAACTTTTTCTGCCTCCTTGGTGCATTCGGCAGTGAGCATTTTGCAGTCCTCATTTCCGGCTTCAATCTTCCTCCATGAAAGCTCCAAGCTTTGTGAGATGATTCCAAGCTCACGGGTGGGTTTCCCTATCACCTTCGCATATCTCTTTGAGTGCTAGCTCTTGATGTTTTTGCCACAAAATATCACACTTGGCTTCCCTTCATGCTCGGTTTTTTCCCAGAAAAACCAGTGAAGAACAGCCCCATGGACGTGTGAGAGAGAGAAAAAGAGAAAGAAAGAGAGAGAGTTGGAAATGTGTAAAAATGGTTAATTGATTTCTAAAATCAATTCAACATATACCAAATAATAAAATAAAAATATATGTCATTCAAGCTTTCAAAAGGTTTCCAACCACTTCCATCAAGTCACATCACTCAATCAATCAAGTGACAAGTTGTCACATCACTCAAAGTGACTAATGATTTGACGCTTGATGCGACTAGTGATTTGAAGCTTGATTTGACTTGCGTGCCGCACTCGAATTCGAAATACGAATGCGTTCGCAAACAATCCTGGGATCGGGTTCGCTAATTCCAAATTAATGAATTTTCCGTTGCGACGTAATAAAATGATTTTGCCTAGAGAAATCACTATTCACGTCGCTAATGAATTAATTCTAAATTAATTCGTTCGCCCGAATTAAAATCTAATTTTAATTTCGTGTCAAAATCCAATTTTGTTTAATATATCAAATATATTAATTTTATCGATTAATTCCAAATTAATCGTTATCTCTCTTTAATTGACATTTTATCCCAGATAAAATATCTCCGCAATTAATCCCAGATTAATTTTCTCTCTCTACTAATTAATCCCAGATTAATAAAGTGCGAGTCATACGTTATCAGTGAATCTTCAGGAAATGACCCATGAGATCCCCGGATATGTTGGCAGTAAATTCGGTCGTCGGACTATCCGAACACGTAAGTACCTAGTACTACATTTATACCGATTTACAAGACAAGGTTGGCGTAGTATACGTAGTATTGCGTATTTCGATCCAGTATCGGATGATCACATGCAAGGCCTGCGGCTGGTACAGTGTCTACCCCGTACGAAGCATATATCAGATTACTAGCAACTAGTCTCTTTATTATCGGATAATCATGACCAAGTCATATTATCCCGGTGGTTGCAACCCTTTAGAGAACCAGTTCTGTATCCCTGCGCGATCATCATCTCCATATGACTGGAGTGATACTTACGTCTTGACATCACACCCAACACACTACGATTCTCAATATACCCAGCAGAGGCGTACACAGAACCTGTTAAAGCCCTGGACGACCAAAACCAAAGTATATTGATTGTTATAAGTATTAGCGGTGCAAGTCTCAGGTTAAGTCCAAATACACCTACACTGATTTTGGACTTCCATAGACACATAGTCATACTACCAATGGAATTCCGAGGGGGTCTATCCAGAGCGAAGCTGTTTCCCGTACCATCGGTAAAACACAACCTCCTATTACACTTGCATGAGCATCCTATACACAAATATATGAGAACTATGCCGTTGTGCCCTCACAACGCACACAAGTGTAATATTAGTCTTTTACGCATTTATCGATGTCCAATCTCGATAATACTCTGACTAGGGATATTTAATGATTTATCCTTCGTGGACTGATACTGTCTCATATAATTCTCAATCCAGGAACAAATCATAAGGACCTCCTATCATTTATACATCTTGGTGATCTAATCACAAATGATAAGAGAGAAATCTCCTTTGTCACATAGTTAATTTGTACAACAACAACATGATCTGTACAAATAGTGATGCTATGGGTCATAATTGTCCAACAGTGATTTGATAATTTTTATTAGGGTTATTTACGTCTTACTACTAAGGTTATGATAAAATAACAATTGAGTATTATGAATATTAATATATTACACTTTACTACTAAACTTATATAAAATTTAACATTTTATTACTTATCCATCCAAACCGTTAGTTGACCGTTAGTTGACCGTCAGTTGAACTTTAAAAAGACTATTTTATCCTCAAAATAAAATAAGGGTTATTTACGTTTTACTACTAAAGTTATGATAAAATAAAAAATGGGTACAATGAATATTAATATATTACACTAACTATTTAGATAGAAAAAGTAGTAAAATGTTAAATTTTATATAAGTTTAGTAGTAAAATGTAATATGTTAATATTCATAGTACTCAATTGTTATTCTATCATAACTTTAGTAGTAAAACGTAAATAACACTTTTTATTATTTATTTATTAATTTATTTTTTGCTTTGAAAATGATTGAAAATGACTTTAATAATTACACACAACACACTTCTGGATGGTTCATCAATTTCGGGCATGAAATCTTCAGAATTCGAAATTATTTTGTCTTTCAAAGTTGTAGATCTTTGGGTCTTCCTTAATCTGGAACTTGAATCCGTTCAATCCGATATCGGAGTAAAATGTTATGCCCAATATATGACAGATGCGCAAAATTGGAATTTCCAAAACTACACTTCGTTAAAACGCCCTTTCAAGTTTCCAATCTCCAAAATTAATATGTCAATTCCAATTTTTGCCCTTATTTGACCCACATTTCATCCTAAATGATTTCATTGTGTCCCAATATTATTTTATCTGTAAAATAAACTAAAACACATCAAAACGTTCATCAAACCCGAGAAACTAAACAAAATACTAAGTAAAAGGGGCGGTAAATATTGATATATTTTCCTCTCATCACTAACCTTAAAATTAATAGTGAAAGATAAATAAGTCCCCGGTAACGGCGCCAAAAACTTGATCGGTGTGATCACACAGTATAACGCAAGCGCACGTATCATTCAAGTAGAATAAAATGTATCGATCCATACCCAAGCTATTAATTTATGAAGCCAAATGTTTACAAGTATCTAATAGACTTTTTGTTTGATTGGATGGTGACTTTACACTAAAGCAAGTAAATAAAATAGCACGAAAGTGAATTAAAGGTAAAATCAACATTATTAAACCATCTAAGGTTGTGAATCCTTCCAATATATGTTAAAGATGAAGTGATTATCTCATGTTTGTGCAATATATCGGTTTATTAACCTGGAACATGAAATTATGCAAAAGCCTCGGTCGATGGTCAGATGCAAACACCCAGTATAACCCAATTAATCATATGTCTATATTAACCAAGTTACCTGAATTCATTAAGATTAAGTTCCAATTGTGGCTACCCCCGTCCGACAAGTATATGTCTATCCTGGAAGGAAATCTATTAATGGGTATATAATCCTTAAGGAAGATCGTGAGCTATTAAGTCTAAAGCTGAAACCTAAATTTCCTTTGTCAAGTTTATTTTAAGTTTACCACATCAATCTTATTAATGGCCAGTTAACAAGAAGCATTAAGCTTAAGACTTAATAAATAAACCTTTATATTACTCAAACTATAAAATAACCCCTTATAAATCGGTGATATTGGAATTCATCACAACCCCAGATAAAGGGTTTAGTTACGACACATATCTAAGGCTAGTAAAAGCTTAAATAAATTAAATGACATACAGTAAATACTGGAAATTAAAAACGTAAATAAAACAATAAAGAAAATACTGGGGTTAGAGAATCCACTTTTATTACTTTTATTTTAGATATCTCACTTATTATAATATATTAACTTTGCATGACATTACCAACGGACCAGAAAGGCGGTATCATGATTAAGTCAAATTTATGATTAATTCCATCTGACCATAAAGGCGGTATCAAATTTAGTCCGGTTAAAATCAATTTAATTAAGTCCAACCGACCATAAAACCGGTATCCCATTAAGTCAGGTTTTAA
Organism: Zanthoxylum bungeanum; assembly: GCA_019454045.1. Lineage (NCBI taxonomy): Eukaryota > Viridiplantae > Streptophyta > Magnoliopsida > Sapindales > Rutaceae > Zanthoxylum > Zanthoxylum bungeanum. The sequence goes on from SKCR01030518.1 coordinate 451,573, forward strand.
ATAATTTATATATTATAATTAAGGGAGATTAATCTAAATATTAGTAATAAAAGTTTTACCTTTAACCTCGGCAATGGGGAGTTACCTCCTCATACTGAAAAATAAAATAAAGACTAAAAAGTAAAATAAAGAAAGTACTATTGCGTAAAATAAATAAAATGAAATACAGAAAGCTATAAATAAAAAATAAGATACAATCTTCTTAGTATTCTTAAGGAATTCCCCAGAAGAAGGTATGAATTGGAATTCTGAAATCGGCCTCAATTATAGGCAAAGTTTGGCCTCACGCGTCGCGACGCATGGAACATTGTGCGTCACGATGCGTCGTTGATTAAACGAGATCGTGAAACATGGCATCGCGACGGTGAAAGCTTGTCATGTTGCGACGATGATGTAAGCAATGACGTGTTTCAATGATGAGTGTCGGCAGCATATAATGGTGACACGTGTCCGGCACACGTTAGTAAGATTGTTATGATGTTGACACGTGGCATGCGCATGTTAGCAAGTGCGTATGTTAGTAAGTCTGTTGTGATTATGCACATGTCTGGTGCACGTTAGTGGCATATGATAGCAGTGGTGCATTTAGCCGGAAATTTACATTTTTGCCCTTTTTGTCTATTTTTCGCTGTTTTGGCCCCCGATTTGATTCCAGAGAGTCTTGTTATTTAATTTATCTACAAAATACCACAAAACACATCAAAATATTCACATAACACAAGAAACTATACAAAATATTAAGTAAAAGGGACGGTAAATATTGATATATTTACCGTTTATCACACAACAAGACTATCTGTATGACAGTTAATATAACTGTTTGACAGTTAGTATAACTGTTTGACAGTTAATGTGTCTCTTGTATATAGTATTCATCTTTCGTGAAGGATGATTCCTTTTTCGAAAGAGAAATTGATTAAAATGTCTAGTCAATCTTATGCAACATAGGATGATTGCGTAATGAATACTGTATTATGTACGACTAAAAAACATCAATTTAATCGTAATTATTACGAACTATTTTGATACACTATAGACCATATGATGTGTGTGAAATATGTTTTTGTTATCTTTGAGATATTAAGAAAAAGTTTCTTATTCATGGAGAATATAGTCAGAAACCACGGGGGTCTGATTAGTTTTGAGACTAATTATGATGTTAGAAGGCCTACATCATAAAGAGTCAGAAAAGATGCAGTAGGAGTGTCACGAATGATTCTACTGTGTAAATAGAATTAATTGTAACTTATGAAGTTACAAAGTGACCTTATAAATTAGAAGTTTTGATATTGGTGTTGTGCTTGCGGTTGTCTGCATAATATTTTAGACCTGGTCCTTAAATACTTGGACAATTCAATAGTTATAGCATAATATTGATATATTGCATTTGAGACATATTGATGTATAACTTAGGTTATACAAAAATATGAATGATGCTGTTTAAAAAGGAAACGTTTTAGGTTTGTTGGACAAACTCAATATGTTATAGCAGGCTTACTTGTTGTTGCCTACCCCTTGAGTGCTAGGTCAGCTCTTAAGGACCATGCGTATGCGATACATATTTAGATTTGTATATGATACCGTGGATTGGCACTAGAGCAAGTGGGAGAAATTATAAGTTCGGTGCTTGGAGTGCCAATCCGGATCATATTCATGTCTGATTCATGAATATGAACAATTCATTTTTCTATAATATTACTTATTTATGGTAGTACTTATTGCTTTTATATACATATTCGATCTATTACGATTAGATTAAAACTAAATATGATTTAGTGATATGTATATATTAGACAAAGACCCGATAATATACAATGTAATGCACAGTTACAAAGTAATTTGTAATTGACATTGGGAAATGTCACTACTAGAAGTATGTTATCAAATAAAGTTCCTAGTCAAGATTTACTAACACAGGTCGGTTAGTAAAATCCGCTGAGACCAGTACACGTCGTATATCGAGACTTGGTCCGATGGTTTATCCTAATGAACCATGGGTCTGGGGAGACTCATATAGACTTATAGGTGTTTATATTAGATAAACACTGAAGGACTCACTAAAGATTTCATAATAGATGGTACACCAACGTCAATAGGAATCTTCTCGGGTCAAGTGAGCATAGTGATCCTTTGACTTAAGATACCACTATGGATATATGAGGTATCATCCACACTTTGATGGCAGTCACGTCAATGATCTATTTAGATCAGACATCCGCATGTTCGTTGTGTGTGGCCTAATCCTCAGGATATCCTTCGTATCAAGATATGATCCGTCAGTTCTGTGTATAGAGCATAGGTATTCAATGTGCAATTAGTACTCTGTTAAATCCATGATCCCGTTGTACACTGTAGAAGTAAATTCTAAGTGTTATTAAGAGAATGCTAATAGAATTATCGACGAGATTATACCTATAGAGATTTGACATTTTATCTATATCTCTGGGATAATCCGAATACCTGTGACGGAGGGATTATACGTATGCGATGACCTCGACTTGTATGATTCAACGAGTTTATCTGTGGTCATCATAATTTACGGCTGGGTAGATTATGGACACGTAATTAAATTTCGTGATAAATATGTATGAATCTGGAGAGTCTCACTAATGAAACATACTCGTAGAACACTAGGGCTACTTTTATGAATAATATTGATTATTTATAGATAATTTAACGGTTAAACGATAAATACACGCTTTAAGGGTTTTTCTGGCTTTTTCCTAATTAATGTGTATTTGATTTAAATACTGGATTTTATTAAATCCACATTAATTAATTGTTAAATAAATTATTTGTCAATTGTCTCAAATATATGTATTATAGAATATTTAATGTAAATATTATACATATATTTGGATATTTATATTTGTAATTATCTAATTATTTAATTGTTAAATAATTAGATTAATTAAATATAAATATCTTAACTTTAATATGGAAAATTTTAATTGGTACATTTGTGAATATATTAATTAAAATGGTTGACAACTTGATTTTTGGCATTTTTAATATTGATTAAATTTGTAAAAATCAAAATTCCCTTTTTGTCCTTGGGAAAGTCGGCCATGCCCTAATGATTTAAGCTTTGAGTTTTTCATTTTGCTTCACTTTTTGCTTCAAAATTAGATTAAAAAAAAGTGAGTTAAGAGAAAAACCTAAGTGCTAAAGGGATTTGTGAAGAAAACCTTGAAAATTAAGGTAATTTCATGTTTTTCTTTACTTGAAAATTATTTTTATGCCTTTAGGATTCAACATATGATGTTGCCATGTTTTCTCTATTCTCTTGGGTTTGTAATAAGTTTGTTTGAAGCATGAATCAAAGGTGTTAGCATGTGTATTTTGTAAAGGAAGCTTATTAAATGTTATTAAGCTTACTTTTGGTTATTTGATAACTTGGTAGCCATTCTAGAGTTGCTTAGCCACTCATAAATGACCTAGAATTTTTCTTGAGTTGTTTCATGGTGGTGAGATTTGTTTGGTGTAGTAGAGATTGAATTAAAGTGTTGAATTTTATTAATTTGGTGTTTATTGGCCATTTGGACAATTTTGAGAAATTAGGGTTCATAACCCTTTCCAAATTTGGGGCTTTTCATTAATGTGTTAATTAATGATGTATATATGGGGCATATTAATTTTGGTGTTGATTGGACTTGATCTTGAATGGTTTTGAACCAATTTGGACTAAAGTACAATTCTTGGAAACTTGAGGGACCTCTCGACTATTTCGGGAAAATTGTTTTCTTGAATTGAAATTTTTATTTTCTTGTATAATACATGTGTAAATCATTTTGGTAGTGTTTTGGAATCATCTAATCATGTATTTGACAAATTAGGACTAAAATGATAAAAAATGAAATGTTATGGGGCATTTTCGTAATTACTGAAAAATTGGAAATATTTTCAGAATTATATTTTTCATGTATATTTAATTTACAAATCATTTGGGTTGTGATTGGAAATCACCTAAGCTTGTTTTGAACAACTTATGACTAAAATGATGAAAATAGAAAGTTTTGGGGTTGTATGGTAATTTACTGAAATTATGATTTCAGGGTTAAAATTTCTGTTTTTGAGTATTAAGTGATTAAAATAAATAAGTTTATTTTAATTACCCAAGAACAATTAAGGAAATTAGAAAATTTGATTTTCTCGCATTCCGCTGCGTAACCCGGGTATTTTGCCCAAAACCCCCTACAGAGTGGCTGTGTTCTTATATATGTAGTATACCTGGGGTACTAATATATAAAACAATGTTCCTCTAGTATGCTTTTCCCGAGGTATGTCTTATTCCTTGATTATGATTTCCTTAGAATGAAATTGATCACTTTCATTTCTTGATTGATTAGATGTCATGCCACCCAAAGGTAGAACCGAAGTTAGAGGTAGACACATGCATCGTAGGGCACTCCATAGTGTAGATCCAGATCAGAGATCAGTGGCACCTTCCCCTAAGCCAAATAGGGTATAGAGAGTGGAATCCGTACATGAGGGTGATGTAGGTGATGATGGGGAAGACCAACGGTTCAGACTGATGATGTAGTAGCTGCGGGTTTGCACCAAATCCAGCATTCCGTAGAACCCATTGCTCAATTGATTTCCCGACAGCAGTAATCTCCAGGACCGGAGCCGAGAGCTACAGAACCCACAATACCCATTCCACCATCATCAGTGGGGACCTTAATTGGCTTACCATATAGTAGTTCCCCTAGTTTGACTAGATCCTAAAGTTTTTAAAGTAGCACCCTCGGGCTTACCTCATGGACTCACTCCATAAGCAGTTTAAGCACCGCAGCGTCAGGAGCTGCTAGTTTCTTTGCATGATTTCCGGAAGCTTCATCCACTGAAATTTTCAGGAGTAGGGTCCTCCCTTGACCCATGTGGATTTTTTGAGGAGTTTGACTGTATATGTATCACTTTGGGATGGTCATCGAAGAGGGAGGTTGAGTTATTCAGCTTCTAGTTGAGGGATATAGCAAATATTTGGTTTATGGCTTTCTGAGATGGTCGGCAGCGGGGTGTTTCTCCATTGACTTGGGCTGAGTTCAGTGTCGCATTCTTATCTAGATTTATGTCACAAAGTGTTAGAGATGCCAGAGCTCGAGAGTTCGAGCAGTTAGTTCAGGAGGATCAGATGACGGTTTCTTAGTATGATATATGATGAGCGGAAAATTTATAAATATTTACCGCCCCTTTAACTTAATATTTTAAGAGTTTCTCGAGTTTTATGAATATTTTAATATATTTTTATTTATTTTACAGATAAAATAAAATCAGGACTCAATGGAATCAATCAAGGCGAAATGTGGAACAAAGAAGGGCAAAAACTGAACTTGACATATGGATTTTGAAGGTTGGAAACTTGAAATGGCGATATAACGAAGTACAATTTTGGAAATTTCAACTTTACGTAATTTTCGTAATTTGGCCATAACTCTTTACTCTGATATCGGATTGAAGTGATTCAAGTTCCAGATGAAATAAGACTCGAAGATCTACAACTTTGAAGTTCATAAAAATTTCCGATTCTGAAGCTTTCAACACCAAAATGATGAGAATGGATGTAAACAGCCGACTTCGATGACTTTTCTTCAACCGGTGTTGGCCTAGTTTGAACTCTAGTTACCGTTCCTTGCCTATCTAAAGCATTTATTTCATAGAATGACTTGCCGTGTGTTATGTGTAATTATTAAAGTCATTATCAAAAATAAAAAAAATGGAAAATGACATTTTACAATTGTCAAACTTCCACCAAACATATTGGTGTTGTGTTTGGTGCCATGTTTCGTGTCATGTTTGATACCATGTTTGGTGGAGAAATATGTGGAGAAATTGGAGGAGGTAAAAGTTTGCCTATAAATAGTGGTTGATTTCATTTGTAAATTTCATACTTTCCTTGAGGTTTCTATTAAGGAACTTGAGGATTGTATCTTGTGTGTTTATTTTCTGTATTTTAATTATGTATTTTTATTTTTAGTAAAAATAGTTTATGTGTTTTTTACTTTCTTTTATGTTTAGTAATTAATTTCGGCTAGGGGAAAGGTGAAACCTTTAATATGATAATCTAGATCAATCTCACTTACTTTATAATATGGAAATTGTAATTTAATAATATGGATTAATGTTGATACCGCCTATATGACTGGTTTTATTTATTTGACATAATGTGACACACCGTATATATGGTCGGTCTTTAGGTGACAGATGATTACCGTCTATATGGCTGGTTTTTTGGACAAATAGTAACACCGCCTTTACGACTAGTTTGACTTAATTAATCGAGTAACACTGACAATTTCTATATTATAATAAAGTGAGGTTTCTACATTTGAAATATTAAAGGTGGATCACCTAACCCAGTATTTTATTTTTAATCTAGGGAAGTGATGAAGATTTGTAAGTTAATAATTAATTTTCTTTATAGATGCATGATGTTTTGGATTGTTTATTGAATCTTAAGCTTAATGCTTCTTGTTGCCTGATCACCAATAAGATTGATGTGGTAATCTTAAAATGAACTTGACGAAGGGATTTTAGGTTTCAGCCTTAAATTCAATAGCTCACGATCTCATCTTAGATATTTCCTTCCAATATAGACATATGTTGGACAATTATGACCCATATCATCACTATTTGTACAGAACATGATGTTGTTGTACAAATTAACTATGTGACATAGAAAATTTCTCTTTTATCATTTGTAATTGGATTACCGGGATATATGAATGATAAAAGTCCATATGATTATTTTCGGATTAATAAGATATGAGACAGTATTAATCCACTAAGGTTTAATCATTAAAAACATCCATAGTCGTAGTATTATCGAGATTGGACATCGATAATGCGAAATAGACTAGTATTGTACTTGTGTGTGTTATGGGAGCATAACAACATAGTTCTCATATATTTGGGTATTGGATACTCATGCAAGTGTAATAGGAGGTTGTGTTTACCGATGGTACGGAAACACCTTCGCTCTGGACAGACCCCTTGGAATTCCATTGGTAGTATGGCTATGTGTCTATGGAAGTCCGAATCAGGGTAGGTGTATTTGGTCTTAACCTGAGACTTGCATCGCTAATACTTGCGACAATCAATATACTTTGGTTTTGGTCGTCCAGGGCTTTAACATGATCTGTGTACGCCTCTTCTGGGTATGTTGAGAATCGTAGTGTATTGGGTGTGATGTCAAGATGGAAGTATCACTCCAGTCATATGGAGATGATGGTCACGTAGGATACAAAACTAATACTCTTTAGTACTGTAGTCATCGGGATAATATGACTAGGTCATGATTATCTGATTATAGAGACTAGTTACCAGAGATTTGACATGTGCTTCGTACGGGGCAGACACAATTCTAGCCCCAGGCCTAGCACATTGATGAGTGGTATTTATACCACTATTTCTCACTCATTTGACCTAATGTTTTGTATTGTTTCTCGAGATTTATGAACGTTTTGATGTGTTTTGTTGTCATTTTGCAGATAAATAAAGTTTGGACAGCACTGGAGGCAATTTGGGGGCAAAACCGGACAAAAAATGCGTCAACAAGAATATTTTCATCTTCTGCTGCGCGTCGCGACGCTGGAGCATTGCGCGCCGCGACGCCCAACATGCGCCGGTTTTACTAAGTGCGCCGGGTCAACGGGTCAGAATCTAAAAGTTTGACTTTGCTAACGTGCGCCGTCCACGTGTCAACATCTCAACGGACTTGCTAATGTGCGTCGGTGCCACGTGTCAAGATCTGACGCTGCCGACAAACGACCTCCACACGTCAGCGTGACATCATCAATGACGTCATGAACAGTGCCATATCATCAGTGTGACGTAAGAAATGACGTCATGAACAGTGGCCACGTCATCGGATAAGAATCTGAGCCGTCGAATCACCGCGTGACATGTGTCACTGTAGCTGGCGTCGCGACGCGGAACTGTTCCACCAGCGTCGCGACGCCCAGACCCTATCGACGCCTATAAATTGAGCTCGAGATTTCAGAATTCGATGTAACCTTCCTATCTCTTCAATTCCTTCTAAAGAGAGAGTTTCTCTCTCTAACTCTTTAGTTTTTTAGTTTTTTTTTAGTTTTGTAAATAATTTTAATTACGTTTTGTAATAATAGTAATTTAATTTTTACTTTTTACTTTCTTTTACAGTTTTTACTATTTACTTTTTACTTTTTACAGTTTTTACTATTTATATGAGGTAACTTCCTTTTACTATGGTGAAAGGTAATTCTTTTACTATGGTGAAAGGTAATTCTTTTACTATTACTACTTAGATTATTCTCCCATAATTATAATATATTCAATGTTTTTAATTGGACATAATGAGGATACCGCCAGATTGGTCGGTTGGTTAATTTAATTCCGCCTATATGGCTGGTTGTTTTCATTCCGCCTATATGGCTGGTTATTTTAATTCCGCCTTTATGGCTGGTTGTTTTTAAATTGACTTAATCAGGTTACCACCTATATGGCTGGAAATGTTTGCAAAGCTTATATTATATTATGGGAGAAATCTAATAGTATTTAGTAGAAGTTAATTCCTTTTACCTTAGCAATTTTATTTTATTTATTTTTTAGCTTTCACTTTATGTCTTTTACTTTTAAGGTTTTAACTAGCCTTAGTTATGTGTTAGTTATTTAGGGGTTGTGATAACTTTTACTATCACGGTTTATAAGGGGTTAATTATAGTTTGGGTATTATAAAGATTTATTTATTAAGTCTTAAGCTTAATGTTTCTTGTTGTCTGATCACACAATAAGATTGATATGGTAAATCTAAAATGAACTAGACATAGGGATTTTAGGTTTCATCAGCCTTAGACCTAATAGCCCACGATCTTCCTTGAGGATAGATAACCCTTTAATAGATTTCCTTACAGGATAGGAATATACCTGTCGGGCGGGGGTAGCCATAATTGGAACTTGAACTTAATGAATCTAGGTAATTTGGTCTACATAGACATATGGTTCAATTGGATTATACTAGGTATTGTTGTTTCTGACCATCGACAGAGGCTTACACATAATTTAGTGTTTCAGGTTAATGAATCAATATATTACCAACTTTAAGATAACCACTTCATCTTGAAAATGATATTAAAAGAAATCACAACCTTAGATCTTTGTGTCTTTTATTTTCCTTAGTATTTTCTTTTCTTTTATCTTTTTATTTATTTATTTAGCAAATCTACAATCAACCAAATCAATCAATCAATCAATTCTATTCTCCCTTTAATTAGATATTTGTAAATAATAGATTCAATAATTAATAACAACAGTGGGAATTAAGTCCTCGTGGGATCGATATTTTATACTACTTGAACGATACGTGCGCTTGCGTTATACGTGTGTGTTTACGCCGGTCAAGTTTTTGGCGCCGTTGCCGGGGACTTATATTTCTTGAGTTGTTAATTTTGAAGCTATCTAATTTACTTGTATCTAATTTTCTTTAATTTTATCTGTAATTTTTTTTTTCTTTCTTTTGATTTCAGGTTACTTAAAAATGGAACATTACTGGGAGATTGAAAGATTACGTGCTTTACAAGAGATACACCCCACATCTGGGAACAAAAGTCGGTTTTTCTGAGGCCTGTTGTCGAGCCCAATGATTATCACTGGATGCTAGAACCAAACAATACTACATTTGCTCAACAGAACTCAATGTGGAGATGTGACATATGTAATGGTGACCACCCACGCGATTATTGCGAATACAACTACCATCCATGGTGGCAGAACTATCAAGATCCTTCATGTATGACGAGCCATAACATTTCGAAGAACCATCACATTTTCCATCTTATCCACCATTTTTCCTTCGATCCTTATCAAGAACCAGAACCATCAGAGGAAGATCAATTGATTCACATGTTCAAAGAACAGACAGCTCAATTTGATGCACAATTCATAGTCAAACAGTGTCTATATAGAGAATGACAGATCAAGTTAGACAATTAACAGATAACCTGATCAAATATCTCACGGAGCAAATTCAAACAATACTGAAGAAGCCTTCGAATATCCTCAGATTCATCATGACATCATAACAGAGATGAGGCTGAGCAGTATCAAGAATCAGAGGTATCAGTTCAGGAACCCGAACCAGCAAAATCTCGATTTGATTTTTATTATTCTGACTATGACGAAGAGGAAGCTGATCCATTTATACCAACTGCACCAACAACGGAGGATCAAACTTTCAAACCTCAAAATGAAGATCTTTGAGAATGCTTTGCTCAAATGTTTGAAGAAGATCTACCTGAGCCAATTATTTCATCCAGATCAGAGGATGAAGACCTAAAATCTGAAATTTCTTTTCATCCTCAGGTTGACAATTTTGATGCATGTATTCACAGATGACAGATGAAAAGCTGAATATGGAAATTTTCAAATACATCTGCGAAGAAAAGGTGGAGCAAGAAGCAAAGCAAAGGAGAAGCAAATGTCTGACCTTAATAAAGATCCAGAGCATTCAGGAAAAAATCACTGTTTTTGGGAAGCACAAATCAAAGATATCAACCAGAAACTTGACAAAATGGAACCTCCATTTCAAGTCAAGCACCATACGAGACCTCCTGATTTTCTTTATTCTTTGCAGGAATCACTGGAACAACAAGGAGTAAAAAGGTGGCACGAGCACTGAATGAGACAAAACTCTTTTTGCACTTTACCGTTGGAAGAGACCATTCAAAAGCAACGCTCACGGGATTGTCTTTAATCGGACATCCAAAACGACATTGAAACCTCCTTAACAGATGAATTTCATTCACGTCTGGCTGAAGACGAAAAATTTAGCGCTAGCAGGGAGGCAACCCATGCAATTTGTTGTAATTTGTTTTGTGTGAACTTTTAATTTTGTGTGTTATTTTTGTAGGGAAAGGCACAAATAGAGCATTTTAAGATAGAAGGAATTGTGTTTGGCAATCAAAGAAGAGAACAATTCATTAGCAAAGGATAATGAAATCTTGAGACGCATCCTAATGGATTTATATACCACTAAATGTGCGTATTGCGTACACAATTCTGTTGCCTTAACTTATTGCTTTGATTTGCTTTTCTATTGTAATTATCTTTATTTTCGTAGACATGATCCAGACTTTTTGACCTTTCACGATTTCTTTTGTTGTTTAGCTAACAAACATCCTCTGGAAGAAACTAGGTGTTAAAACTACTCACCCTTTTTCAGGTATTATAAATTCAGCCCGTCATTGCACTTTTGAAGGCATCATAATTTAAGAAAGAAAAACATAGAAAAATGGAAGCCACTTCAAGAAGACGAGTTGAAAACATCTGTGTGTTTTGCGGTAGTACTGTTGGTACTAAACCACAATACATAGAAGCAGCACAGGAATTGGGTCGAGTCTTAGCTGCAAGGAAATACACCTAATATATGGCGGAGGAATCTTGGATTAATGGGGATCGTTTCAAAGCCGTACAAGAAGGAGGCAGTCATGTTTTTTGGAATCATCCCAAAACCCTTGGCAGAAGCAAATCTTATTGGATCATCAAACGGCGAGCAACTAATCGTTCCAGGTATGTCTGAACGTCTGGTAGAAATGATTAATCGTGCTGATGCTTTTATTGCTTTGCCAGGTGGTTTGGGTACATTGGAAGAAATTTTTATAGTTCTATCCTGGGCGAACCTGAACATACACCAGAAACCGCTTGGACTACTCAACGTTGATGGATTTTATGATTTTCTTTGTGTGTTTCTTGATGATGCTCAGAGAAATGGGTTCGTGTCAAAACCTATGAAAGAACTCCTCTTTAATTCCAGAACTGCTCCGGATCTGATAGACCAAATTATAGCCTATGAACCACAAGTTGACCCTATCCTATCAAAGATAAATTGGTCTGAGGACGATCGTGGTAAGAGGCGTCGAATTAATCTGGATCTTAACCTTTAATTTCCTGTAGATTTCAGCTAACCAGGTACAACTTCTAACTCTCTTTACTGTTTAAGACATTGGGGACAATGTCTCATTTAGGTTGGGGGAGGGATTTGGATTTAGTTGATTAGTATTTTGTTTTTAGTTTGTATGTGGTTTTTATTTTTAGTCCAAAATTTTTCGAAAACTACAAAAAATTGAATTTTTTTTCAAAAATTACAAAAATATTTTGCATTTTGTGTTTTTGTTTGACTAAAAAGGTGAAATTGGTGAGAGATAGCTGAGTAAGGAGTTTTCACTCCTGATACGTATCTCAAACCATTTATTTCAAAACAAGTTATTTTTTTTTATTTCCTTTTAATTATTTAATTTGTGAATTCTCCATAAATCTGACTAAAATGAATCTTCATATGCTCCGTTGGCAGGTATTATCAACATACATGGAAACCTACAGTCATGAGCTAAAATTGAAAAGTTTGTAATATTCCATGCTATAGTTTATTGGAAGAAGCATCTCTAAATAGTGATGGAGTAAAAAAAAAAAAAAAAAAAAAAACGTCCGAGATCCGAGTTATTAAGCCTGTAAGGGTGTTTTAACACCTAGTGCCCTAAAACCAACTGGTTTGGGAGTCACTGGCCCAAAGCTCGTTAATGGATCGAAGATGCTGCAAAAATATATATATCTGAAATCTGAGTAATTAAGTTCGTAGGGGTGTCTTAACACCTGGTGCCCTAAAGCCAACTGGTTGGGGAGCCACGGACCCAAAGCTCGCTACATAGACGGATGGTATTGTATATAATAAAAAAAATAGAGAAAAAATCAAAGAAAAAAATCAGAAAAATCAGAAAAATTATACACTATTTCTCACTCATTTTACCTAATGTTTTGTATTATTTCTCGAGATTTATGAACGTTTTGATGTGTTTTGTTGTCATTTTGCAGATAAATAAAGTTTGGACAGCACTGGAGGCAATTTGGGGCAAAACCGGACAAAAATGCATCAACATGAATATTTTCATTTTCTGCGCGTCGCGACGCTGGAGCATTGCGCGCCGCGACGCCCAACATGCGCCGATTTTGCTAAAGTGCGCCGGGTCAACGGGTCAGAATCTGAAAAGTTTGACTTTGCTAACGTGCGCCGTCCACGTGTCAACATCTCAACGGACTTGCTAATGTGCACCGGCGCCACGTGTCAAGATCTGACGCTGCCGACAATCGCCCTCCACACGTCAGCGTGACGTCATCAATGACGTCATGAACAGTGCCACATCATCAGTGTGACGTAAGCAATGACGTCATGAACAGTGCCACGTCATCGGATAAGAATCTGAGCCGTCGAATCACCGCGTGACACGTGTCACTGTAGCTGGCGTCGCGACGCCAGACCCTATCGACGCCTATAATTGAGCTCGAGATTTCAGAATTCGATGTACCTTCCTCTCTCTTCAATTCCTTCTAAAGAGAGAGTTTTTCTCTCTCTAAACTCTTTAGTTTTTTAGTTTTTTTAGTTTTGTAAATAATTTTAATTACGTTTTGTAATAATAGTAATTTAATTTTACTTTTTACTTTCTTTTACAGTTTTTAATTTACTTTTTACTTTTTACAGTTTTTACTATTTATATGAGGTAACTTCCTTTTACTATGGTGAAAGGTAATTCTTTTACTATTACTACTTAGATTATTCTCCCATAATTATAATATATTCAATGTTTTTAATTGGACTTAATGAGGATACCGCCAGATTGGTCGGTTGGTTAATTTAATTCCGCCTATATATGGCTGGTTGTTTTCATTCCGCCTATATGGATGGTTATTTTAATTCCGCCTTTATGGCTGGTTGTTTTTAATTGACTTAATCAGGTTACCACCTATATGGCTGGAAATGTTTTGCAAAGCTTATATTATATTATGGGAGAATCTAAATAGTATTTAGTAGAAGTTAATTCCTTTTACCTTAGCATTTTATTTTATTTTATTTTTTAGCTTTCACTTTATGTCTTTTACTTTTAAGCTTTTACTAGCCTTAGTTATGTGTTAGTTATTTAGGGGTTGTGATAACTTTTACTATCACCGGTTATAAGGGGTTAAATTATAGTTTGGGTATTATAAAGATTTATTTATTAGTCTTAAGCTTAATGTTTCTTGTTGTCTGATCACCAATAAGATTGATATGGTAAATCTAAAATGAACTAGACATAGGGATTTTAGGTTTCAGCCTTAGACTTAATAGCCCACGATCTTCCTTGAGGATAGATAACCCTTTAATAGATTTCCTTACAGGATAGGAATATACCTGTGGGGGGCGGGGGTAGCCATAATTGGAACTTGAACTTAATGAATCTAGGTAATTTGGTTGACATAGACATATGGTTCAATTGGATTATACTAGGTATTTGTGTCTGACCATCGACCTAGGCTTACACATAATTTAGTGTTCAGGTTAATGAATCAATATATTACCAACTTTAAGATAACCACTTCATCTTGAAAATTATATTAAAAGAAATCACAACCTTAGATCTTTGTATCTTTTATTTTCCTTAGTATTTTCTTTTATCTTTTTATTTATTTATTTAGCAAATCTACAATCAACCAAATCAATCAATCAATCAATTCTATTCTCCCTTTAATTAGATATTTGTAAATAAATAGATTCAATAATTAATAACAACAGTGGGAATTAAGTCCTCGTGGGATCGATATTTTTATACTACTTGAACGATACGTGCGCTTGCGTTATACGTGTGTGTTTACGCCGGTCAAGTTTTTGACGCCGTTGCCGAGGACTTATATTTCTTGAGTTGTTAATTTGAAGCTATCTAATTTACTTGTATCTAATTTTCTTTAATTTTATCTGTAATTTTTTTTCTTTCTTTTGATTTCAGGTTACTTAAAAATGGAACATTACTGGGAGATTGAAAGATTACGTGCTTTACAAGAAGATACACCCCACATCTGGGAACAACAATTCGGTTTTCTGAGGCCTGTTGTCGAGCCCAATGATTATCACTGGATGCCAGAATCAAACAATACTACATTTGCTCAACAGAACTCAATGTGGAGATGTGACATATGTAATGGTGACCACCCAAGCGATTATTGCGAATACAACTACCATCCATGGGGGCAGAACTATCAAGATCCTTCATGGTATGACGAGCCATCACATTTCGAAGAACCATCACATTTTCCATCTTATCCACCATTTTCCTTCGATCCTTATCAAGAACCAGAACCATCAGAGGAAGATCAATTGATTCACATGTTCAAAGAACAGACAGCTCAATGATGCACAAATTCAGAGTCAAACAGTGTCTATACAGAGAATGACATATCAAGTTAGACAATTAACAGATAACCTGAATCAAATATCTCACGGAGCAAATTCAAACAATACTGAAGAAGCCTTCGAATATCCTCAGATTCATCATGACATCATAACAGAGGATGAGGCTGAGCAGTATCAAGAATCAGAGGTATCAGTTCAGGAACCCGAACCAGCAAAATCTCGATTTGATTTTTATTATTCTGACTCTGACGAAGAGGAAGCTGATCCATTTATACCAACTGCACCAACAACGGAGGATCAAACTTTCAAACCTCAAAATGAATATCTTGGAGAATGCTTTGCTCAAATGTTTGAAGAAGATCTACCTGAGCCAATTATTTCATCCAGATCAGAGGATGAAGACCTAAAATCTGAAATTTCTTTTCATCCTCAGGTTGACAATTTTGATGCATGTATTTCACAGATGACAGATGAAAAGCTGAATATGGAAATTTTCAAATACATCTGCGAAGAAAAGGTGGAGCAAGAAGCAAAGCAAATGGAGAAGCAAATGTCTGACCTTAATAAAGATCCAGAGCATTCAGGAAAAACATCGCTGTTTTGGGGAGTACAAATCAAAGATATCAACCAGAAACTTTAAAGAATGGAACCTCTATTTCAAGTCAAGCACCATACGAGACCTCCTGATTTTCTTTCTTTCTTTGCAGGAATCACTGGAACAACAAGGAGTAAAAAGGTTGCACGAGCACTGAATGAGACAAAACTCTTTTTGCCACTTTACGTTGGAGAGACCATTCAAAAGCAACGCACACGGGATTGTCTTTAATCGGACATCCAAAACGACATTGAAACCTCCTTAACAGATGATTTCATTCACGTCTGGCTGAAGACGAAAAATTTAGCGCTAGCAGGGAGGCAACCCATGCAATTTGTTGTAATTTGTTTTGTGTGAACTTTATAATTTTGTGTGTTATTTTTGTAGGGAAAGGCACAAATGGAGCATTTTAAGATAGAAGGAATTGTGTTTGGCAATCAAAGAAGAGAAACAATTCATTAGCAAAGGAATGAATGAAATCTTGAGACGCATCCTAATGGATTTATATACCAAACTAGTGGCGTATTGCGTACACAATTCCGTTGCCTTAATTATTGCTTTGATTTGCTTTTCTATTGTAATTATCTTTATTTTCTAGTAGACATGATCCAAAATTTTTGACCTTTCATGATTTCTTTTGTTCTTTAACTAACAAACGTCCTCTGGAAGATACTAGGTGTTAAAACTACTCACCCTTTTCAGGTATTATAAATTCAGCCCGTCATTTCACTTTTGAAGGCATCATAATTTAAGAAAGAAAAACATAGAAAAATGGAAGCCACTTCAAGAAGATGAGTTGAAAACATCTATGTGTTTTGCGGTAGTACTATTGGTACTAAACCACAATACATAGAAGCAACACAGTAATTGGGTCGAGTCTTAGCTGCAAGGAATATACACCTAATATATGGCGGAGGAAATCTTGGATTAATGGGGATCGTTTCAAAAGCCGTACAAGAAGGAGGCAGTCATGTTTTGGGAATCATCCCAAAACCCTTGGCAGAAGCAAATCTTATTGGATCATCAAACGGCGAGCAACTAATCGTTCCAGGTATGTCTGAACGTCTGGTAGAAATGATTAATCGTGCTGATGCTTTTATTGCTTTGCCAGGTGGTTTGGGTACATTAGAGGAAATTTTTATAGTTCTATCCTGGGCGAACCTGAACATACACCAGAAACCGCTTGGACTACTCAACGTTGATGGATTTTATGATTTTCTTTGTGTGTTTCTTGATGATGCTCAGAGAAATGGGTTCGTGTCAAAACCTATGAAAGAACTCCTCTTTACTTCCAGAACTGCTCCGGATCTGATAGACCAATTATAGCCTATGAACCACAAGTTGACCCTATCCTATCAAAGATAAATTGGTCTGAGGACGATCGTGGTAAGAGACGTCGAATTAATCTGGATCTTAACCTTTAATTTCCTGTAGATTTCAGCTAACCAGGTACAACCTTCTAACTCTCCTTTTACTGTTTAAGACATGGGGACAATGTCTCATTTAGGTTTAGGGGAGGGATTTGGATTTAGTTGATTAGTATTTTGTTTTTAGTTTGTATGTTGTTTTATTTTTAGTCCAAAATTTTTCGAAAACTATAAAAAAATTGAAATTTTTTCAAAAATTACAAAAATATTTTGCATTTTTGTGTTTTTGTTTTGACTAAAAAGGTGAAATTGGTGAGAGATAGCTGAGTAAGGAGTTTTCACTCCTGATACGTATCTCAAACCATTTATTTCAAAACAAGTTATTTATTTTTTATTTCCTTTTAAATTATTTAATTTGTGAATTCTCCATAAATCTGACTAAAATGAATCTTCATATGCTCCGTTGGCAGGTATTATCAACATACATGGAAACATACAGTCATGAGCTAAAATTGAAAAGTTTGTAATATTCCGTGCTATAGTTTAATTGGAAGAAGCATCTCTAAATAGTGATGGAGTAAAAAAAAAAAAAAAAAAAAAAAACCTCTGAGATCCGAGTTATTAAGTCTGTAAGGGTGTTTTAACACCTAGTGCCCAAAACCAACTGGTTTGGGAGTCACTGGCCCAAAGCTCGTTACATGAATCGAAGATGCTGCAAAAATATATATATATGAAATCTGAGTAATTAAGTTCGTAGGGGTGTCTTAACACCTGGTGCCCTAAAGCCAACTGGTTTGGGAGCCACCGACCCAAAGCTCGCTACATAGACGGATGGTATTGTATATAAATAAAAAATAGAGAAAAATCAAAGAAAAAATCAGAAAAATCAGAAATTATTCCATTATAAAAAGGTGTGAAATCTGATAGAACTTTAGGACAAAAATATTACTCTCTTATCAACTGCACTTATGACTGTTGTGGGCAAAAATGAGTTGATTAATATTTTGTTGGCTGTGTATATGGAGAATGGTAAAAATAATCGGAGAATTTACTTATTCGGTAATTTAGAAAGAAACAAAAACTAGTAACTGGAGTAGAATTTTCACCTGATTAGTCACTAACTTCTTTATTCTCTTTTCTCTTGTCTTTTTGCTTTTGTGTGCATTAGTTTTACTAACTTTTTACTTTTGTAAAATGTTTGTGGGTATCATTGCTGTAAGCCCTCACGAGACTACACTCGTCCACTAAGGACACCTAGGGGTTTAAAGGCTTGTTGCATATGCTAAATGCAACCGTGATCCCTACGAAAGTGGCTTAGTTAAATTTTATTTTCATGTTATTTTACTTTCTGTTTTGCTCGAGGACTAGCAAAATGTTAGGTTTGGGGGGTGTGATGAGTGGTATTTATACCACTATTTCTCACTCATTTGACCAAATGTTTTGTATTATTTCTCGAGATTTATGAACGGTTTGATGTGTTTTGTTGTCATTTTGCAGATCAATAAAGTTTGGACAGCACTGGAGGCAATTTGGGGCAAAACCGGACAAAAATACGTCAACAGGAATATTTTCATCTTCTGCGCGTCGCGACGCTGGAGCATTACGCGCCGCGACGCCCAACATGCGCCGGTTTTGCTAAAGTGCACCGGGTCAACGGGTCAGAATCTGAAAAGTTTGACTTTGCTAACGTGCGCCGTCCACGTGTCAACATCTAGGACTTACTAATGTACGCCGGTGCCACGTGTCAAGATCTGACGCTGCCGACAATCGCCCTCCACACGTCAGTGTGACGTCATCAATGACGTCATGAACAGTGCCACATCATCAATGTGACGTAAGTAATGACGTCATGAATAGTACCACGTCATCGGATAAGAATCTGAGTCGTCGAATCACGCGTGACACGTGTCACTGTAGCTGGCGTCGCGACGCGGAACTGTTCCAGCGTCGCGACGCCCAAACCCTATCGACGCCTATAAATTAAGCTCGAGATTTCAGAATTCGATGTACCTTCCTCTCTCTTCAATTCCTTCTAAAGAGAGAGTTTCTCTCTCTAAACTCTTTAGTTTTTTAGTTTTTTAGTTTTGTAAATAATTTTAATTACGTTTTGTAATAATAGTAATTTAATTTTTACTTTTTACTTTCTTTTACAGTTTTTACTATTTACTTTTTACTTTTTACAGTTTTTACTATTTATATGAGGTAACTTCCTTTTACTATGGTGAAAGGTAATTCTTTTACTATTACTACTTAGATTATTCTCCCATAATTATAATATATTCAATGTTTTTAATTGGACTTAATGAGGATACCGCCAGATTGGTCGGTTGGTTAATTTAATTCCGCCTATATGGCTGGTTGTTTTCATTCCGCCTATGTGGCTGGTTATTTTAATTCCGCCCTTATGGCTGGTTGATTTTAAATTGACTTAATCAGGTTACCACCTATATGGCTGGAAATGTTTTGCAAAGCTTATATTATATTATGGGAGAAATCTAAATAGTATTTAGTAGAAGTTAATTCCTTTTACCTTAGCAATTTTATTTTATTTTATTTTTTAGCTTTCACTTTATGTCTTTTACTTTTAAGCTTTTACTAGCCTTAGTTATGTGTTAGTTATTTAGGGGTTGTGATAACTTTTACTATCACCGGTTTATAAGGGGTTAAATTATAGTTTGGGTATTATAAAGATTTATTTATTAAGTCTTAAGCTTAATGTTTCTTGTTGTCTGATCACCAATAAGATTGATATGGTAAATCTAAAATGAACTAGACATAGGGATTTTAGGTTTCAGCCTTAGACCTAATAGCCCACGATCTTCCTTGAGGATAGATAACCCTTTAATAGATTTCCTTACAGGATAGGAATATACCTGTCGGGGGGGGGTAGCCATAATTGGAACTTGAACTTAATGAATCTAGGTAATTGGTTGACATAGACATAAGGTTCAATTAGGTATTTGTGTCTGACCATCGACAGAGGCTTACACATAATTTAGTGTTTCAGGTTAATGAATCAATATATTACCAACTTAAGATAACCACTTTATCTTGAAAATGATATTAAAAGAAATCACAACCTTAGATCTTTGTATCTTTTATTTTCCTTAGTATTTTCTTTTATCTTTATTTATTTATCTACAATCAACCAAATCAATCAAGCAATCAATTTCATTCTCCCTATAATTAGATATTTGTAAATAAATAGATTCAATAATTAATAACAACAGTAGAAATTAAGTCCTCGTGGGATCGATATTTTTATACTACTTGAACGATACGTGCGCTTGCGTTATACATGTGTGTTTACGCCGGTCAAGTTTTTGGCACCGTTGCAGGGGACTTATATTTGTTGAGTTGTTAATTTGAAGCTATCTAATTTAATTGTATCTAATTTTCTTTATTTTATCTGTAATTTTTATTTCTTTCTTTTGATTTCAGGTTACTTAAAAATGGAACATTACTGGGAGATTGAAAGATTACGTGTTTTACAAGAAGATACACCCCACATCTGGGAACAACAGTTCGGTTTTCTGAGGCCTGTTGTCGAGCCCAATGATTATCACTGGATGCCAGAACCAAACAATACTACATTTGCTCAACAGAACTCAATGTGGAGATGTGACATATGTAATGGTGACCACCCAAGCGATTATTGCGAATACAACTACCATCCATGGTGGCAGAACTATCAAGATCCTTCATGGTATGACGAGCCATCACATTTCGAAGAACCATCACATTTTCCATCTTATCCACCATCTTCCTTCGATCCTTATCAAGAACAAGAACCATCAGAGGAAGATCAATTGATTCACATGTTCAAAGAACAGATAGCTCAATTTGATGCACAAATTCAGAGTCAAACGGTGTCTATACAGAGAATGACAGATCAAGTTAGACAATTAACAGATAACCTGAATCAAATATCTCACGGAGCAAATTCAAACAATACTGAAGAAGCCTTCGAATATCCTCAGATTCATCATGACATCATAACAGAGGATGAGGCTGAGCAGTATCAAGAATCAGAGGTATCAGTTCAGGAACCCGAACCAGCAAATATTCATTTATGAATATTTCTGGAGAATTGGGTAGGCACGGTGTTTTGCTAGAAGCCAACCATGTCTTGTAAATCGGTAAAAACGTAGTACTAGGTACGTACGTGTTCAGATAGTTTGACGACCGGATTTACTGCCAACATATCCAGGGATCTCATGGGCCTCTTCCCGAATATTCACCGATGACATATGACTTAGATATAATTAATCTAGGATTAATTATAAATGAGAGAAAATTAATCTGGGATTAATTACAGAGATATTTTATCTGGGATAAAATACTATTAAGAGAGAGGGAACGATTAATTTGGAATTAATCGATAAAATAATATATTCGATATATTAAACGAAATTAGATTTTGACGCGGAATTAAATTTAATTAAATTTGGGCGAACGAGTTAATTTATAATTAATTCGCTAGCGACGTGAATAGTAATTTTGCTAGGCATAATTATTTAATTAAATTTGATTTAATTACATCGCAACGAAAAATTCGTTAATTCAGAATTATCGAACCCGAGCTCGAGAGTTTTTGCGGGCCCACTCGGACTTCGAATCAAGTGGGGCCCAAAAGTCACATCACGCGTCACATCATAGTCATTTTGTGATGTAAGTCACATCAACTTTGAGTGAAGTGATGCATGTCACTTTTGTGATTGATTGATGAGTAGTTGAAGACTTTAAAATCTTGTACCAAATTTTGAATTTGGTAATTGGTATTAGTTTTTGAAAACAAATACACAACATCATCTTCATCTTCTCCCCCTCTCTCCCTTACGGCTTGGAAGCCTTTCTCTCATTCTCTATTTTCTGCAAATACCGAGAGTTACATAAGGGAAATAGAAAGATTTGTGGCAAATTTTTCTATGATGCTAGCACATCCAATGAGTCTTACAAAGGTGATAGGGAAACCCATTCATGAGCATGGAATCCACACATAAAGCTTGGAGCTTGGAGATCCACACACCAAGGGGTTGACTGAAACACAAGGAGCACAAAAATGGCATTACCGAGAGCTTCATCCATGGAGCAGAAATTTTTTGTGTTCAACGCATCGCAAAGCCGATCAAAGTGAGTATTTCCGCAACTTTACTTTGATGTATTGACACGTTTATATGCTTAATATGATCTTGGTTTGACCTAGAAAACCCAACAACATATATCTATCGAATGTGGTTAAGGATATAAAATTTTAAACAAATTGCATCAACCCCAATATGATGGATTTCTTGTGGGTAAGGATCCCATTATCATCATTTCATAACTTCGACTAGGGCCGGTCGTTATAAAATACGATAATTAGGTAAGTTCCCAACCAATTTATGATATAAATCACAATTCCTTGATCATTAGGCTGGGCAATCAAACATGTCATAGCTTATGCTAGTCCTCGTGGACACCCAATCTTTGCCAATAAGTTATAAGACCACGCCTAAGGGTCGCTACGTCTTATGACTTAGAAAAGTCAAACCATTGTCAATAGTACGATTTAGGGACAAATTGGTATTGGTCAGTCTGGTAAAGCCTAGTCCTGCCAATACAGTTTAAGCCCTTTGGGTCTATACTTTACAATAGGAGGCAAATTTTATACTTAAATTATTATAGAGGATTTTAGCAAGTTTAAGTGAATAACTGTCAAATGGATTCCTCAATTGAAAATTCCCCAGAGGGAGGGTGGAGCGAACTGTCTTAAATACCCTTACCTCTTAGGCTCTTATTGCCTTGGTGACAAGAATGAACAATAGATCCTCCAAATTAGTCCAACACTTTAAATATGCTTTAAGGTAAGCTTTGAGTAAATGATTATCTAGATGTCTTCAAAGCTTTTCCTTTTGGCTTTAAAAAGGTAGTGAGTGAATGAAGACATTAAATCATTATCTAACTCTAGTAATGCCTTTAGTTAAATTAACTTTAGTTTGGAAAGTTTTATTAACGCCTTGGTCTCACCCCACTTGTATCTTTTATAATGTCTTTTATTATAAACAAGTGATTTATATTTATTAGCCTTAAATGTAATAAATCTCTAAGTTCATCACGAAATAATTACTTAGCTAAAGGATAAACAAGACACTATCTATTTCCTTAGAAAGTCTCTAGATGCTTTCACCCTAAAATAATCATGCCAATTCTAATCATACATAAAATCATCAATCATATGAGTTTTAATATGTTGGAATTGTTTTAGGCATTAAATAACTTTGATTAATATTTAATTATGATATTGCATTTTATTTTATTCAAATAAATATACTATTC